>VYZX01023426.1:418467-528661 GCA_013401335.1 Brachypteracias leptosomus
CTATCTTGGGCCCCTTTACCTTCAAGCAGCTTTGCCCATGGGATTTCCCTTAGCAATTGTTTGAAGAGGTCAAAGTTGGCCCTGCTGAAGTCCAGGGTTGCAACTCTGCTTGCTATTTTGTTGCTGTTACATGAGATCCTGAACTCCACCAACTCATGGTCACTGCAAGCAAGGCAGCCCTCAACCTTCACTGCTTCGACCAGTCCCTCCTTGTTAGTGAGGATGAGATCCAGCAGCGCATCTCTCCTAGTCGGCTCTTCCACCATTTGCATGAGGAAGTTATCATCAATGCACTGGAGGAACCTCCTGGACTGTGGCTGGCTGGCTGAGTGGTCCTTCCAGCAAACATCAGGGAAGTTAAAATCTCCCACAACAACCAGGGCCTGTGACTGTGAGGCTGCTCTCAGCTGCCTGTAGAAGGCCTCATCAACTTCCTCACCCTGATCTGGTGGCCAGATCATTTTATAATTGTAGCCAGGGCTATTGTCTGTCCACAATAATTTGTCTCAGCTTGGGAAAAGAGGAAGAAAATATGGGAAGACACATAACTGCACCCAGAACTCCACCCCTTCCTACACTTATTTTTCCAAAAGCCATTAGTCAGATCCTCACTGAGGACAGCAAAGGCCATTCATGGTTATTTCCCATGAAGCCAGGACCACCACTGCAAACTAAAGGACTCCTTTGCAAGTATGTCTCACGAGGGGAAGAGCATGGAGGGCTTCACCGTTTCAGAGAGAATTTTCTTTCTGAGCACTCAGAAAAATGACATTCTGTTCCAAAGTAGCTACATGCCAAGTTTCAGGCTGAAGTTATTCTGGGGTTATCCAAGCAAGCAAGAAAAGAAAATACCCATCCCCAAAATGTTTTGACTACAGAAATTTATGTACAGGGTCTAAACTCAGGAGATGCCTACAAAACTTTTGTGAATGATAAAAAAATGTCGCTTGAAATCAAATGGGTCAAATAAAGCATGAAAAATGTCAAACTACAAATTATAAACACATGTGTATTGGGTTTGTGTGGTGGGATTTTGGTAGCAGGGGAGGGGCTACAGGGATGGCTTCTGTAAGTAGCTGCTAGAAGCTTCCTCAGCTCCAAGATGGACCCACTGCTGGCCAAGGCTGAACCCATCGGCAATGGTGGCAGGGTCTCTGTGATAACATATTTAAGAAGTGGAAAAAAACCTATGCAACACCAGTAGCAGTCAGAAGAGACGAGTGAGAATATGTGAGAGAAACAACTCTGCAGATGCCAAGGTCAGTGAAGAAGGAGGGGGAGGAGGTGCTAAGGGTGCCAGAGCAGAGACTTCCCTGCAGCCTGTGGTGAAGACCATGGCGAGGCAGGCTGTCCCCCTGCAGCCCATGGAGGTTAACTGTAGAGCAGGTAGTTGTGCCTGAAGAAGGCCATGACTTCACTGGAAGCCCATGCTGGGGCAGTCTGTTCCTGAAGGACTACACCCTGTGGAATGGATCCATGTTGGAGAAGTTCATGGGGGACTGTCTCTCTTGGGAGACACCCCAGGTTGGAAAAAGGGAAGAATGTGAGGAGTGCTCCCTCTGTGGAAGGAAACAATATGTGATGAATTGACTGCAATCCCCATTCCCCTGTGCTACTGAGGGAGAGGAGGTAAAGAAATCAGGAGTAAAATTGAGTCTAGGAAGAAGTGAGGGGTGGAGTGAAAGTGTTTTAAGATTTGGTTTTATTTCTCATTACCCCAAAGTGTGTCTGTTTTGCCCATGACAGTAATTGGTGAGTGATCTCTCTGTCCTTGTCTTGACCCACAAGCTTTTTTGTTGTATTTTCTCCTCCCCATCCCACTTGGGGAGAGGAGTGAGCAAGCAGCCACATGGTGCTTTGTTGCCAGCTGGGCTTAAACCATGCATTACCTCCACCATTATTCCTTTAATGAAAAAAATAAAAGTAGATTAAGTTAATAAACAATTTCCTCGGTATGGATTTTACCATGTCAGTTCATTTAGAAATAATTCAGAAGTACTCTTGTCATGTCAGATGAAATACTGTCAAAAATGCTCCAAGGAAATGTGTTTTCATTATAATACACACTGTTATTTGTGTCTTCCAAGGGTTACCTTGGTAACTTATTTACATGGATGTTCCACAAATTGCATAGTCCAGATTCTGTTGTACTAGAGGCAGCTTAAGTTTTCAAGAATGATAAATCATATTTCAATGACACTCCGTACCTTGATTTTGGAAACTGCTTTGTCTGCCTCATTCGATGTACAGGTAGGGAGGAAGGGGAGAAGCAAAGGGAGTAACAGAAGGTGTTGACTGAGTGACCCTACAGAATAAAAGACCACATTGTATCTTGTTATCTCAGGCATTTCTTTTTTAAAGTCCCTCCCTCTTTTTATACTTCAGAATAAGATGACCATGAAAAATAGAGCTTAACAAAAGTACTGGCATATGAAAAGCAAGACTTTACTCTATCAACACATCAACTGAATGCATGCAGTATGATCGGCAGCATGAGGACATGCCTCTCTTTGCAGAAGATAATTTAATAGTTCAAGAGCAGAAGGTGCAATTTGCTTACACATACTTCACATACACTTTTCTGACTCTTTGAACAAGTGCACAGGGTCAAATTCTTGTATCAGCCACTATTTACTTCAATTAATTGCCAATTTATACTCTTACAGCTACAAGAGGAAAAATATTGCCCCCATGCATGTGCTCACCCTTTCCTTTCTGAGTCATGGAAAAACCTCTACATCCAAAGAATATTAATGGGAACCTGCACTCCAACCAAGTGAATAGGAGGTGTGGGGAGCTGAAAGCTACAAGAGGAGACCAGAAGCTGTGGTATGGGTGGGGTAAAAGTGGCTTACACAGAATTTCTTTTGCTATGAGTCTTTCTTGATCACTACTAGAAAGCCTCAGGGAGGTGCTTTCAAGCTTCTTACGTGGAAAGCTGAATGGGAATGAAAAAGAGGCTTAGGTGAAAACACAGGTACAAATTTTGCCACCCATATTCCAGGCCAGGGAGAGATACCAGTCCAATTCTTTATAAAACAAAACGTCATTTCACCTCTCCCCACCCCACAAAAATGGGAGGTGGGCAGGAAAAAGACCTGAGGAAAAACAAATAGTTGTGGGGAACAATGAAATGATACAATAAAAGAGGGCAAAGAGTCAAAGATTTTAAAATATGAAATACGGGGTGGAAAAAACCACAACTGTTGGGGTTACAGAGGTCATATTAAAAAGAAAAACAAGAGCCACATGTGCATCTTGAGGTCCCCTCCAAAAGTCAAGGATTTCACCTCAGTCTCTGCAGCTGCCTGTACTCAAAGACTTTTCTGTGGACCACATCAAGGAAGCATCAATACCCAGGGAGTGGCTTTACAAAGAAGAACAAACAAGCCACTCTTTTGTGCTGTGAGCACTGCAGAAGAAAAAGGCTGACTTCTAAGGCCGTGCTCCTCACACCCTGGGCAACCTGCTCTGACAGCCAGGGGATGCGTGCTGGTGCACGGCCCAGAAAATGGCAGCTTCTCTCCTCAGTTTGGGGGTGTGGGGTGCCCTCTGCTCTGTCTGGCACAGGCTGCTTCTGCTCAGCTACAAAATGCTCATCCTCCCAGCTCTCCTTCAGTGACCCCAGTTGTTCCTTCCCCACTCGACCTGCACATGTCCTCTTACACCCTGCCTCCCTCAGCACTTCTCTGGACACCAAGGCAGCCATAGGGTCTGTGTTTTCTTTTTCTTTTCCAACCTCTTGACTTCAGGGCAGCAGCTCAGTGCATTATTTATGATGCCACAGTGCAAAGGCCAGGAACAAGGGAGGCTTGTATTCCAAGAGAGCCATTTCTTTCCCAAGAAAAGCATGCACAATCCTTATGCCCAGAGCATGCTCTCCACTATGGACAATTCATTTCTATATCTAGTATGTATAAATACCTTGTTTCTACTTCTTCTCCTGCAATCTTTTGTCTACTACAGCAACATAATGACAGACCATGTAGGAAAACTGCTAATTTTTCTATATTTTCCTTATATCTATTCTATGTGGATGGGGTTGACCATTTGTAAAGCCTCAATGAACACCCACTGAATTACTTGTGATTATGAAGATTTCCTCCTTTTCTTTCCTCCTTTTTTTTTTCCTCAAATACTTCTGCAGCTTCATTGACCCCACTCTGCTACTGTGGTCAAGCCTCTCTCAGAATAAGTGTTCCCAGAGTCTCCTAAGAGTCCCAGGTCACCAAAAGGCAAATCTGAAGATAAAACTGCAAACACAACTGAAGGCCCAAGGATTGCACAGCCTGCTGCCTGGATGCCTGCAGGTTTCACGCCTTGATGCCAACACCATTTCCACTCCATGATTGCTTCACGGTCCATTTAAGGTCATGAAAGCTTTAGCTTTAGTTCCCTCCTGACTTGAAGTATTACCATTTTACAAGACAGGAACCAAGGCAAAAATATTCAAGTTAAGTGTAACTAGGATGTCCGCCTGGAGTTATTTAAGTCTTGATTTTTTGTAAAGAATATGTTACTATATATTGCTTGCATTTCAGCCCAAGCTTCTGCTCAATTTTACTACAGCTATAAGATCTCAACCCATCTTGAGTTCAGCCTCCTTGCTGCGCACACAGCTGTTCCAGGACAGGTGACAGTGGTGGGAGAGAAAACAGCCAGCAGCAGAAACTTCTTAAGCTGCTTCATGGAACTCTGGCCTGAGACCTTCTAAAATTAAAGACATCTCTACTGAATCTGTGCAGTATAATGTTTTTTTTGCCCAAAGGACTCAAAGCTTTGTCTACAGCACTAGAAAAAACAGGGCCTGGAAATTAGCTTAAGCACTGGACTGCTAACTGCAGTAAAAGTTGGCCTGAGTAGAAAAACTTCCAGAGACTAAGTTTTAAGTCTCTGAAAGTAGCATTCCTTTATTGGCACCAGGAGAGTGGGGGATTGCTCCTCTGAAAAAACACTCTCCCCAAGAACCATTTTCAGCTCCTATTTAAACCCTCAGATCCCTCCCATTCCCTGGATAATTAACATGAAAGGTGGTATCTTTTGGAACTCATTAAAATATTAAAATGTCTCTTGCGCTTGCATAGTGGTGGTCATTACTCCATCCTCCATCTCATGATTCTTTGTCCTTGCACCTGGCACTTGTTTGTGAAAGATGTTCCGCTGCTCGCAGGGCTGATGTAAACAGGGCTGATCTTGTTATGTTGGGTTGTTCCAAGACAATCTCGTCCCCCTTATCCTGGAATGTCTTAGCAATTAACAGTTCTCAAAATTTACAGTTCAAAGCAATTACCTTCCCAGCTTAGTTCACAGCAACAACTTCCCTTATCTACTACCTAATGCCAGCTGCAGCTGTGAGCCTGAGAAAGTGAACAAACAGCAAACCAGGCCTCACTTATACTTAAGAGTTTAAATCTAACTTATATTGAGAATTAAAAAGAAGTTAATAGTATAACTATACTTCTTTAAAAGGTCGGGTGAGCTATCAGCCCGTTAGCTTAACTGCAAGCATGTGCCCTGGAAAAGGTTTGGCTCCTGTCAACCAGCCCTGTCCCAGACAGTGTCCAGGCCAGGAGGTGGTGTGCGTGCCGCCCGTTCCAGCGAGCACCATGTACCACGCAAATGCCACATCAGCCTCTCTCCTTTCCCCTTCCTCTGCCCAGCATCACCTTTTTTCACCACCCACAGTCCCCTCAGGGCATGGCATACCTGTTCTCAGCTTCATACTGTGAAAACATCACTCCAGTAACTTTGGCTTTTCTTTTGGTTTTGTTTGTTTGTTTCTTCTTTTCCAGGAACTTAAAAGAAACAGTCAACAAAGAAAGCACAAATATACTAATAGTTGTGTCTTAGGTCCATGGAAAGGAAGCGATTGCTTTGTAAGGTGGATGTGGCTAGGTCTTGGCACCTGGCCAGAGAGCAGTCCCTCACTTGCTTTATTTGGTATTAAAAACATAGCCCTGTTGCAACAATCTGGTTTTACCTTCCCAGGGATGGCAGAAGACAGGCTTGTGACACTAAGGCCACCATTCTGCTGAAATTCTCAAGGGCCTTAGAACAAGCAAAAAATTTTTTTTTTTTTTAACCTTGAGCAGAACCAATTTGCCCACGGAAGTGACAATTGCTTTGACTGAAACTTCTCAGTCTGAAACAGACAATCAAACAAGAACATCAGGAGGAAAGTCTTTCATAGGTAACAATAATCTCCCCATCTGTAGCATAACGAAGCAAAGCCCTTTTTTATCCCAGAGATGTCTGTAGCTTTACAGTAAATTAGGATGGGTGGATTTTTGGTTTTAAGATCTCACAATTTAATTATGCTGAAGCAGGAAGTATGCTTCATTTAAGTGATGTCTAGATTTCCCCCTAGAGATGTTTCATGGGAAGAATCCTTAGTTCTTTTTCTCTGTTTAGGCTGAAGGTTTATGAAGCCAATGTAAACAGCTGAAATGAGCACAAACACTGGGGATTAACTTCAGGAGATTTGAAAGGAACAGGTTTTGCCTTAATAAAATGAAGCAATTAGTTTATGTAGTTTAGAGATACTGGAGAAGTGTGTTCCTCTAATAAACATTTACCATTTGACCTTTTTGAGGATTACCTCAAAGAATCAAGGATAGAACTATGTTGGTGTGAAAGTTATTTGTTTTTAACTTCAAGGAGAGGATAACTGGGATATTACTTCATTAAATATACAGACATTGTATTCTGTGCATCACAATCAGCAAGATTTTTAAGCAGCAAAATATTCTCAAAGGGTTATTGTCTATTTTTTGTGAGCTGTGCTCTTATTCTAACTGCCTCCTCTGCTCACTGTAGATATTCTCTGCTTCCTCTGAGTGTCCTGTAATATTAATGGGAAAATTTCCATGATGCCAATACTAAAACTAGTGGTTATAATTACTTGTGAAAAACTGAGTGGGCAAAAAGGAAAAATGTCGTTTTGCCAAAAATAACGTAGTCTCTTCCCCTGGTCAACTCCAAACAAAACATACAACAGGACCTGTGCAGGTTAAATAAAGGTTTAGGGAGAAAGTTACACAATCTTAAGGAATTCCAATCTGAGCAATGTGATGAGAGCCTCGTGAAGCCAAAATACCCCCATAATGCTTAAAAAATTCTGCTTGTAATTTCAAGCCTGAAGGAATGAAGGAGGAATTTTGAAGAAAAATTCATTGCAGGGATAAAAAAATATTGATTGCTTAAGTAAAACTGAGCTGAAGTTTCACCAGTATTTATAAGAAGCATACTAACACTGTGGATGCTGGAGTTCATACAAATACCACCTGTCTCTACTGCCCTCAACTGATGTGCCTTCCCATTCAGTGTGCATGGGCCAAGTACTGGACCAACTAAGATGACCCAGGTAACTACATACCTGCCATTCCAACACTGATCCCAGGCAAAATAATGAAAATCAAGGAAGATTCAAATTATAACTAACGCAGCTATGCATATTACATCTTGCCAAACTAACTGGGTATGTCTTTAGGATATTACAAGCTCAACAATTAAAAATAACCATATTTAACAGACTTTCACTAAAAGTCTCTCCTCTTTTTGATCCAAGCAGTTAGCCAGCACATAGGATAATGCCACTGTTCATTTTAGGGGAAGCTGTTGATAGAACTGATCTGTCCTGGAGGCAAAGCTGTTTATTTATTAAACACAGCATCTCAAACATGACAGAAGATTGCATCTTTGATTGCTGCTTTAGGCATCCTTTCAGCCAGGACTTTGTTAGAGATGCTCCCTCTAGACTTCTTCATTTGAGATGTAATCATATTCATAAGGCTTACCCATGTCTTATGTAGTACTCTTTCCTCCAGACAAAAAGAAAACATTGATGAAATAGGTAGTGAACCCCTGAGCTGTTATGTGTCTTGCAAATATGTGTGTTTTGCCTGGTGACCTGCTAGCATTTGAGCAGCACTTTTATCGTTTTCTCAGAGACAGCTACATCCTACAGCTTAAATGTGATTCAGACCGACCTATAATTACTGCATAATTTGCTATAAGCAATGCATGCACATGTCTCTCTGCTATTGCTTCTGCAAATTCACTTTTGCTACCTGTGCTCTAGATGTACAAGACCCTCACTACACCCTTAATAGTCAACTCGAACTGCAGTACCTCGAAAATCCTTTAGTGGCAACCTGAACAAACATAATTGATCATTTAAATCCTTAACACTGACCGATTGAAAGCCAATTTGTGTGGTTTTCACACAACTGTGTCTACATATTTGAGACATATTTTAAGGTGCTGCATAAATACGCATTAAATAATACATATTTAAGGTCGTAACGGCCTCGCCACCGGACTGCAGTTCCCAGCATGCCTTGCGGCCCCGCCCCGCCTCCATCTTGTGCAGCGGAGGCGCGGGCGCGCGCCCGCTCTTTTTCCCCCCTCAGCCAGCGCTCGTTATTGCGCTGTTGAAATAGAAGCTGCGTCATCGCGGATCTCTCTGCAGTGTGTCTTTTTTTTGAGGCCGCAGTAATGCAGGCAGTTTAAATACTTCCTCTAGAAACCTTTAGCTCTCATGATCTGGAGGGGTGCACTATGGCAAGGGGTGCTTGACAGCAGGCCCAGGTCTCCTCTCCCGGCCTGCCCTGTCTCCCTAAGGACCTGTAAACTCGCTTTTTTTTTTTCCCTGGGAGAGCTGTAGTGTCCTGGGAATTTCTTCAAAATATGCGTCGGGTCAGCTCATCTGGTTCAGCAGTGTAGAACAAGCCCTGCTGCTGGTGGCTCCCAGCCCTTAACCCTATCCCCGTTCCTCAGCCTTTGGGACATTGAACCCAAAGATGCTGCGCCTGAGAGAGTCCTGCTGCTTTTGATACAGTCTTGTAACAGACTTGCTGGACACAAGCAAGGAACTACATTTCAAGCTTTACTAAATCCGATAACATCTGACACTGGACTTTATGTGCTATGCCTGGCACACAGGTGTACCTATCACAGGTGTTGCACAGGCAGTATGTACGTGCACAACCACCATTTTCCAATTGGTCATTACTCATCTTTTTTTGGCTTTGCACAGCCATTTAGCAATCCTCGCTATAGATAACCTTTTCAAAGGAATACCTTTGAAAAATCCATTCTGCATTTAATTTCCCGGTAGACCCAGGCATTGCCTAGGTAGCACCATCACAGGGCCAGTTTTTCATAAACATATGAGCCTTTCTGCTCTCGGGGCTCTCTCAAGGTGGATCTTTGTTAAGTGCAGCTTACTTACCCTTTTTAAAAAATTCTGCTAGAACAGAGGCCTTGGCAAGGCCAGGGATCTGCTGGCAAGGATCACCTACAGCAAGGTGGCTCAGGGAGATAAGGGCAGATGCACACATGCACATATCCAGGCATGGGAGCCAGGAGATAAGAGACAGGGCAACAACTGGACCTCAAACACTATGGCAGAGAGCTGTACATATGTGTTAGGAAACCTAAGTGAGAAGAAATTTGAGTGAAAGGCTTGAGGAGTGGCTTGGGTGGAAGCCATGGAAGTGGACAGAGGTGAACTAGGAGAGGCTGAGGAAGATGCAAAGTCCGCAACTGGAGAGCCATAGGGAGGAAGGGAAAGGGGGAATCTAGGAGACAGCAAGGAAATACATAAGGCTGTTTGTGCAGAAAACAAACTGTAGGAGGCTTCTCTGGTGTGAGTACTCTAACACCAGGTTGGAGGCAGGGACACAAGCACAAGTTTGTTGTTCTCCTTCCCCTGCTTGTTTTTTTTCCCCATTTTTAAAATCATGCAAGTCCTTTAGAAGCAGCTTTGTTCTGCACGTATCCAGCATCATTTCTCTTTTCTTTTAAAAGAGGAAACTTCAGTGACACTTTCTGCAACTGACATTACATCCCTACATTTTTGGAGCCTGTTTCACAACCTAAGCAGCAGTGAGCTCTGAACAATTTCAGACCACTTCCTTAAATTTTCTCATACTCTTTCTCTTCCATCAGTGGGCTTCTCTCACTCCAGCCTGTCTTAGCAGCAAGTTTGCAGGTTTTCCCCACCACCTCCACTATAAAAAATAGGTAAGTTTTGAATCAAAAAAAATCAAGCACCTAGTTCACCCTACCCCAGGAAGCAGCTATCCTTTCAGAATCTTGCTTTCTGGGTATCCCACATCATCTTTTCCATTCAGAAACCTTTTGGTAATACAGTAGCTGATCTGTGTTCTTTCCTGTGGCATTCCTGCCTGTTTCCAGCTTTGCTCTCAGCCTCAGAGACTGGAAGAAAGGAGGATTTAAACTTCTCTTCCCATTAACACTGGACTAGTGGATGCTCAGTTGCTTTTCTGTTTAGAGTCATCCACTTCCTGAGCAGCTTTTACAGAAAAACTACTTCAGAAATGCTAAATAATCACAAATTAACTGTTTTGGTTTTTTTTTCTATGAGTATGGCTAAGCCCAGGCCTCCTGGCTCTGTCATGGTCTGTAAATCAGAAATGCAGAGCTGGCATCAAAGCTGTAGCAGCCCAAGGGAACATATAGTAACATTGTGTGTGAAATTACATGTATTCCCCTGACTGAACTCCAGTCCCTTCCAAGTATCAGGCAGCATAAAATGCAAAGACAAGAGAAATGTGATTTGATTTTCATTATTTCCACTATTTGCATCCTCTTTGAGACTCAGAGAATTTGAAACTGAGCATTGAAAAGATAAATCGCACTCTAGGTAATTGAGTTTCTAGTCCAACACCCTATTATGTCTAGATTATTTTCTTGCGGGAAGGCTGAAAGAACAATACAGAGGAAAACAAACCTTGAAGGAGGTTACACTGCATAAATAACCATCTTGGGAGTACAGCGCGGTTCTTAGTGGAGAACACAAGAAGCAGGGCAACGAATGCGAACCGTGTGGCGATGTTTAGGGGAAGCGGTGACAGAGAGAAGGGCCCTTGTTCTCGAAGGTGCCCTTAGGCTCTCCGGAGCCACGTGCCCAGCGGGGTGGCAAAGCCGGGGGACCCTCCAGGCCGAGCGCTCTCGCCCCACCCAGCCCAGGCTCCTCTAGCCCCAGGCAGACGGCCGCCCCCCCGCACAGGGGGACGCTTCCCTTCACCGCCGCCCCCCCCCGCGGCCAACTCCCAGCCACCCGTGCACGCATCCGGCGTGATAAGCGGCAGCGGGGCGGGGGCAGGCGGGGCAGCCCGTCTCAGCAGAGCCCGTACGCCGAAGACCGAAACAGCTGCTGGACACAACACACTCATACTGCTCTCCCTCCCGCCGAGGAGCCGGGGGCGGGAGGGGCGGGGCCTGTCGCAGCACCTCCCCCTCAGGAGGGGGCGGGGCTCCTCTCCTTTGCGCCATGATGAACAAATGACCTCGCGGGGAATGAAATTTAAGTTCCACCGGGGGGAGAGAGTTCTCTGCTTCGAGCCCGACCCCACCAAAGCCAAAGTGCTCTATGATGCCAAGGTGACCCGCCGCACGCGAACCTGTCTCCCGTCCCCGCCGACTCCCCCCCTTAGCTCCCCTGCCGGTCGCGGGGCAGCGCCGAGCAGGCGGAGGGGCGGAGCCCGGCCCGCGGCCGGTGCCGCCGTTAACGCTCGGCGTCACGCACGCCCCCGGGCGGGAGGCGGAAGGGGGTGAGGTGGCGGCGCATCCGCCAGCAGCACTTGTTGCGGGAAGCGGACGCTAGCCCGGGGCGGAGGAGCGGGCGAAGAGGCCGCGGGGCGGGGGCCGCATGCCCGCTGTCACGGGGCTGGGAGACAAAACGAGGCGGTGCCCGTCCTTGTTGGGCCTCTCCTCCTCCCGTCCTTGTGCTGTCGTCATCGCCCCCCGAGCGTCTCAGCCCGGTTCCCCGGCGGGGCTTGGCGCTTTTCCCCCCAGCACACCGGCCCCTCAGCCCCGGGGGAGCGGAGGAGAAGGGATGCGCGTAGTCGCTGTGCAGTGGGCTCTAGGCCCTCCCCCCGTGGGGGGGAGGCGTCCCGCTGCCCGAGTGACAAAGAGGCGGCAGAGCCCTGGCGGTCGGGGCCTTGCTCTCGCCTCAGGTAGAGAGCGGAGCCGCCGAGAGGCTCTGGAAGTGTCGGATTCGGTTCCCGCCTTCCGTTCTCGGCTGAACACCTGCAAAGTAATTCTTATTTTCATTCCTGCGTGTTAGTAGCGTGGCTTGATTTATTCCCCCTCCCTCTCCTACCCATACTGCCCGCCCTTCTGCCTTTCACAAGAGTTTAAATAGTAGCAGAGTATACAGAAATACAGCAAATAGTGAGTCGGGGACCGTAAGCGTTACAATAAAAGGTGACTGACTCACTTGGGCCTGGCGCTAAGAGTAGTGATAGTAATTATAGAGCTTTATGTAAATATAGTATTGTTTTGAGGTATCAGTGGAACACAAGATAATTTTTCAATTCTAAGTCATCTATACCTAACTTGCAAATAGCGTTCTGGGTTTTTTGATTTTGTTTGTTTTTGTTGTTTGTTTTGTTACAGAGAGGTGAAAAAGGAGATACTGCAACGGGAATCTTAATCAAATTCATACTGTTTGCTGCAAGTTTGTTAGTTATGTAGATCTGTGTTTTTCAAACGTCTTTGATCAGTAACTCAACCTTCCTGTAATATTTTGGGTTGCCCTTTTGGTTGTACAGATATTCCTATGTCCTGACCGTCCCAACAGCTTTAATTCCTGGCCCAGGGATAACTGAAGTGCAAAAACTAATTGTGCCTTTTCTTCTTTACTTGCAAATACCCCAAACTCCAACCTAGCTGCCCTTGACGCCATCAATAATGCTTAAGTTCTGGGTTCCCAAGATTAGGCTACATTACTGTAGGCTAACTGCTGGCTGAATCTGGAGATACATGGTCTATCAAGAGCCATTCAAGTGCAGGCAGAATAATTCCTTTGTTATTGATGGTCCTGATGGTCGCCTTAATAATCTGCTTTAACGTCTTTTGAGTTGCAGGCCCTTTCAGACTGGCCCATTTTACATGTGTGGAAGAGAGGAAGAAAACAAAGGCTCAGATATTCACAAAGCTTTTTAATCCTTTTGACTAAGATTCTGTGGTGTTCTGGAGAACAGCATTTCTGAGGTTTATAAATATATAAAACTGTTGTCTTTTGTTTTGAGGGCATGAAGAGACAGCACACAGGAGAAAACGTTAGTAGCCCAGATGTATATCTGCATATCGATATTGTTGTATACTGCATTGCTTTGCATTTCCCTTTGTCTTGAAAGCATGGGATATTTGAGGACAGGACAAAGATGGTTGGCAGTCCCTAACCTTAGAAGTGCTCAGTAAAAAAGCTGGGGTTTTTAGCCATTTAGTATAATCAATATCTTCTGCTTATACTGATATTCACTGGCAAAATTATAAGTATATTTCACTTCTGTAAATAAACATTTCTTTTTTTTTTCTCTATGCATAAATTCCCTGAATACTGGAAAGCTCACTTTCTCTCATGCTTTTTAATATGTACTATTCAATATTTGTTTCAGATTGTTGATATTATTGTTGGAAAAGATGAGAAAGGCAGAAAGATTCCAGAATATCTGATCCATTTTAACGGGTGGAACAGAAGGTAAGAACCTGTATGTACAGTTTCATTTCTTCCATTTCTTCAATTTATTCTGCAAAGAAAAGCGTTGCAGGGAATAACAAAGGACTCTAATGTTTGCATGAATAGTTTTGGTTTTGTGAATGCCTTTAATATACTTGCTCATGTTAACACATTGGTCTGTGCCCATAAATTTCTGTGGATCAGCTTGCTATCCATGAGTTTAAACTTTATGGGATGTTCGTATTTGGCATATACTTGTGGCTTCTAGGTTTCCATTACTAAAAGGAATTTATACTTTCATAACCAAGCAATTCAGGTCTAGATTTAGCAAGACCAGTAAATGAGTGCAGTCTCTGACTGTGATCTATAGCGTGTGTCAGTGCTACGTACGCTGTCACATGTTAAATCAAGGTTTGAGAGATTTTGGATAGCAACATGAAAGTTGAAGCCATATGAATGTAAAAGGATACAAACCTTGTGATACAGTTGTTGCTTCTGAATGACATTAAGAGTGCTTTTAAGCTTTAGTGTATGTTAATTCATTAGTAATCATGAGTGGCATATATTCATAGCCGTTAATAATTTTCTTTTGACCTATCCTTAGCTGGGATAGATGGGCAGCTGAAGATCATGTTCTTCGTGATACAGACGAAAACCGCAGATTACAGCGTAAATTGGCGCGGAAGGCTGTGGCTCGCATGTAAGAAGTCCTTTTGGTCTCAAAATGAATGAGAGATTCATTTTCAGATTGAAACAGATAGATACAGGTGTCCACAAGTGAATTTGGCCTCTAAGCTCATGCTGTAGATGGTAGATATCTACTCAATACAGTCAGTACATTCTAGAAAGCTACTCTTCTCATACTAAGGTAGATACCTACATATTGTTATTAAACAACACTGAATGACTTACACTTAGTAACTGTGTTATTCTTAATTATTGCTGCAAAATGCCTGTGTATTGGATCTATATCTTCACAAAGAAATGTACTTGAAAAATAACTTAGGAAAACCTGAAGTGTTTTCAGCCAAAGGCAGTAATCTAATATTAGTTGGCCGTGGCTTGAGGATCTGCTCGAGAACATGAAGTAATGTATGGACATTAAGGTATCCACTCTCAAATAAGCATTGTCCAAATTATTTAAATGTTAATTAATGAAAATAAACATAAGTTTCCTGTGCATTTGCGTGTAATGTAATTAGATAGGATAACCATTAAATAGTATTAGCCAAATTTCAGTGAACCATTTTATGTTCTGTAGGAGAAGAAAGGGAAGAAAGAAGAGACGTTGCCGGTTGCCTGGTGTTGACTCTGTATTAAAAAGCCTCCCTGCTGAAGAAAATGATGAGAGTAGCGAAAACTGTGAGCTTATTTTCATTGTTTGATTGACTGTCATGATGCCTTTAACTTTTTGAGCTCGGGTTACAGTGTGTGCTGTAACTTGCTATTAGGATGACATGAAAGTATCACAGTCCTATTTGAAATATACAGAGGCAGTCACATGAATCACAAAATCAGACTGATAGAGGTTAGAAGGGACCTCTGGACATCATCTAGTCCAACCCACCTGCCAAAGCAGGTTCACACAGAGCAGGTTGCACAGGAAGGTGTCCAGGGGAATTTTGAAAGTCTCCAGAGGAGATTCCACAACCTCTCTGGGCAGCGTGTTCCAGGGATCAATCACCTTCACAGAAAAGAATTTTTTCCTGATGTTGAGGTGGACCTTCCTGTGTTCCAGTTTATGCCTATTGTCCCCTGCCCTATCACTGGGCACCACTGAAAAAAGACTGGCCCCATCCTCTTGACAGCTTCCCTGATATTTATAAGCATTGGTAAGATCCCCTCTCAGTCTTCTCTTCTCCAGGCTAAACAGCCCCAGGGCTCTCAGCCTTTCCATGAAAGAGGGAAGTTCCAGTCCCTTAATCACCCTCATAGGCCTCTGTTGGACTCTCTCTTCTCTGTCTCTCTTGAGCCAGGGAGCCTAGAACTGGACACAGTACTCCAGATATGCCTTGACCAGGGCAGAGGGTAAGGAGAACCTCCCTTTATGTGTTGGTCACACTCTTCTTAATGCAGCCCAGGATACCATTGTCCTTGGCCACAAGGGCACATTGCTGTCTCATGGTTAACTTACTGTCCACCAGTACTCCCAGGTCCTTCTCCACAGGGCTGCTTTCCTGCAGGTCAACCCCGAATCTGTACCAGTGCATGGGAAGAGTGAGCACTACTCACTTCCGTTCAACTATTCTAATGGGTGATTTCAGAACTTAGTGTTGCTTTGTTTAGTTAGTATTACTAGGTGCAAGAAGCCCTAGTTTTCTTTGTTTGCTGTTAGGAAGCAAGATAGTCTACGTATTTTAGGGGGTAATAACATTTTTTCTCCCACCCCACCTGGCACAAAGGTCTGTTTCTTGTCAGCTGACTAGCTGATTTCATTCTGAAGCCAGCTCTTTTATTTTTTAGCATTTTTCTTTGTAGCTTGAAAACCAGCAGGAACACTGACTTAACTGACATTCTGGCAACTGTTGTTGCACAGATCCAGAGCTTCCGATTGAATGACTGATAAGTTAATTCTCTGCTCAGAATTGAAGTCCAATGGAAATTGAAAAGATCTGTGAGTGTTCGGAAATGTAGGCAGCTTTTAAAAGTGAGTGTCTTTCAAGTAAAGAGGATGCAAGAATACTTCCTGTAAACTTGTCTTACATACTTAAAAAATTTATAGTGTGTTGTAAATATTTGTGTGTTTAATGTGAGATAAATATGTGAAATCTCTTTTACACAGCTATAAGTAGTTCTTCTTCTGGTGACAGTGATGAAGGAACAGATGAAGAAATAAAAAGTGAAGAAAGTGACATAGAAGAGAGAACAGAAATGGTATATTCATGAGCTCCTTAACTTTAATAGAATTTAAATATCTGCATTTGAAACTCCAGAAAAACTGAATCGGATGAAATATAGACCACAGCTGGTTATTTAGCTAGAAAACCATGCTTTTAATTCCTCCTTCTGGTGCTTACTGTGTTTGAGTTTTTGAAAATTAGAGGATGTCATGTTCTTCTAGGATTCTTTAATATTAATCTAAATATACACATTTGTTTCTTTTGCTTTCTTTTAACACAAAAGTCTTGTGTGGAGAAAAAATAGTAAACTAGATTATCCAGATTTGTGGGTGCTGTAAAATTTTACTGGTCTATGCAGGTTGGGCAAATTCTAAGAGCAGCCAGATCTTACTGGCTTTACTGTAAAACAGGCATATCAGCTCTGATCTTGAATTAAAATGTAGAAGACTGAGTTCAAGAAAAAACATTTTTCTCTGCATTATTGAAAAGAAAGCACAGTGTAAACAGTTCTTCTAAAGGTCTGTGGAATCTAACTACTACAGTGTGAGCAATCAAGCAGCAAAGCCTAACAAATTTCTGTTCCATTCTTTTGTGTTAAATACTTAAGCAAATGATAAATTAAAAAAAAAATTAAAAAATGAATTTGCAGATGACTTCAAAGCAGTATTGTTAAATTGTTTACAGTAAGGCTACTGCCCACTTAAATATTTACTGTGCTTGATATATCTTATTTTTGCCTGACAAAAGTTGATTGTTATATTGTTTCTTGGGTACCGAATTTCCTTTTCACTGAAATTCATAAACATAACTGGTATATTATTCCTTGCACTGGTCTATTGTAGAAAGAAGAACAAGACACTCACACAAAAAGGGACATGGAAGAAAGAGCAATAAGCATAGAAATTCCTGAAGTCTTGAAAAAGAAGCTTGAGGAAGACTGTTACTATATTAATAGAAGAAAACGGGTATGAAACAAAAGCTATGAAATGAATGTGCTCAAGGGAGTGGGAAGGGCATTGGAAGTAATTCTTGCATATAACTACTCCTGTTTTTTTGAACTTTATTGCAAAGGTGAGTTTAGACAGTACAAGATAGAATGAGTATAGGGAGCAGACTTTATAGTTAAAACTCAGCTGTCGTTGTATTTAAGAATGTAACATTTCAGTATCCAGTTGTGTTTTAGAGTGCAGATTATTAAAGCTAGGCATATAATAAGCTTGTTAACCTGACCGTATTTTTGTTTACCCCGATGGTTAGAAAAGATTGGTCAAAAATGCAGTTTAAGGGTTCAAATTAATCACCCCTGAAATAACCTCATGCAATAGAGACTTCTAAAACTATTCAGTATGTTACAAGCTCCTGGTTTAGTTTGGTATACTTACTAATTGTTTTTAAGACATTAACTACTTGTTTCCTTTTTCAGCTAGTGAAGCTTCCTTGTCAGACAAATATAATAACCATCCTGGAGTCATATGTGAAGCATTTTGCTATTAATGCTGCCTTTTCAGCCAATGAAAGGTCTCGGCACCACCAGATGACTCCCCATGCTAATATGAATCTTCATTATGTGCCACCAGAGAAGAAGTAAGTTATCTAGTCCAGTGCTGTTGCCACAGGAAGGGTGACCTTGCATTCTATGTTCTGTTTCAAGGCTGTTCACTTCTGTGATCTTTTACTGTGATGTATGTCTATTTGTGGGGCTTAAAATATTTGACAGATACCTATAGTGCAGTAACACTGACAATTTGTTTATCAGTGAGAGAGTCCCTATAAACTGAAAAGTCCTTCTGCAAAAGCATCAATGTCCTCTTTCATCATGTAAGTTCTTGTAAATAACATGACTCACTTTGGAAGAATGTGTTGCTATTGTGTATGTGAAGAATTTTTTGAGCACAGAGAGTATTGATATGAGAATTCCTTGCTTAAATAAAACTGAACAGGTTCGAATTTTATAAAGGATAAAAACTTTTATATAACACTTAGAGAAGACTTCAAGTGCAGGTGATTTTTTTTTTTTACGCTGACATATCTTAAGTCCTAGGGTCAATATGTGGAGAAACAATATGTATAGTAACACCAATCCTATTTATTAAAATTGATTGTGTCTTAGCTGCTTCTTTCTCAGCTGAGCTCTATATTTTTCTACCATTCTACAAATGCTATGTGTTAACCCTATGTGTTTGCAGTGTGGGTTTTTTGTTTTTTTTTTTCTTGTGCTAAAGATTCTCAATATTAGATAAGACTGCTTATTTAAGTCTACAAAATCTTGTATTTTATCAAAGAGAAATCTTGATTTTTGTTACCAAGTTATAGTTCAATGGTGCATAATTTTGCCGTTCCTTGCAGTATTTTGGTCTGTGTGTCTTGGTTTATATTGATGTCATTAGTTGACAGATGAGTGATACTTTCCTTCTTTGTAATATAATATCTGAAACAAGAAGTTAAATGAGACATCAGAAATATGAACAGAAGGTTGTATGAACTTTGTTTTTTACAGGTATATGTTTAAGTGACTTCCTTAATAAGGAAAATGTGTATAATGTCAGTGATCCATTAAGTAGGAGAGATTCAACTGACAACTTTATTATATTGCCCTGACTGCTCTAACACAGAAAGTAACTGACCTTCTCAGATTTGTGCACACGATGGTTCCCTGGCCCAATTTATGTATAGTGTTTTAAAAAAAAAAAAGTAGTTGTTTTAGCAGGTGGTATGAAATAATAGGAGATACAGAATTTCTAACGTGGGTCATTGTGGCAGAATTAAAGCGCTGTTACTATATAAGTGTTTGCACTTAAGACATGAGAGATGAATACCGTCATAGAGGTGAGAGGTGTTGGGGGTGGGCTGAACCCAGAGTTTTTGGTTTGGCTTGTCAATAGCACATCTATGTGCTACCTAGTACCATGAGTCTTTTATGCAACCAACAAAGTTCACTGGATAACTCTTAAGCCCAGCCTTAACTGCATCATAGTGGCTATAGATCAAATTCTGCATATGCCTTTTAGACAGGGATTCAGTCTGTTGAGTACTAACTTTTTCTGGAAGATACCTCTTCTTTGAGCCTAGTAAACTTGGAAAAACAAAATAGTGCTTATATGAAAACCAACTGTATTTACAGTAAAGTAGATTTTTATTAATCCAGTATATAGTAATACAACAGAACAACTGTATGATTTTTTTGACCTTACTAAGCAGACTTTTAAAGTTGTATTTGTCTGAAGTTACCAACACCGATCACTGTCTCTTCAAGTATGCTTTTAATCACTCACCATTACTTAGTAATGAAGTAATCATGTCATATTTAAGATGTTAATGATCTGTATTAAAAGGCAATACAGCTACACTGAAAAAAATTGACTTGCAATTTTGAAGTGGCTTATCCTTTTATTTTTTTTCTCCGCGCTCTAGTGTTGAGCTATGTAAAGAGATGGTGGATGGGCTGAGAATAACTTTTGACTTCACACTTCCGTTAATTTTGCTCTATCCATATGAACAAGCTCAATTTAAGAAGGTGACTTCATCAAAATTCTTTCTTCCCATCAAAGAAAATTCAACAAATACGAACAGGTAGGTCGGGTGTACATAGTCCAGTATTGCTTATCACCTGAGGAAAATGCAATAGAGCGTGGTTATGTGTTCAGAATAGGATGATTTCTCAGTCTTTGACTTTAAAATTGTCTTGATAAAATGTTGAACTTTTCTGTGAATTGCTTGCCTGAATTCAGAATTCAAGTTCTGAATTTCCATCTGATTAGCTTCAAAGGAGTTTATACTGACTGGTATAGAGTTATGCTGCAGTTTTGTGGGGAAAAAGAATTTACATTTAAATTCATGTTCATTAACTTTTTACTTTTGAAAAAAAATATGCTTCCAGAAAATAGTGTTTGAAAGGCAGCCTTGTCACTTTGATAGTTATTGGAGGGGGACTGTCTGATTTAAATAAGTATTTAGCAAGATCCATGATAGTAGGAGGATCTCTTGGAGGGAAAACCCCTCATCTCTTCATTTCTGTAAAGCTGCCTTTATTTCCTAGAAATCAGGAGGAGCTTTCCCCGAGTCCTCCTCTGCTGAATCCACCAACACCTCAGTCAACCGACAGCCAGCCTACAACAGGAGAGCCAGCCACGCCAAAAAGACGAAAAGCTGAGCCTGAAATTCTGCAGTCACTGAGACGCTCTACACGCCATAGCTCCAACTGTGACAGGCTGTCAGAAAGCAGTGCTTCCCCGCAACCTAAACGACGGCATCTCGAGACCCCAGCTTCTATGCCAAAGCTCTTCTTGCACCTGGAAAAAAGTAGGTTTTGTTCTTCAAATTATTGCTCTAAACAAGATTTTAAGTCTTGTTCTTTTTTAATGACATCTGGACTGTGAACTGAGTGGTGGAAGTAGGAATTCATGACTTCTTGTATCAAATATTTATCTCTGAAGCTTACACTGAAGAGAGAAATACAAAGCAATATTATCAGTACTTTGGTACTGTATTTCTCCACAGAATTCAAGAAGCTGCTTTTCTGTGAGCCCACTTTAGGATAGCGTTTATTGAACTGCAGCATTTAAGACTTTAAACACTTCAGCTGCAGGCATTCATTATGTTTAATGGCTTATAGTTCCATAAAACAGATAGTAAAATTCATATCTGATCTCCTTCATTTTGTTTTTTATTCCTTCTGAAGAAACCCCTGTCCATAGTGGATCATCTTCACCTATAACTTTGACTCCTAGCAAAGAGGGGAGTGCAGTTTTTACTGGCTTTGAAGGTAGAAGAAACAATGAATTGAATGAGGTAACAAATTTTTCTTATGTAACTGTCTAGATTCAATACTTAAAGGTTTCATTGACCTCAGAGTAGGGCTGTATAAGAAAACATTTTGTTTGTATTCCTTATATTTAATTTTTAAGTTCTGCACAGACTAAATTATTTATGGTGCTATAAAGATTTGATAATGACATTTTCATGTCTTATGCTTAGGTTTTGTCCTGGAAATTGATGCCAGAGAATTACCCACCAAATGATCAACCGCCACCTCCCTCATATATCTATGGATCTCAACATTTGCTACGAATGTTTGGTAAACTGATGGAAAACTCTGTGCTGAATCAAAATTGCTTTATTTAGCTGGCTTTTGTTTGTGTTTTTGTGGGTTTTTTTCTGTGACTATTAATGTGATTTTGTTTATCACAAGTTATTTAGTTTTATTCTTGGAGAAGTGTTCACCTTAAAGTGCTTAAAACTCTTAGGTTGTTGATAAACTTGTTTATCTTTTCCTGTCTCTGTAAGCTTTTCTTTAAGAGAAGTAAACAAGCATTGCTTTCAGTACATTCACAAACATAACAAAAGCAGCATTCACTTTGTCAGCATGTTTCCTTCTAGTAAGGTTTTGAAAGATCAGTGAGTAACTTGTGAAGAAAAGTAGAATCTGCAGGGAGAAGAAAGTTCTGTATTCTTTTCTGTATAGTGAATAAAAGTAATTAGAAGCTGCTTTTAAAAGAACAGGTGTAAATGTTATTTTTCTTATTTACAGTAAAACTACCAGAAATACTGGGGAAGATGTGCTTTCCTGACAAAAATCTAAAAGCTTTAGTGAAACACTTCGAGATGTTTCTGAGGTAACGTGACACAATGTACCACAGTGGTATTTGCATTGTTGTGTAGATGTAGGTGTCCTGGAATGACAAAGGGTTCTTAAAAGAAGATGTTCATTTGCTGTAACTACAAGAATATAATAAAATTAATATAACATTTTAATAATAATTTGAATAAAGATTAGTACTAGATTTTTTTGATTCTGTAATTCAGATTGAAGGGAACATGAACCTCCTACTTTGTTTTGATAAACACAGCGCTGGAGATCTGAAGTAAAAAAGTTTATTTGCTAGTATGTACAGAATGACAAGTCTACCTTGGTTAAGAAGCATATTTTGTGAAGAAATGCAAACTATTATTTATGAGAGTGTAATATGAGAGTTTTAATATTGCATTTGTATTAGCAGAGGGGAAAAACTTGTGGTTTAGAACATGGTTTTAATTATAGTAGGGTTTGTTGTTTTGTTGTTTGGTTTGTTTTTTTTAAAGAAAAGTCTCTCCTAATTTAGCTTTAAACAAAAAGTTTCTCTCTTATGCAATGCAGTGGCTTGTGGAAGAACCCAAGCTCTTTCTGACCACGCTAGTTCCATGGCTTGAGTCAGTATGGTCATGCCTGCACCATGATCAGCTTTGTTTGTCAGGTATTCTAGTTAATATGTCTGCATGACATAGTAGCGTTAGTTAGATATCTAGTATGATACTGCATTGTGCAGCATCAATACAATGGAGAATAAATTTGTGAAGGAAAACTTACAGGAGAAAATGTTGTAAATAGTAAACATCTGGAACAAATGGGGAACTCTTAATTTTGGTCAGAGTCTTAAGTAGTCGCGTACTGAAAGTAACTTAATGTGGCACTAGCATATCAAAAGTCCTGCTGGAGATCTGGGAAATGAAAGCTTTAAAATGCTTTTGCTTTAATTATTTATAGAAAATAGAAGTTGTCCCAAATGTGAAAGTTTCTGCAATACAAAATTTTTCTCTTGAAGCATTTAATTTTTAAGTTTTTCTAACTCTGTTTTATGTCTCTATTTTGGCAGATCCTTATTAGCATTCAAAGGATCTTTAAGTTATTTAACTTAAGGACAGCATTAGTGCTTGTTGTTGGAAACCTTTTTTCATGGAGTGAATATTTAGAGTGTTTAACTCACTGTGGATCAAATAGTACTTTTTATCAGACCTGTGCCTGTTCAGATTCTTCTTCTTGTGTTGTGTTGGTCAGAGCAGTTCTCTACTCTTCAGCATGTTAAATGCAGTTTTTTCAAGCCCATTCTATGGATGAGCTGTGTTGGAGTGGAATAGAGTGAAGGAGGAAACATGTCCCCCACCCTCCGCACAAGTAGGGAAGTGATTAGACTGAAAGTTCTAGTGGTAGTATCAATGTATCTTATGTTTCCATCTGACCATCTTGTTGAAATGTGTAGTCATCTATAAATAGAACTGAAAAAAAAAGACAGAAGATATTTCTACATCAGCATTTCTAGGTCAGGTAAAACTATGCTTTTGAAGCAGATCTCTCTGTCATTCTCAGTTACTGTGCTTTGTGTTGCATTGCAAAGTGCTCTGAGTAGACAAGCTGCATTCCTTTTGGAAAACACATACCTAGAAGTGTGCTCTAATACTAGGGTGCACTTAGCCCTCAAGACTAGACTATAGCTGAACCAAAATGAGTCCCTCAAGGCAAGTGTAATGTGGATATCACATCTGATACAACAAAATATTTGAAGGCTGTGTGTTTTCAAGTGCTTTCTAAGCCAGTGTCATCTATGTTTTCATAAAACCATAGAATGGTTTTGTTGGAAGGGATGTTAAAGGTCATCTGGTTTCAACCCTCCTGCAAGAACACCTTCTGCTAGTTCAGGTTTCTGAAAGCTGCATCCAACCTGACCTTGAATGCATTCAGTGTTGGTGCATCCACAACCTCCCTGGGCAACCTGTTCAGTGCCCCACTACCCTCTGAGTGAAACATTTCTTCCTAATTTCTAATCTAAATCTAACCTCTTCCAGTTTAAAGCTGTTATCCTTCGTCCTATTATTACAAGCTCTCATGGAGAATCCCTCTCCAGCTTTTTTGTAGGCCCCCTTAAGATACTGGAAGGCTGCAATGAGGTCTCCCTGGAGTCTTCTCTTCTGCAGGCTGAATAACACCAACTCTCTCAGCCTGTCCTCATAGGAGAGATGTTCCAGCACACTGATCATCTTTGTGGCCTTCTTCTATTGGGGGCTCCAGAGCTGGAGGCAGTACTCCAGATGGGGTCTCATGAGAGCAGAGTAGAAGGAGAGAATCACCTCCCTCGACCTACTGGCTATGCTTCTTTTGATGCAGCCCGGGATGCGGTTGGCTTTCTTGGCTGTGCTCGTGCATTGTTGGCTCATGTTGAGCTTTTAATCAACCGACACCCCCAAGTCTTTCTCCTCAGGACTGCTCTCAAAATGGCTGATTGAGAACAGCTGATGCTGTTTTCAAGGCTTCTCTTCTATGCTGAAATAATGATTTCTGTGATTTTTGTCAGAAATGGTCAAATTGAGAGCCTTCCTGAAAAAGCTTCCAAGTTATAGTTACTGCTGTAGGAAGCATTTGATCTTAGATAGCTTTGTGGTAAATATTCTTCTTGGACTAGTTTTTTTACCAGATATGCTACTGTGTATTCAAACACATAACATAGAAACAAATGCAAGTAATTGGAATTTTTTTTCAACACATTTATGGGGCTTTAGGACATCGTACATTTAGTTATTTCTTTCTTTGTTCCAAGTGTCACTGGATGTGGTCAAACAATTAAATTTTCTAGAAGCTTTTTCAGACTTTATTTTTATCACAGAAATACTTCTGAATTATCTGTTTCTCATTACAAGAGAAAGCCTGAGGCTGAAGTGACATCTTGTACTAGTTCTTCAGTTTTCACATTCTGTCTTTTCCTTTTTGAGAATGAAAGGATTAATAGATGTTTATAAAAAAATATTTTCTGTCAGTTCTGTTCTGGATTACCTTTTGAAAGGTAAGAGCTGTCCTACACAGTCTGTATGCATTAGATGATAGCAACCAGTTTACTTAAGACTGCATTATTTATTTTGGTGAATTGCTCTTGAGTGACAAGCTGAAGTATTCTCCTTTTCTTTATTTTTCTAATAGCAGACAAGGGATTGAATCTGTTTGCATTAATAAAACTGTTTCTGAATATTCCTTGAGTTCTAGGTAGAGTAGTCCAAGCATAAGCAGTTTATGCATTTTTAAGTAAAACTTTCATGTGGCACACGACTGACTTAGTTCTGGCATAGATACTGATTTAATTTTGTGTTATGGATTTATGGCTAAAATTTACAGTTTCATTTAACATTTGTACTATTAATCTCATGTGGGCTGAGAAACTGAGGTTTATTTAATATTACACTTTGTCTAGAAGCTTATTTTATTGAGTTTACTCAGTACTTGATAGACGTATTAAATTTACTTTGAGATGCTACACGGGTAATATTTTTCAGTCATGCCCTCAGCTTGCTGCTAGACAAGATTGATCTCAGTTTCCCAGACAACATATATTTTTAAGCAATGTATGAAATACATCTTTCTGAGTTTCATATTAAGTAGAAGATGTACCCTTTGTGCTTAGTGGAGCTTTCTACAAGTATGCATAATGAAAATTTCTTCATGGAGAACATGAAAGTTGAATTCTCAATCATAAAATTTGCAGAAGTGAAGAAAATTAGTTTCTCAAATTAAGTACCAAACTCTTAGTCTTCACTTCAAATTACTTAGCTCTGAAGTAATTCATAATACTTGTGTAAGAATAACAGTCTGAAATGGATGTTAGTGACAGACTCACCAGTTGGTTTCACTGAATTTCACGTATGGTTTAAGTTTAGTCTTTAGGAGGAGCAGCAGTAACTAGTGTCTACTAACTGGTAATCTTACTAGCAAAGGATCCTTGGTTAAATCTTCTTGCCTATTAATCATTTTTGAGATAGACTAAGTATTGCCTTTTAACTAATTCCATTATTTCAGACATTTTTAATAAAACACTATGTGTTGTATTTTGTGACTTCTGTGTATTGTGAGGTGCCTAGCATGCTTCCAGAGGCTGCTTAAGTGATGAGAAATGATAGAGAAGAAGGTACTAGGTTTGCTTTGTGGTGTCCATTGATTTAAACACAGCCTTGACTTTGGAAAACTGTTTTGGGATCAGAGAGATCACTTCTCAGAACTGTCCATCAATAGGAGATACCTAAAAATTAGGGGAATGTAACATGCTTGGGGAAGTGTGGCTGGAGAGGTGCCTGTCGGAAAAGGACCTGGGGGTGCTGATGGACAACCGGCTGAACATGAGCCAGCAGTGTGCCCAGATGGCCAAGAAAGTGAACAGCATCCTGGCCTGTGTCAGAAATGGTGTTACCAGCAGGAGTAGGGAGATGATCGTGCCCCTGTACTCAGCACTCCTGAGACTGCATCTTGGGTACTGTGTCCAGTTTTGGGCACCACAGTATAAGAAGGGCATTGAGGTGCTGGAACAGGTGCAGAGAAGGGCAACAAAGCTGGTGAGAGGTCTCAAGAATGCCTTATGAGGAGCACCTGAGTGAACTGGGACTGTTTAGTTTAGAGAAGAGGAGGCTGAGAGAAGACCTCATTGCTCTCTACAACTACCTAAAAGGAGGTTGTAGTGAGGCTGGTGTTGGTCTCTTCTGCCAAGTAACTAATGACAGGACAAGAGGTAATGGCCTCAAGTTGTGCCATGGAAGGTTTAAATTAGACATTAGGAAGAAGTTCTTTATTGCAAGAGTGGTTAGACATTGGAACAGACTGCCCAAGGAGGTGGTGGAGTCACCATTCCTGGAGGTGTTCAAAAGATGAATAGATGGGGCACTTCAAGACATAAGTCTAGGGATCAGGGAGATGTTGTACAAAGGTTGGACTTGGTGATCCTAGAGATCCTTTCCAACCTAAATGATTCTATAATTCTATGTCTATTTTTAGAGTAGCAAAACCCATCTTCACTGAGGTAATTTCAGTTAATATCATTTGCATTTTAGGGAAAAAAAAAAAAGCAAAATGAAGTGGTGCAGGACTTCAGAAAGCCATAGTTATTTTGACTTTTGTGAAATGCAGAAGAATGAGTGGTCCAGTATATTTCTAAAATAGTGTTTCTAAAATTTCTAATACACTTTTCCAGATGAGACCAATATGTGGTATTTCAGATTGTGGGAAACTGTTTTTAATGGTCAGAGACCTTGATTTTTGTTAAAAATCCACTTATATTTCAAGCTCAGTATATCCTGGAAGTTGTCTTGTTCATTTTAGATCTCATTTTATTCCTCATGTTTTACAACGTGCTTATATCTATTGTGTCACTCTATTTTGTGAGTAGAAAAGTGTTTTAATACTGTTGAGTGTTCCGAGAAGGAAACCAAATCAGAATATAACCAGATTACAGGGCTATGATAATAAAATGTGTATGTAGAAAGATGACAAGTTGTTTGCAGTAACTTTAAGACCTTGATCTCTGGTTTTGATAGCGCAACATTTTTTTACTGTAATAATTTTATTATCTGTAATTGCAGTAGTGAATTATGACCACTAGTCTGTGCTAATGTGCAATTAATGAGACGTTATTAGTGGTATTCTGAGAAAGAAAAAATGAACCATTGCACATGACGAGTGACTAGAAAACACCTTTATTTAGGTGAAGTTGCTTGTGATGGAGTTCTTGCGTGTTGTGAATAAAGTTGCAAGATGATAACTGATTAAAAATAACTTTCTGAAAGATTGCAAAGAATGCAATTCTGCTACTATTTCTTATATTGATTAGGGCTTTTCTGTTTGTCTCTCAATTTTGGGATTAACTGGTACTTGACAAAAAGTACCCGTGCCTCATAGCAAATACGACATACTGGAGAACTTTATGGAATTGGAGCCTCAGAGTGAGAAAATCAAGGTTCTGAGTGTCATTAGACATATGTAGATTTAGAGCACAAAAAGGTAAAGGAACTTCTTAAGTTTTGAAACATTTTGAAATGGAGAAGTTCTGCTTGCACACCTTATTTTAGGACATTATTATTGTTGTATCTGGGCTTTGCTGTATTCATTGAATGGATAGAAAGTTAACTGACATTTTGGGTCCTTTCAAACTTTTGGCACCTCTATGTTGAAATCTTCTTAGTCAGTGAGTACCTGGTATTGGACAGGTTCTTATTTTCAGTAGGCTTTTGTTGTCTGGTTGGTCTGCAGAATCTACTTTTGTGTTTATTGTTCTTGGCTGAGGTTTGATTGCTTTGCCAAAAATACTTCCTGAAACTGCACCATGTGGATTGCTTCTCCTCCTTCTGGTGAATCAGATTGTCAGGTGCCTGGGTATTTGGATGAGGAGCATCTTCCTAATCTTAATAGCAGGGGTTTGGATCATGCATCTAAAGTGAGAAGTTGACTGAAATATTTTAAGTGTTACAGTAACTTTTTTATAAGGCAGCTCTAGGAATTGATTCCGGGATCTGTGCTGGCCTTGCCAAAAGTGCATATTCATTCTCAAGACCAACCAAGGACTCCTGTATTAAACTCTTGTAGGACTGTTCTCCCAAAAGAGCTACCAAAAGTTGCCACTTAATTTTTACTCATTCAGCTTGATTACCTGAAATGTTACGTTGGGAGTTTGGCATCTTCATTGTTCTCGGCACTTGCCCTTTAAAGGCCAAGGAAGATGATCTTGGTTTCTCTGTGTGGATGACTGACAAGAGTCCAGTCAAAACAAGTCTGTTGGTTCCTTTAACATGCTTCTTGAGATATTGGATATCAAAATAAACATCTGAAACTTTTCACTTCACTTGTTCTGTTGACTGCATTGGGGTTACGATGAACTTTGTGTTGGCAAGCTTTTTGCCCTGGACAACCTTCCAGATGGAGACATGCCTATCAAGTGATGGCATATACTTTTGTGTGAAACTAAGCCTTTTAGCTTTAAATTCTGCATTTGAGTAGTAGTCTTGGAGAGAACATAACTTCTTAATTTGCAAGTTACATTTCTTTTGATGAGGTGACTCAGACTTTAGGACCCATCATGTTCTTTAAGCAAATTCCTTTAGATAAATCATTACAGTTGCCTTTAAAGCAACATCTAGCCCAAGTCACTGATCTTACAATTCAGAGCTCTAGTGAAAGTGTGTAAGATGTCCCCTTCCTGGAAATTTTTCTTTTTCACTCTGTTCTTATACCTTTATGATTGAGGTTGTCCTTCTTAAAATTACTAATATTTCCTTTCTTCATAATTTTCACACTTTTCAGGCTATCCCTGAGTTTATTCATATGATAATAGCTAACATTTAAAGTGTTTTTCTTCATGCAGAGACTTCAAGAAATAGGTTGTGTTGACACTGCCAAGAAAGGACGTTTTTGCTCCCAGATGACACAGCTCATATTAATGCAGTGACTGTTGAGAAACATTCCTGACATAGGTCAAGTGGCCTTTTAACATGGAGAACGATAGTTCTATGCCTCTTTTTGGTAGATCTGCCTGCATAACTCTCAGCCAGACGATAGTCTATTTGTGAGGCTATTGCTTGGAGTCACCTGAAGTGAGCTTGCTTATGGACTGCTACACCTGAAGATCAGAACACAGGAATTCTTCAAGCTAGGTTGTCCATGTGTCTGTTTCCCTTATCTCCACCTTCTTTAGTCCTTTCTGAAGCATTGTTCTTCTAGGAACCTGTGGTAGAGAGGAAAATAGTTGCATTGTGCCGTGTTACCTCTCTGTTCCGAGTAGGAGTCTAAAGTCTTTTTGTGAATGCTCACAATGAGAAAGAAATGTCCAGTCTTACATCAGGATGTGTGTGTGGGCTCTGCATCTCAAAACTCAGTTACTCGTAAGCAGTTTCACTATGTAGATGTATGCCTGTGAACTCCATAAAAGTTATTATAATAATGAAAAAGGCAGTAATTCAACAGGTGACTGAATTTACCAGGTTCGTATGTCAAAAGTAGTGAAACAAGTTCTGAATAGGTAAATAGCAATGTGCTTTCTGATCAATAGCTTCACATTAGCTCTGCTTGATAAGTATTGCTCCCTCTTGACTCATGACTTGCAGGTGCCAGCGAAAATTGATCTTGGTGCTATTTCAGCTTTTCCAAGAGCAAAGCTGTAGTGAAATACCCAGTAGCTGAGAGTCTTATGAGACTCCTGATATTTCTGTGACAGCCTTCTGCACTGTGATGTAGTTTGAATAGAAAGCAGCTTCAGAAGGCCCACTGCTCTTTGTATACAGATATACAAGGGACTGGAACAGAAGTGGACACTGTTCTTTTGCCTGTTTCCTCCTGCTTCTCTGCAGAAAGTAATGTGTATCTGCTAGCTCTGGAGTATTTTGCTTTTCACAACTACTACATAAGAACAGAGGTGCATATTTGACTGCATGCGTTTTGGAGGTTTTTTTCAGTTGCAGCTATGTCACAAGCACCTCAAATTAAATTTCTCATCTTCACCAGCTGTCACTTTAGCTTGCACCAAACTGGCATTTATGACTGATGATCTTAAGCAAAAGTCAGGAAATTTGTAAGAGAAAATGAACCTGTTTCCCATCACTTGCCCTTAAAATTCCTGTAACTGTCAGCTACCCAATGTCTTCTGAAGGTTCCTTTGTTTTATTGATGATCTTTTAAAACATGCTACCTCGGATGATCTAGCAGTTGGTACTGTGTTTTTGTGCTAGCCAACAACACTAAATTTGATCTATCCCTGTAGTTTATCTCTTGAAGTCATTAATATGTGCTAGTGAAGAATTATTAATTAAAATTCCATTTGTGGTTCATCTTAATCTTGCACAGTCCAAGTATGTTAAAAGTTAGGCTCAAGTCTGTTAAGTTTTAGGCGTTACCACACTTATTTCTTACCAACCCCACATATTCCAGGAAATGATTTGTAGCTAAAGTCAGAGGTCAGAGCAGTTGGTGATGACTCAGGTATTCTGTTAGGTTCTAAGGTTCTCTTGTAGTGGTTTCCATAGGGTATGGGGGGGAGGGGGGGGTGTAGTGCAAATGAATGACATCTTTTAGTGAAGATTAGGAGGATCTCATTGAGTGAATTGGTTTTGTTTTTCTTTGGGTTATTTTCTAAGGGGTATCTCTACCTCATGAAAAGAAGAATAATTATAAAGTATTAGAGCAATTTATGGCCTGGTAAGCCTAGAAAAGTAGGTGGTGAATGGTTTTAACGGCAAGGGCTAGTAAATCACTGGGTAGTGTGGCTCAAACAATGTATTGATCAAATATTGGTGGTTTTAATCTAGATTTGTTGTATTTTTTTAGGTTCAAGAAAAGAATAAAACTTTTTCTGGTTCATTCTTTTGCCAGAATTTAATTTGAACTCACTGCTTAGTAGTTCACTGCACTGATAGTGACTATCTTTGTTCTTTTAGAGGAAAATATTTCACTGCTGTTTTTATTTAGTTTTTTAAATGCCTGTATTTCTATGAATAGGAAATTGGTATAATGCAACTGTAACATGCTGTAATGTTAAAATCAATTTTTTTTATTTAGAAAAAATATTTTTCATGTAAAGTTTTTTTAATTATCTTAATCTGAGTTATTGAATCTTTTTGCTTTGTGCTATTTAATAATAGTTGCTGTTGGACCCAATGAGAAACTAGCACAGTATGAATACTTGGAAGTAAAAAATATGCTGAAGTACTTAATGAACTTAGGATGGTGTGAATGAAGACTGGGTAGAACTTTAAATTTACTTAGGTCTTACACGTTTATTAAAATGGCTTGTGTTGTTAGTCTGTGTCAGAGTCAGTTGGATTCTTGCTTCAAATACAGGAGAGATCTTTTTCCTTTTTGGCAATATCTGCCTAGCTGAGCATTGCCAGAAATTGTGCTTGATTACACACTTACGGGTCATGAAACAGAGCCTTTTCTGCTCAATTCCTTAAGTAATGTTTAAAAACAAAAATAAGTTGTCCTTTGATCTTCTGGAAGTGTATTGGTTGTCCAGACAGTTCACTTGTGTGTCATCAGAAACCACCATAGGTCCCTCTATGTGGTTAATTATAGAACTCCTATGAAATAAGCATGTATGGAGGAAGTGGACAAAGTGCCTTCTAAAGCAACAGTGACACATTGATTGATTTCTTCTAAAAAAGCTTGTAATTCTCATTGCTTTTCCTAGAATCAGGTATTCTTTCAGTTTAGCACTTGTATGATGCCTGTGTTTGAGTACGAGGATTGGGGGGGTGACACAGTCAGCCTGTTTTCATTTGTCTGTGTTTTTGTGCTGTAACATTTCTGTATAAGCTCTTAGCAATTAATATATTCCTGATTAAATTTAGATTGCCTTTTCTAGAGAATCTTGTTAGTATTCTTTGATGCTTTGGCTCTCTTAAGATCAAAGGACATGCCTAGCTCAGACAGTGTAGCTCTGAGTGAGTTTGGAAAAACACTATGGTTTTAATTGCATTCACCTGTACTTCTTTTGTAATTTGGACTTTGTGTCCAGACTATTAGTTATACAAAACTGATATTTTTAGCTTCCAATAGTGAAGTCATCTCCCTAGCCAGTAGTTCTTGAGAGAAACCAGATTCTGCAAATGACATAGTTTCCTGTTGTTCCTTTTGCTTCCTACTCTTAACTCAGAAAATTTATAGCAGACATTTTGCTGTGTTTATTGTTGCTCATCTTTGATATCCAGGTATTTTTCAAGGCCTGTGTATGTTTCTGAAGTCCAGCTTGATTGTGTACTCAAGGGGTTTAAGAACTGTTTTGCCCTCCTCTGCTTGCATACCTGGTATCTTTGTATACAAAGGAAAGAGCAGAGAGCTTAGAGTCATTTTAGCTGTTTGTTACTGGTGTTGGTAGCAGCACTGTTTATTTTCATTTTCAATCCTAAACCAAAGAGTTGTATGTTAGCAGAGTGGGAAGATACAATAAAATGTTGGGTGCTTGGCTATTTGAATAATATTTGAAGACCAGCTTGCAGAAATCTGAAATTAGAATCATAGAATCATTCATTAAGCCCAACTGTCAACCTAGCACTACCATGACTGAAGTGCCACGTATACATGTTCTTTAAACATCTCCAGGGATAGTGACTCCACCACATCCATGGGCAGCCTGTTCCAGTAATTAGAAAACTAGATTTGCTAAGGCTGCATGTTTGTCTTTGAAGGCCGTAATTAAACCAAATACTCCTGAGGGATGGAGACCTTAAATGCACAGGCACATGAAAGAACAAATCATAGCTCAGTTTACCTTAAAAGATAGTTTGACTTAATGGTTACTGACCATTTGTATAAGATAGTGACATAGTGATAACTGAAAATCCTGGTTTTGATATAAAAGAAAATAGTATGCTGAGCAGGTGACTGGCAGATGTTGCAGAAAGATCTCTCCACTTTTTTCTTCTGTGATAGTTCTTTGCATTCTTTTCCAAATGTAGCTTCAACTTTTGGATACTTTTTTGCAGTTTGAGAAATATTTTTTTAAATGATGTTTAGATTTGAGAATGACAGGGGAAGGCTGTTTCTATGTGAAACTTGTAAAAATAGGGCAAGCCTTTTGTATGCCAAATTTCAAAGTGTAATAATTCTTAATTTCTAGGCTGTGGTTTTGCTGAACTTAAAAATTAATTTGAAAATAGCTTTCCTCTTAAATGTTTCATGTTCTGTTCTTTTTTTGGTGTGCTTTCTTCTCAGGTTTTTAGCAGAATACCATGATGATTTCTTCCCAGAATCAGCTTATGTAGCTGCATGTGAAGCCTACTACAGTACTAAAAATCCTCGGGCAATCTACTGAAACTATTAATAAAGATTAAATCCTACTATACATAGCCCATGACAGCACTATTTTGCCATGTGGCTACAAGATGAAGATGAAAAGGAATTCAAACAACTTCTGGAGTTGAAGAAATATAGGGAAATATCTTCTGTGATGGTTGGATTACTTAAGAATGGAGAACTTTTCAGAGATGTGTATAGATGGCATTGTGAGTTGCTTAGAGGATTGAATATAACTCCAGCTCCAGATGATTGAAGAAACCTTGTTCTTACTTTCTAATGCATAGGACTGCATAGGACTACTAAAGAGGAAGGGGAGGCAAAAGCAGATGCATTAGCACCAGGACATTTTCATGACGATAGATCCTCATGCTGTGTTTCATTTTAGTTCAAACTCTCCAGCCTGGGAAATAAGACTTGACTACACAGTTACATGAAGAGAATGCGTAACTGATACCTTATGGATTTTTTTCCTCAAATTACACTTCATTTCGTGGAACTGTCATGATTAGAAAAGATTGCTTAATGTAGAGGTGGTTTTTCTCTTTGGCTAGCGTGACATCTGCCTCAAGAAAGACTTTGTTGCTTGAATGAAAGATGTGTTGCTTACTTTGCATTTTGCAAAGGTGTATATAGCTCTTTTCACAGTAAGGCTGACAGAGCTCTAAGGAGAGCATACGTTGCCAGTGATACAACATTTACCTGATAATAAATGATTTCCAGATCCACTCTGAAAGAACTGATTTTCTACAAGTAAGCAGAGAAGTCAAAGTGATGACAGTTTAACTGGCAAACGCTTCTTTTCTTAATAAAGTTCACAGTGACTGCTGTGTAAATGTATGATTTTGACTGTCTAAAATGTCTTATTTGTGCTGTATTAGTATTTTTTGAGATTGCTAAGTGTGCATATAATGAGAGGTGGGAGCATTGACAACATAGGGGGAGAAGCCCTTTCTATATCTGAATTTCCTTCTACAGGCTTGAAGGTTGTCTCTTTAGAGAGTTTTAAACACTCCAGCTCTGGAAATAGGAATTCAGTGAGAATCGAGTTCCTACAAATCTGACAATGCATTCAGTAGAAGTTAATTGTAATAGAATTATTGTCTTGATTGTCATGAAAACCGTGTCTGACTTACAAATCTGGCCTTCAGAATCCTCTGCTATGTCAAGACACAGATTTTAAAAGCGCTGGGAGAAAACAGAACTCAAGGTTCATAGACTGCTGCATTAATCACTCTGCAATTCTTCCTGTTTCAGAAAACTTGCATTAGAACACTTGCCTGTAATGCAAAACTCGACACCTTCTTTCCATATTTGCAGAAGCTAGTAGTGAGGAGGAATCATCCTTCAGATGTAAATGACAAGTTTAGTCTAAGAGGCCAAAGGAAATCTGAAATCTACAGTTGGCATTCATTGTCACTCACTTTCCAGAGTGTACTGGTGTGCTAAAGCTTTTGAACTGAAAAGATAAGCATTACCTTGGGTTTATCAATTTCTAGTTTTTAGAAAAACTTCTATAAAGAGTCTGTTAAACTTAATGATTGTTAAACAAATGTTTGACATGGATGCATGCAGATTTGGTGATTGTTATTTCTAAAGATTACCATTTAGTAGTACTACTCTTTTTAAATGTGTTTCTGTTGTACCCCAAAAAACCCATTTGTAAGCTTTAGTCTTTCTCAAGTTACAGGAGTTTTGAATCTCTAGCAGAATCCAAGTATCTCAAAATCCACTTTGCAAAGATGTTCCATTCTAGGCTTAGACCCTCTTTTTCTAAAAAGTCACTTCAACAAAGTACTAATGATAATCTAACGAGGTTTTCTTGGAATGCTGCCTGAAACTCTATCCTTAATCCTTACTATTGCAGGAGTGTTAAGAGTGTGTATAATATGGCAAATCTGGTTTTGTTCAACTGTTGGTATCTGTGAGCATAAGGCAAGTTATGAACAGAGTTTAAACCTTACTGTGTGACTGCATTTAACCCTTAAAGTGACAATTTCTGCATGCAGGGCTTATTAATGCTGTTGGTATTGCCTTGTTGACACATTGTGATGATTCTCAAAAGACACGATGGGAAAAATTCTAAAGGTCCAGTTAATGCAGGCTTTGTGTGAACAAACTTCCTTGTAAAATTCTCGTGAAGCTGCGGTTGGGTATAATATTGCAAACTGTCTTGCTCTCATAACCAAAAAAACTTTCTCAAAAGTAGAACCCTTTTGCACTTCTTCATGCTTTTAATTGATATGACTTCCCTGGACTCTATCTCTTTGAATTTTAAAAGTTTGGCTTTATATATTCAATTACAGTAATATGCATCTTTGATATCCCCCATCCCTAATGTCACTCTTCTTTCACCACTTTCCTATTTTTATAATTGATTTTTTTTTTTTTTTTTTAAACTGAAGCAGTACAAGAGATTTGCAAGAACTTGAATCAGATTGTGTAAAAGGGTAGTTCTTTCTAGTCTTAAAATACAGAGAGATTTACCAGTGTGGGCCCCAAAATTCACTTTGAATGGAAAATTTAAGGGCTCCTGTGGCTAGGGGAAGCTTAATAGTATAGTTATACTGCTGGTGTGATCTCTTTGAATGTCCTTGACTGATTTAGAGTTTTGATGGGATTCATACTCATTTGATCTGATGAAAGAGGTTTCTGCACTTAGCTGTTTGTCATTTGCTGGTCGCTGTTCGTAGAGCTGTTCACATCAATGTTTTCTAACCTGATTCAGTCAAAATGGCTTCAGTTAGCTGAAGAAATGGGAAAAATTGATGGAAGCAGGCTAGGGAGTGTTCACATGAGCAAGTCTGCCAGCAGACTTTAGAGGCAGCCTCCTGCAAGGGGGCAGCTGAGCTGAGAATGCAGGTTAATGGGCAGTAATCGTTTACACTGGCATAGCTGTTTGCATATCTCACATGTGCTCCGGTTCCAAATTACGAGATTTTTGTGTGTTTAAGGAAATACCAGTGTAATTATAGCACGTACTTAAATGGGTAAATCTGAAAGCAAGTCCTTGCGCTCACCTTCAAGAGCGGGTCACTCCAACATGAAATGTTGTGTATGGTTTTGAATGTAACATCCTTGGGAGAAGGCAGAGGAGTCACAGTCTAGGATTATAAGCAGGTGAAGCATCTGATGTGGCTTGACAAGTGTGCTGCTGTGTAAGTACCTGAGGTGCTCAGGCTGTGTAAATTCTACTGATTTCAGTACCTGCTCTGACTGTCAGCATGAGGTACCCCAGTAAGTTGGCACTGTGCCACAGGAACATGAGACTGACTGAATGTAAAGTGCTTTACATAGATTGTAAAGATTACCAAAGATGACTATATTAACAGAATACAACTTCAATATTCTTCCATTTCATTCCTAATTTTAGGCTTTCCTTTGTACCTATCATGTTTCAAGAAGAAATCATACTGTTCTTTCATGTGCACTATCTAGAGCTGCTGCGTTGCCTTTTGTTTCACTACTGCATTACAAGATTTTTCAAGCTCCGGTTTCAAACCTCAGGCTTTCATATAGCATCCTTTTCCACTGAGAGGACCAAGGCAAATGTGACCAAGTGCTAATTTAAAGTACATTCCATGTCCCATCCTGAAAGCAAGATTATGTAGATGTTAGGTTTTCACCTGGCATTTGGTGTGAGCTGAGAGCGTGTGCGTGGTCAGCCGTTCTGAAGCGTTCAGTGGGACCTTGTCAGACAGTAGCACAGGGTGTCCTTGCTCTGGGGTTATGCTGAGAGGAATGTCTGCAGTCGAAGAGGAAATAAAAAGCTGATTGGAAATAAAAAGCTGTTAACTGCTTTTCATGTTTGCATCATAAAAAGTGTTACGAAGACATTTGGGAAATACATTGGGGATATTGTTATTGGAGTTAAAATATATATGTATATATTAAATCCTTCATTTCTTGAAAATTATACATTTTCCCCTCTAGAGTCTTAAGCATGTCTCCCAAAAGTATGTATACTGGGGTGAAAATAAGCTTTTCAGTGCAGAGGGGGAAGGAAGCAATATATATTACCCTTACTTGAGTCTCAAGTCGAGCCTCTATTGTGGCCGTAAGCTGTACAAAAGCACAACGCTGGCAGCTCTTAGTCAGAAAGCCACATCTTAACTTCTGGCCTGGTACATGTTTGATCACTTATAACCTCTTGACCTATTAGCATACCTAGAAAGCAAGTTTGCACTTTGGAGTGCACAAACTCTACTTTCTAAATCCAAGGAGGAAATGCCAAATAACCACAGTACATGCATGCTTTGTCCAAGTGCATCAAGAAACATATTTTTGTCCTGTGTACTGTAGAATCTTCTTTCTGATACAAGGCAATTGCATTTGTCTGCATTAAGAAGTCAGGCTACCTATTCATTCTTCTGTGCAAATATATCTCAGTGTAATGAGGTTCCCTGGAATAACGGTTCTCTATGATGTTGACCTCTCAATGTGTTTGACCATAATCAGTACAACTTTGATGTGTTTAGTCAATTTTTTCACTTGCTTATGAAACAATTTGGAGGGATTTTCAGCTTTTTGTATAGCTGCATCATTTTTTGGTATTAAATCAGTGAATACAGGTACTAGTACAGTCAGAGGTAGCAATGTGGTGTTTCTGCCTCAGTTTTTGATGGCTTTTACTTCAACACCACCACCCTCCTCCAACTCTCAAAACAAAATTTGGAACGTATATTGCCTTGGCAAAATGCTGTCAGCGATGACTGAGTGGCAGATGTAGATGCTTACTAAGATCTAACTCAATGCATCTTCCCTATTGCATGCATTATGTATTTTCCCCTTCTAATTCATTTAGCAGATGACTTTTTTGCATTAAGGCTAAGGATTATAGTGAGCTGAATAAAATCAGTGAAGTATAAACACGTGCTCAAAGATGAAAAGGAGAAATCTGTTTAAAAAGGAAAAAAAAGCACATGTTGTTCCTGTATGTGAATTGGGAGTGGTTGGCTCACATCATGTCAAGTGGGTAACATAATCATAAAGACAATGAACAAACCTGTGAGATGCAAATTGATAAATTCCAGCACTGGTACAGACCTTTAAAAGTGTCTGCTGTGGAAAGGAGTAATTTTATCTGCTGTTTTGTTACTGGAAATGGTGGAAGGTTTTGACTGGGAATGACTTTTTCTCTTAGCAATACAAGATATCGGGTCTACTGGGGAAAGCAATCCAGGTATTAAAGTGTTGAATCACACAATATGTTCGTGGGGATATTTCAGTATGATGCTAGAAAACAAAGTGTGTTTATATAGTGAGAAATGTGGAGATAAATGTGTTTACTTCCTGGCAAAATGAACAGCAGCCGTTTCCATCACAGCAGCAGCAAACTGTGCCTCTGATATCTGTGAATATTGAGTAGATGTTCAATTTGTTAATATTTTTCTAATCTTCTATTACAAGCTATTAATAATTACCAATCTGATAATGAAGTTATCAATCTGTAAGTCTTTGTTTCAAAGATGTCTCCCAAGTACTTTTTTCTTGCCTTGCTTGTATTTTTTTCCTAGTAGTCTAGAAAATGACAAAAACATGCTTGTGGGTTTCGTGGTGAGGAAGAAAATGGTTCTGATTTGGACTCAACAAGTTGCACATAGTTTTCTTAAGTGTTTAAATGTTTCTGATTCATTTTGAGGTATAATCATCAGATATGTGTTAAATATAATTAGGATTTTATTTGTAAATTCAAAAGTAGAGCCAAAATGAAAGAGTCATGTGAATTGGATAGTGTGAATATCTAGTCAAGTTACCAAATAATTTTAAAATGCCTGAAATCAGTTCAGCTGTATGTATTTCTGTGTTTTCTATTTTAAATGTGCTTTCTGATGCGTCTTGCTTACTTGATGCCAAGCATTGTAAATGAAGGCCTTTCTCTAAAGTGTAAAATTGATTAAATGTCAACATGAGTAATCAAAACATCAAATTTTGCCTTCAATTTTAATTTAAACATAGAAATGCTATCATCCTATGTTATGAGCAAAGAAACATTCTGTCCTTCTTTTGACAGAAGCTTCTTAGAAATATGGTAAATCTGCCACATGGCTGACCTGGCGAAGGTGGTCACTGAGCCACTCAGTCTCAGTGGAAGGACAGAGGTGACCTGCAGCTCTTCACAAGGTGCCTTCAGCCCCTGCCGAAGGTGCTCATGGTGTTCCACTGGTGGGCTGGGGACATCAGTATGCAGGCCATGAGAGACTCCTCAGAAGGAATAAACTTTCATAAGTTTCCTCTTGTATTTTAATAACAGCAGTAAGTACAGCAAATGTTTCCACAGTTGATACTTGGTATGAGTTTTCATGGCTTAGAACCTTCTGTTCTGTAGGCTGCTGAGTTAAGAAATCTGAAGTAGTTCTGTCTAGGTTTCACATACATAACTGAGTAGGAGGTAGATTTTACTAATTGTTTTTAATAAAATTAATGATTTTTTTTTCTGTTGCTGTGACTACTGCAGTGATATAACTTCTTTGGCAGCAGAGATTTGTGCATATTTTTAAAAATCATTTATTAGAAACATTGTGAGTAGTAAGTTGAACATTTTGTAAAGATTTTGCTTACTGGCAGATGGGTGATGTGACACATGTAATGTATATGCAGTATTGCTAACTGTAGTCATTAGAAATCATGAGTCAGACCCTTAAAAGTCTTGAGAGTGATTAAGAAAATGTGCAGATCAACTCCTGTTCTTTGGGCCCCTAGGGTAACATGAGTCAAGCTTGCGACAAGGCTTGCTTGAGACCTTAGAAAGGAAAAACTCAGTTTTTTGGCTAATCACATGTCTTTCAGAGTTGGAGCTTTAGGGAAAAAAAAGCAGCACAGAACCTTGCAAGACTGGCAATAAAATGATGGTTTGGCAATGCTCTAATAGAGCAGGATGCCATCAATCTGAAAATAATGAGAGACTGAATTTATTTGTGAACATCTGTGAGAACATAACAGAAGCCTTGGATAGCAAGGTTTTCCGGGTAGGGCGGTTATATCTGCTAATCTACAAAACAGTCTGCCTTTGCCAAAGGCATAAATCTAAATTTGTAGATTCAATTTTTTTTTTTTAACTTGTTTGGAATGGCTATTAATAAAGTGAGAGAGATAAATTGTTTACCATAGTAACAGAATTACCCTGTGCATGATGATGAAGTTGATGAAATCATGCATCGGAAGAAAACAGGAAGCAAGATGAGAACTCCACTGTTTCTACACTGTATGTGCAAGAATAATACCTTGTTTATGTTGTTTAGACCCACTTGTTGCATTATTTTTCTCTCTCTCTGGTTGAGATGGAAGAGACAAGTTGTCACTGTTGCCTTAAGCTCTGTCAAAGACAGGGGATGTCTAAAGAAAAATCTAGATTGAGGTCAGATCTTTCAAATTTAGTATGGCAGTCTGTGTGGCTGTAGTTATCTAAGTTTTTCCAGTGAAGTTACTTAAGTATTTAAAAGCTGAACTGTACTTTAAGTACAATTGTCAGGTTTGCAAGGCCATTTGGGATGTGGAGATTGAGCTAAGTCTTTGCACTTGCATCTGCCGGAGGATGTGTGTGTCTCACCAACGGCAGTGCAATCCACATTTCAGTAAGAGTAGGCTCTGCAACAAAAGTGGGGAGGAGGAGACTGAAAATGCAGTGGCAAGTCCCTCTGATACACTACTTTAAATGTTGATTAGGAAGGGTTTGATAACTACTCAACCTGAGAGGTTTTGCCATGTACTCTACCGGCCTTGCTGCATGAGGCCCCCTTCTACATTGCTCATGACACTGTCTTGCTGTGCAGAAAGGACAGTGAGAGCCACAGAACTAGAAGGAAGAATTTTCTTCCTCATTGAGCTGGAGAGCAATATTTTCACTTGCTTGTTTTCATTTCCCCATAGAGCTCTGGGATTCCTTTTTTGTACACCTTGAGGACAGACTTGCCACCAGCCTCTGGAGATACTTAAATAATTTATTTGAGAAATACTGGGCCCAGGTTGTGAGATTTGAGTGGGTCAAAGTCCCACTACAAAGCTGAACTTTTGGGTTCTTCCGGTAAAAAACAAAAAAAACCCAAACCCAAAACTTATTCTTTGTATTGCTGCTCAAGCATGTAGGGTATGATTCAGCCCAACAAATACAGATGATGGCAGCTGAGATATCTGTCTGAACTTCTCTGTAGTCCTTGGACAGAAGAAGTAGTTCCAGAATGTGACTGATCTTGCCCTGAAGTGAGCGTATAACACTGGTTATTGAGCCGCAACACCACCACTACTGCGTAGGGAGAGAATCTAGTCAAGAGCTCAAAACAGAAGCATGTGCTTACATTTAGGTGACATGATCCCTCCATGTACTATTAGTATAAGTTAAAACTCTTCTGAGGCATTCCAGAACTTAATGGTTTTGTTCTCCCTTTATTTAGTAGATTTTTGTAAACATAAATCATTCTCTCCCCCCAGCAGAGATTAACTGTTATTCTACCTAGCTGCTACTACAACAGCATTCAGAAACCTGTGACACGAGGAAAGATAGAAGCTTGGAAAAAATTTAAATGCACAGAATGTAAGAAGAGCAACTGCAGACTGCAAGCTGGAAAATAACTGGTTAATGTGTACACAATGTGCAGTTGAAAGCAGGCAAACAAAAAGCACAGGGTAAGATCAACACTGTGGTTTTTGCTTGATGCTTGGTTGCTGGTGCCATGGTGGCAGGTGCAGCCATGCAGTGAAACCTGTGCTTTCTCAGGTCCTGGAGCAGAGATCCTGTGCAGCGTGTGCTGCAGCAGTTCTTGCTAAAGCACTGAGAAAGCTTGTTCTGCTTAGGGAAAAATAAACACCAGCACAAGTGTCCTTCTTGTAGGACTGTGTTATTCTCCAGTCCTGGAGATTTTTAAATGCTCACATCAATCATTGCTTTTCTGTTCTGGAGCCTATGATGCAGAAACAGTAGAAGAAGCAATCTGGGGGATTGGTTTTGCCACTCTCCTCATGTAGCCTCTCCTCACTCGTGTCGGTGAGAAAGCAGCCATGGTTTGAAGCCACATACGGGGATTTAAGTAGTCAATGACACCTTGAGATTGGGTAGCAGCACACAAACTGCCTGGCTGTGAGGCTGCCCTTGCCCCTCTCTGCCTGGCTTGGAGGGAGGTGCCTACAGGGTGGTGGCTCGAAGAGGAAGGCCATATTTGGATTTGAGAGAACAACTGATGTAGGAAGTGGGACTGTGGTCCACGTGGTTCTATTGAAAGGGTTTGATGATAGGTAAGCTGTGGGCCACCATGTAGACTTAAGAGGCTGGATGCAGCACAGGCCTTCGTGTGGCTTTGATTTAGACTAGCAGTAGGTTGATTTTCAGGCCATGCACAAAGCTCTGATCAAGATGGCTGCAGGGCATCATGAAAGGATTTATTTCTGAATATGTGTTTTTCTAAATATTTTATTTCTATCCTTAAGTTTGAGGCCACGCAAATTATAGTCTGACACTGTGTTAGTCATTTGCAGGGACATTTGGGCTGAAAAACCTAACACTGCCTTTTGAAGGAGGGTTTAAATTTCTCAGTAATGTGCTTTTTTTTTTTTTTCTGTCTAAATGTTGAAGCCACTTTAGCCTAAGGCTATGTTTTGGGGAAAAAAAAAAAATTAAATGCGGCAACACTTACATTTGAGATCAGATTAAGCTGTAAAGTGTCTGCAGTGAACTTAGCTGTTAATGTGCTCAGTTACCCTCCCAAACAGACTTGTGAGCAGTCATCAGAGCTAACAAATCTCAAAACCCCAAGTTTCCTTAAGGCCATCTGGGACACCTGTGTACTGAGAATAGGTGAAAGGAAATTATAAGAAATTTGGCTTCCTGTATTGAAGAGGTCCAAGGGAGGCTTGCTTCTTAGGAGTGGACTTGGCAAACAAGTGCTGCAGGTGGCACTGCAGGGGCGATGATGGGAGTGAGTGTTACAGAGCTGAGAATGTACAGAAATGCTGAGGAACTGCTCAGAAACATGGTGAACAAGTGGATTCTGTGGATGTGTAGCACCTGCCTTCTTGCAGAAGAGGAGACTGAGGGGAGACCTCATTAATGTTTACAAATATATAAAAGGGGAGTGTCATGAAGATGGAGCCAGGCTCTTCTCAGTGACAAACAATGATAAGACAAGGGGTAACAGGTACAAACTGGAACACAGGAGGTTCCACTTAAATATGAGAAGAAACTTCTTCTCAGTGAGGGTAACAGGACACTGGAACAGGCTGCCCGGGGAGGTTGTGGAGTCTCCTTCTCTGGAGATATTCAAACCCCGCCTGGACACCTTCCTGTGTAACCTCATCTAGGTGTTCCTGCTCCGGCAGGGGGATTGGACTAGATGATCTTTTGAGGTCCCTTCCAATCCCTGACATTCTGTGATTCTCTGTCACTATGGATGAAATGATGAAAAATCCATAAGGACAAGAAGTTCATCTTCTGGGATAGTATAGGTGCAATTAGATTAATATTCAGAGTAAGACTGTATTCCCCCACCTGGGATTTAGACTCTGGAGTGGAGGATTAAAACTGAATTACCATATGCTGCTCAATCTCTGTGTGTAATTTTGTAGTTGTTGCTCTAAATAATTAATTAGATAATGCTCCCTATCAAGTAATCAGTTTGGGGTTCACTCAAGGAGAACTAACATGAAGTCCATCAAACCAGAGAGGATTTTATTAGGAAAACCATGATTAAAGATTCAAACTCTAAATGAGAACTTCTTAATTATGCTGTGCGAGTGCAGATGGAGAAATATTTAGTGTATGGAAAGATTACAGAAGACTCCTTCAGTCACCTCCCTTTTCATTTATTTCATCTTGGAGCAAAACAGGAAGAAAATTTACATCTTTCTCTTAGAAAAATGAATTTGACAAGCCTTGTGGAGCTTGAGTGGCAGACATGAAAGCACAAGAGACAAATGAGTCAAAATATTAAAAAAACCCAAACCTCCAACCTTTTCTTTCCTGTAGCTTGACAATACCATTTCCTTGAACGCAGGGTTATGTTAGATATTTTTCCAGTCATCTTTAACATTTGTTGTGCTTTAGCTGAAATGTGCTAGAGCAAGGTGAAGTCAGCACCTTTGCCTCTGGTAAATAGCTTTTAAATTGTAAGTACAGCTGCCTGGAAGGACAGGGAGATGTGCATGCTGTCCAGCCCTGAATGCTAGGGTTAGCAGTGGTCATCAGCAAGTCGTAGTGGAGGAATTTCAGTAGTCATCGCCTGGTGACACTGCACAAGGTGATATGAACAGCAAGGAAGGATTCAGTTGATCTGGATATCAAGCATTTTCTATGCTCTTTGCTTCTTGGTGGAAGCTGTGCTATCTTAAGAGTGTTATACTAGAGGAAAAAGATATATGTGACCAGCATTAAACTTCTTTATGTGGTATTAATTAATGCTTAATATTTGGCTGGAAGAATTACAGATTTTTTTTTTTCTAGAAGAGCAAGAAGTTACCTCTCATTTTTCAACTTTTATATTAAGAAAGCATTTATAAGAAACAAGTAAATATTGAGCTATTTCTCTTTCCATCTTAACCTGAAAGAAGAGGAAAATATAACGAACCAAAATCTCAGGTTCTGCTCTGGTAGTAAAAATCTATATCTTCAAATATGCAAGAGTAAGCAACTGTCATTGCAGTGAGTCAAAAGTAAAATTTTGTTATGCTGTGGACAAGTCCTATATATCCCTACTTCCATACATTATGTCTAGAAGTATGCTATGTATAGGAATGTACAGTATGTATACTACCTTTATAGTTAGTATGAAAGTTACTGTTGTGTAAGCAGTTGCATATAACTATGCTGCAGGCCACATGGGTTGAAGAGAAGCCCAACAAACTTGTTTCCTTTCTTTGATTCATTTGTACTTTCACTAGATAAAGTAAAAAACTTTCTGCAGAAATTTGAGGCATTCCGCAAAGGGAATCCAATTTAAACAATTTATTTTTAAAAAACCACAGGGATAATTATGGTATTAATACAAAACTGGCTGAAAAATCAGAAACCAAAGCAATTATGAGTGGTAAAATAGCAAAGTGGAGCTCACTAAGGATTAGTGTTGAGCCTAATGCTTCTCTATAAATGACCTAAAATAATAACAGAAGAAAACTTACACATCAATCAAATTCACAGATGGTATCAGGAGGCTGCAAAGAAAGTGAAGACAACAGATAAACTGCCTAAGAAACTAGGGAGTTTAGAGAAAAAAGGAGTATTCAAGGACAAGATGCAACTTTGATACATGTAAGTTATTTTGTGGATTAAGAGAAGGCTAAAAATGCAAATGTATTCACAGAAGCCCATGGACACTGATTTCATCAGGAGATACAGACAATCTTATATAAATGTGCCTCACATCCTGTAACCAGGGGCTAATATTTTAAATTATTTTTTAACAGCAGCCTTTGGTCTCGAGAGTTCTGTGTCTGAGGAAGAGGCATCCACAACTGTTTCATTTCACCAGAGAGGCTTCAAGGATTTTGTTTTCACTCACTATTGGAAAGCAAGCAAAACTTTTTGTACCTGTTGTTCCTAAATTGTCAGTGCCTGAGTTTTAAAAGGATACAGTTTGTTGACATTTTTGTTTTGCTAGTAGTGGGACACTCTCCCTTTACCAAAAGCTCTAACAAAACAGGTGTGCCTGTGCACCTTGTTGACTTTGCATCTGTCACTGATGTGGCAGGTTGCTATGTGGCTAAATGTATCTTTATCTACTTTTGTGTGTTGTTTGCTTCCATATCTACAACATAACCTCCTTGTTTTGTTTTGACACGCCTAAGGCAGGTTAGAAAAGCTGTCATATTTAGCAGAGGGCTACAAAACTGTTTGAGTTTGTTATCTTTGGGTAAAGGACAAGCAAACAATAGTTTGCCAGATGAGCAGGTAGCCAAGAAAACAGAGGACAAAACTGATTTCTGGCTAGCAAAGGACGTCTGAAGAAGGGGACCAGTACTTAGAAAAGGAAAGAGCATTTTTACAGGCAGCCTTTCTTTGATTATCAGAGAAAGATGTTAACTTGGCTGCAGGAACAGGAAAAAGATGGGGCTTTAGCAAAACCCTGGAATCTCTGCAGACACTGGAGAAATCCAGAAAAGTGGTGGAAAAACCGAGGCAGTGATTCAGATGTTATTTTTTAATTTACTTTCCTATAAATTCCCACACTGACTGAATAATGTGATTTTTAATTGGGTTTTTTTTTTAGTCACCTTGACAAAGTTTTATGTGCTTCTGTTTTCATGGACCCCTGAAAAATTAAACAAACCAAATGTATCTGCAAAGGCGGATGCATGCATGAGAAATTTGGAAAGTATTTTAGTGGGAATATGGAAGAAAGCAGCCTGCAAAATGAAGCAGCTCATGGTCCATGATCATTGTCAGTCTACCGAGATCTCACTGGACAGGGGTGTGCACATTACTGCAAGATAATGTCTAAGGTTATGGGCAATCACTATTGCTGCCAAATGAAGTTGGATAGTTAATTAGGAAGGTCTTATGTTTGTTGTAACTGACAAACAGTCAAAGCAATGTTGTTGCAAGAATGAACATGTCTTTGTACATAAATCACCATTATCTGCAGAGCAGTGGGAGTGGCTGGTGGAGGGTAAGGCAAGTGACTCAGTCTGGAGAGCCTGTGGTTCAAGTCTGCCATTCTTGTCATACTCATTACTGGCCTAAATTCACCAAGGATTGAGGTCCCCTAAATGGGAATGATTAACTTGGCATCTTAAACCCCAGATTTGGATCTTTACTCTTCATTCCCTAAGATAATTCTTTAGATACACAGATTGTCATACTTATTTTCACTAAATACTTTATTTTGTTTCTGTGCACGCAGTTGTTGGAGCAGCGGTTAGAAACCAAGCCTCTACACTTCTGAGCAAGTTTCCCAGTCACTGGCTAAAGGATTAGGCAGCTTATCTCTTGTTCACTGAAGCTTTAATTATTTTCTGCTGAGGAATATAACTGCAACAGGAGGGGAGATGAACATCATGAGAGTAAAAGCTGCAGCAGGGTGGTTGGAATAGCAAGTGAGGTCTGTACAAAATAATTTGGTGACAGGGAAGCATAAGGCTTCTATTTTAACACAGGTAACAACTTTTCTCTGTATTACACAGGGCCCTGTACAATCTACAGCTGGAGTGCAGGAGAGGACTCCAGGCTAGAGATCCCAACCCAATGCTAATCATAGAATCATTTAGGTTGGAAAAGACCCTTTAGATTGTCAAGTCCAACCGTAAACCTAACACTGCCAAGTCCACCACAAAACCACATCCCCTGAGTGCTGCATCTACATGTCTTAAATCCCTCCAGGGATGGTAACTCCACCTCTTCCCTGGGCAGCCTGTTCCAATGCTTGGCATCACTTCTGATGAAGTTTTTCATAACATCCAGTCAAAACCTCCCCTGGTGCAACTTGAGACTAGTGTTATAACTATGACTTCGGCAGGTGCAGTCATGTGAGTGACAGCCTGAGATGGGTACCTCTCCATGGCATCTCTTGGTGAACCAAGGTGCCTCCCCACTCCTATATCTGCCTGTTGCAAACTCAGACACTCTGTGCCTAGGCTGTTGCGATGCTTCAGCATCTGGTGGAGGTGGCACTCAGCAGCCAGCCACCAAGAAGGCAGATGCTACAATGCTCACTGCTGCAAGACCTGAATCCCCAAACACATCTCACCCTTGAGTCTCTGACTTACATTGATGTTACAGATAATGGTATAGAAGGGGTGTTAAAATCAGCAAGTTACTCAGGTGATACAGTAACAGAAGGGAGGTGAGGATTGCAGACCTCTCTACACTTGCATTTTACTCACTCTTTTCTTCACAGCAACGGGACAGCTGTAGGGTGGAATGGAAAGTTCCGTCATTCCAGAGATGCCACTTATTCTATTGCAAAATTCTCTTTTGTTTTTCTCCTCAAAATACCTGGCTTGATCCCTGTCTTCTTGATGCTGTGTGGACCATGCCATATTGCATGTGGGATGCACACCCATGCTTGCCTCCCTCCTGATGGTGAGGAAGGAACATAGCCTGCAGAAGAGCCACAGGGCAGTGATGTTGTTAGGATGGATGTGGCCTGACAAACTTTATCATCAGCCAGTACCCTGCATGTTTTTGAGGCAGAGGTTATGCACATTGATATTTTGTATGCTTTCTGAAAATGGCTGCTGTAAGACTTTCAGTTAATTTCAGTGTTTTAGCAGCCTGCAAATATAGACTTCACATTATACACTCAGTGTGGCTTGCTTCTGCATAGCACGAGCTGCTGCACAATGAAACTTATTTCTGCAAACCTCACATAAATGTTTTGTTGCACATTTTGAAATGTACTTAATTCTATAATAACTGTAATTTCATAATTTAATTCTATGTTATAGAAGGAGTTTGACCACTGGCTAGTTGTAGGCAGTACAGTTTTTCAGTATAATGGCTGATCTGTTGTTGAATTTAGAGTTTCACCTCTAGTGATAAAGGACCTCTGGATCTGTCAGCCTGAATGATTTCACATGCTTTTTGGGCCTACAGCTGTTAATAGACTTCAAAATCACTGGTTTGATAAAATGACTGAGGGAAAATCTCTTTATTGCAGCTTCATTTTTAGTATTTTGTTTTTCTCTGGTGATTGTAGCAAGTCTGTCTGCTTTAAATTTAATTAAAGCATGTTAACTTGACAGGACAACATAATTTCATAACATATAGGAGTTTTCCAATATGAAAAAAAGTAATGCAGATGCTTACTGTGAAAAAAATCTTACTTATTTCAAAGGAAATGACAGGATTTTATCACACTTTTAACCTAAGTTTTCAATCAGTGACATAGGGGTTAACAGTATTGCATAATTAAGCAAACCCTAGAAAGTTCCAATTATTTTACTGGAACTTGAAATGTATTTCATGCTTTCTAAAATATTTTCTCAATATAATGGCTGCTTCTTCTAAAATAGCAGTTAGCAGTAGTGAGCAGTGAACCCACAGTAAATCTCAGTTAATCTATATTGTTCAGAGAGGTACTGCTTTGTTTTTAAATTATGCATTCATGCCAACACTATCATCTTACCATAACTACTGGATTGGGTTTTTATAGGGCTTTCTGATTTTTTATGAAGTCACTGCCTTTCAGTCTAAGTGCATCGCTATTTTGAGTGATCTCAGCAAAAGCTGTCTATGTTTTTAGAGTTACAACCATAAGTACCTTGACACAGAAATGTGCTCCTCTTGTTTCTGAAAAATTATCTCACTTTCAGAACACCTTGCCAGAACCTCTTGCAAAGCATGAATAGTTTACAGAACAGAAATGTTAATAGTTTGCAGGAGAAAGTGCAAGATGAGTATGTGGTCTTCCATTGAGTTCCTGTGGTATGAAGGCTTTACAGTGTACTTTTAGATTTTCTCTTTTGGATTAAGCACAGTCCCAGATGTCCTGTCAAAATAGCTAGATGGTGATAATTATCATGCTTGTTAATTACCACCATTTTCTGCTCCATAAATTATTGGTCTTCTACTTTCTCTTGTTAAGCCTCATTCACTGAAACACAACCTACCATTTCTTACCTCATGCCTGCTGAGAACTACAAGCAAGTGTGGAGTCAGCCAGGCTGAGGAGCGGTAGTTCAACCTGGTGCAGAAACTCTTTCAAATGATGATGGCTTTGCCCTTTCTATGGATGATGCTTGGGGGTGAGAAACTATTTTCAAAAGATTTCATGCTGTGTCAGTGTCTGAAAGCTTAGGTTCACAAAAGCATTTATCTTTGGTCTAGGAATTTCAGGCAATCTCTTTGTTTTATCTGCTAGATGATCTCCAGCCTTGCTGAAACATCCTGAGCATAAAGTAGGTTGGTATTTCTGGTTCAGAACGCTAAAGATAAGGTCTCCAAGAAGTATCAGATAAGTGAAAGAGAAGTAGTTTTATCTTGGGAAATGAAAAGGTATTTATTTCTAAGCTCAAGTGTTTTCAAGCTTTATTTTCAGTATCAAGTACTATATTTGTGGCTTATAATATTTGCTCAGTATCACAAATATATTGAGCAACTCAGCTGAGTAAGGTAGAGCTATCTAAATGCTACCACAGAAGTGTTCCAAATATAATAATATAAATACAACTTTGTGTGCTGGATTATTTGGGATTGCTTGGTTTGGTGTAAGACAAGTTTGAGGATCACAAAGGAAAAATGGTCCAACTTTGCTGGTAATTTAAATGTGGCAGAAATCACTGTCTACGCTTCCTTCAGCAATGCTCCAGCTGGGACTCTGCAGTTGCATGCAAATATAATAAATATTGCCTTATTAGAGTGAGTTGTGAAAGCCTGGCCAGAAGAATCAGCAGACTAGCACTGGCAGGCTTGATCTTTAAAAGCGTGCTTTTTGAAATACTGATGAATGTAGAAAAGGTCAGAAAGGGTCATCATTGCTGAAGTAACAACTTCCCAATTACTTTTTATACCAAAGAATGCTGTGGGAAAAAATTTGCCGTAATGTCAATTGCAGAGTTCTGTTTTCCAATGATAAATGTAAAAAACCCCCACAAAACTTAAAAAGTCATATTTGAAAGTGCTTTATCAACACAAGATATTCAAGGCAAAAAACAATTATTTGAAAAATGGACATTGTTTGGCCTGTTCAGTAATAAGTCTCAAAACAAATAAAACCCACAACTTGGAGAGAAAGGGGGAGCAGCTCTTCAGTTCCCACTTTGCCTTTACTTTAAACAGAGTTTGGGAGTGCTCTTCCTCCCACTGCAAAAGTGCTTGGTTCTACACAAATGTGGGTTGTTTTTTTTTTTTGTGAGGTGCTTCAGAGAGATGCCTAAGCAATACTTCTGTCTTGAGATCTCTGGGCTTACGCATTTACATGCCTGGAATATTTTCTTGACATCCCTTCCCCCTTTATGCAAAGTGAAATGAAGCATTGGCTCAAGTTTAACTTAGCTGCAAGAAAGTTTTATTTGTTAGTGAAATCAAGTTAATGTATGCACTCTGACATGTCTCAAGGCAAGTGAAGCTCTTTGTTTTATAGATATTTACATAACTTCCTATGCCTTTTGCATCTTCTTGTCATTCCGCCTTATTTCTACATTTCCTGTACTGTAGAGAACACACGACTAGAAATTAAAAGCTAAAAAGTTCCTTCACCATTGAATTAAGATACTATTTTTGATTTTTTTAGGGGAAGAGGGTGGATTTTTTGGTTTTGTTTTGTAGTCATTGCTTGTTATTTTCCATATTTCTGAAGTCCATGCTCTACAATTAAATTCTTAACTAACCAAGAAATTAAGGTTTTATTTTGGTAGGATTCTGAATTTATTTGGGGGTTGGTATTTTTTATGACTTAGAGAATTTTTATAGATCTCTCTACCTGTTATAAAAATCCCAAACAACAAAACAATAACAACCAAGCCAACCCATTTCAATTGAGCCAAGAATTGGTCAGTGTGCGTGTTCTGGCTAGCTCCCACTTTTCCATTATGGCAGTGCAGCTCCAGCCATCTAATGCACCCTGTTCCTGAGTCATCTTATAGCTGGATCACAAGCACAGGCTTGAATTGAAGTTGGAAAATGCAGCAGTGGGGAGAAAACGAGACTTTTGGCAATGCCAGTGGATCTTGTGAAAGTGGTAGCATAAAAATAGAAAATTTCCAGCCGCTTCTTCATAGTGGCAGTTGTAGAAGCTTAGTTTTGTCTTTAGAGCTTGGAAGGAGTTGACAAAGCTCAGTCTTAAGGTACCAAAGTACAGCACAACTGGTAGAGAGGTATGATTCTGTAAGCACCTTTGGGAAAGAAAAAAAAATTTAAAAATCAACAAATGCAAGGTCAATTCTGAAGGACAGGCAGGTTGTGCTGGTTATGTTGACTGACCTCTCCAAGCAAGAATGATGGAAAATGGCCCATTAATTGCAGCTGGAAATATTAAATGTGAAAGGCTTCTGGCAGAGTCATCTCAGGTTTGTGACTGATCATTTTACAACTTGCATCATGTTGATCTCACAGTGGATTCCCTCCTACTCACAGAATAAATGAATAGACAACTTCTTACAGTTGCCAAGTAGTTTTGGGCACAAGATTGTTTACTAAAACTAAGTTTGGTTTCCATATTCCTAGATCTAGTTTTAGCTTACCTGTCTGCTATCAAAACTGTGAGATGAGTGACCTCCATGTTCCTATCCTCATTTGTGCTCGAGAATGATACACACTCAACCCTGGGGCTGAAGGAGGTCGACCTTACAGCTCCCATCCATTAAAAAGTAACTACTACTGTCACAAGTCTTATATGAGCAGACTAAGAGGACAAGAGGTTTGAGAGGGTAAGGAAATTCCCACAAATACCGCAGTGTTCTCACCACTGTTAATAGAGACAGGAACCTGTTAGAGTGGGAGAGAAACCAACCCTATTCACAAGCAAGATTGGTAAGTGACAGAATGTAGTCATTGCAATGACAGGATAAGGAAACTCCATACACCTGAAGACCAAGTGGAAACATACTCTGTGATTGGGAGGCTATAGAGTTTTTTGGACCAGAAAAGTAGTAGAGGAAAAGAATTAACAATGTTTCATCTAGTAGAAATAAGTAATTGTATTAATAAAAGACAAGTATTTTATTCCAGCCTTTACAGGTTGTCAATAAAAACATTCTCTCATGTTTATTGCTGTTCTTCAATAACTCAATTTCTAGAAATAGAAGTGTCTTTCATGTCTTGATTTTAATGGAAAACAGGAAAATGGCACTCCATGGCTTTAGGATGTGACAAGTTTTTTCCTAATTAATTTACAAAATTTTCAAAAGCAGTAAAAGATTCTTCGTGCTTTTGTTTGAGAGCATCTAAATGAGAGACCTGAACTGGTCCATTTATCAGAAGTGCTGAATACCTTTTTTTATGAACAGCAGTCCTGTGTAAAGGTTATCAGCATGGACACCTGAAAATAGAGATTCTTAAAATCCCAACTTGCTTTCTGTAATATCACTCTATCTTCTGCAGGAACTCTGGAACCATCCTCAAAAGAGTAGAAGAATCAAGCTGTTATGTAAGTGTAGCTGCAGATGATAGCAGTTGTTCCTTCCTTGGCTGTGTTTTGTTATTTTGACCTTCTTTAGTTAAAAATATAAAACGTGAGTTGATTTGACACTATAATGCATTGCTACAGTAGCTCCATCATAGCAGGGCTGAGACCTGCAGAGTGCGCGGAAGTGTAAACCTTCAATTTAGATAAATGAAGTACATGCAGCAATGCCTACAACAATAATGGTATCTGAGAATGATAGCTAACACTTACTGTACAATTTTTATGAAATATATGAATCATTTGTCTTTTGGGGAACCCGTTGTAACTTCCTTCTCCTGATTCTGTGCTAATATAGCGATTTAATTTCTGTTTCTCACTCATCCTCTGGAGAGGAGAGTAGTAGCAAACACCAGCATTTAACAATCGCAGCCTTCAGAAGGCAAAATATATGTGCTTCAAAAGCATATAAATAGGCTAGGAGTGTGTAGAGTTATGGAGAAAAGAACAGCGTGTTCCTCAAAATCTGCAAGCACCCGTTTGGAGGGATGCTGTGAAGCAGAAGTGCCATGGAGGTTGGCACCTTGTGGTGACTCAATCCATGTGCCAAGGCTTACTGCGGATTATTCTGGACCAACGGCTTCCCCAGCAGTAGATGCTATTGAGATTAGTCACACAGCTTTCATGTTCCATCCTTTGGAAAGATCCTTGGAACATGTTCTGGCTATCACGAGAGAGAAATTTTTGGATGGGATGCTTGCCTGGTCTACAGCAATCTGGGAAGAATGGATGCCTTTGGATTGCTACAGTTCATCTAGCAATTGATTTTATCTGGAGACAGGATTAGGGTTGCCAAGACAGTTTCTTGGCCCAGTTACCTTTTACACTGTGAGTTCTCCCTGGAAAACTATGCAGGTGTATCTGAGGATGTCTTCAGTTAGCGTAGGGTGCCACGTGGGTTGACTCTATTATCTGACCAGGTTTTGTGTGTGTGTGTGTGTGTTTCTTTTGTTTATGCCTGCAAATAGACCATATGGTCACTTCCAGATTAGAAACCTTCAAAAACTATGAGTACTTGTTTCCCAGGAAAATTGTAAAAACAGTGAATAATCCATGTTATATTTTCTTTTTTTCAGAATGATATTTTCTAATGCTTTGTCCAGATTGAACAAGGAAAACTGCCCAGTTTTTTTAATTTCCTATTCCCCATGCACCAAGGTAATGGTTAGCAAAGTAGAACAAGAGTTGGCATAATCCAGGAATTCTTGGCATTACAAAATCACATCAGAGTTGAAATCTCAGCAATCTTTTCCCTTAAGAAAAAAAGCATAAACTTAAAATTAAATGAAGTGTATTGGAACAAAGAGTAAGTGTGGGCAGAAAAGAACTGATAATGCTTACTGTAGTAGAACATTTTCTAGGCTGAACTGATTCAGATTTCAGAGAATTCTGAACATAATTTGGGCACATAGGTTGTGAACTGCAAAGCCTGTCAAGTGAGGGCAGTCCTGTTGTCCCAGGGATCTATGAATTAAGGACTCAGTGGAGTTCTTCATTAGGCTGGCTGCACACAGAAACATCTTCTCACATTCAAATCCCGTTTCACCTTTCTCATGTCTCGTTCTCCCCTAAAACCTATTGCCTGTTTAAGAAGCATAATGACTTGAACTGCAAATAAGTCTGTGTTCCATTTTTTATGCATGGAAAAGACAGGGATGACTAAAAGGTTAGTGCTTAAGGTCTCAGGTTGAATATAACTGAGTTTCTCTGATCTCTGGTTGGACTAAGCAGAGAAAGTAGAGTTCCTTTTTGTTTGACACCTTTTATTGCATGACTCTAGTGATATTCTCAAAGCATGCATTTAAGATAGTCTCTGCCATGCCATTGCTTCTTTACAGCAGATTTCATTTCACTTTGGCGAGGAGATTCAGTGTGCCTAACATCAGTGCTCAAATCCCTCATGCTGTCAAGAGTGAAAAATAATCCTTTCCCTATGCCTTCTGCCACATACACAGATGTACAAACACATCCTGGGGCAAAATCCTGAGCACTCTGAAATCCAGCAGGGCCATTAAGGCGGGTATGTAATAGCATACATATATATGCAATATGTATCTCCAATATCAGGGGTAGGATTTACTGCAAGAAGAAAGAAGCGAAAACACAGGTGGTCATCTGATGAATTTATAGTGATGAATGAAGAATAACACTAAGTAGCTATCACCAAAGTTATCAGCAGAGAGTGTTCTGCTTATCATTTGGATGTATTTCTTTATTTCCTCATACTGATTTTTTGTTAATTTTTGCATAAAGAATACTTTTTTTATATATATACTCAAAGCTTCCATGTGAGGTCAGGTTCATTAGAGATGTCCAAAGATGTTAAGCCTCACATTGATCAGGACTTGAAATAGGTGGGTATGTTAACCCTAAAGCTGATTCCTTTCCCAACCACTCCTCCTGGCAAAAAGTGCTGTTTACCTAATTATTACTTCTTCAAAATGCAGTACATGCACACAATGAATCTGTACTGCTTTTGTTTGGGGCAAAGTTACTTGTCTTCATTGGAGCTTGTATGGGGTTATGTTTTGCACTTGTGTTGAGAATGGTGTTAATAACACACTGATGTCTTAGTTACCTCTGAGCAGTGCTCACACAGTGTCAAGGCCTTTTCAAGACCAGAGAGTAGGTTGGGGGCACACAAGAAGTTGAGAGGGAACATAGCTGGGACAGTTGACGCCAACTGACCAAAGGGATGTTCCATACCATATGACATCATACTCAGCAATAAAAGCTGGAGGATGAATGAGGAAAGGGGGAGATGTTTGGAGTGATGGTGTTTGTCTTCCTAAGTCGCTGTTACACAGGATAGAGCCTGGCTTTCCTGGAGGTGGCTGATCATCTGCCTGATGACGAATTCCTTATTTTGCTTTGCTTGTATGTGCAGCTCTTGCTTTACCTATTAAATTGTCTTTATTTGTATGCATGAGTTTTTGCACATTTACCTTCTCCTCCCTATCCCACTGATGGGGGTGTGAGTGGATGGCTGTGTGAGGCTGAGCTGCCTGCTGGGGTTAAACCATGATAGAATCAATTTCATACACTTTTTACAAGAGTAGACGAGTAGCTCAAGGTTGCAAAATGAGGCAGTAATGGGTGCTGCTATCTGTTGGGATCTCAAATATTTCATCTGTTGAGCTATCACAGGCAAGATTATTGGCCTGAATAGTTCAGAAAACTGTGTGGCAGAAGATGATAGAAAAGGACACAGTTAACTTGAAAGAAACATCAGATTCCATCAGCGGAACCAGTCCACAATGAAAAACTGGTAGCCTAACTCCTGCCAGCTACTTACTAAAAATAAAGTATTCCACATTGTTTATTAAAATGCAGTCATGAAGTATTGCCTTCTGTTCTATGCCTCCACACTAATAAGCAAGATACTTAGTAAATCAACTGCTTCCAACAACCAAAAGGCAGCTAATGAATATGAAGCCCCTTTTGCAGCACTATAAAAGATTATCCAAAGCAGTGAACGCACCTAGAGAACAATAGAACATAGCTGTTTCTACTAGCATTTCATTTGCACGGATGCAGTTGGCAATTATTTAGAAATCAATGATGACTTAGAAATTTATTTGTAGTATGGCATATGGAATATTGTAAGTTTTTTTAGAAGTGTGTGACATAATTTGCGGTGTGCTTTAGGGAGGAATTAATTCTTCATAGCAAAGCTAATGCCTTCTTCATAAACAACTTAGTAGGCCAAGGGTACAAAAGAAACTGTGAAACAAGCATAATGAGACTGTGAGACTGTCACAGTGGTGGCATCTGGTCTATGTTTCTGTTTGTTCTGTTTTATCCTGTAAGTTCTCAAATCTAAGGGACATCTTTGCAATTTTCCTTTTTGCAGTATGTAGCGGAAGCAAATTCTGGTCGAGAAGCACCTGCTTGGTGGAGTACAGCCTAGAGAATAAGCAAAAGGAGGGGGTGCCCCAAGAACTGCTGTTGCCTGGCAGCTTTGCTTTAGGGTCAGTTAAACCTCTGACATATCCTCTGCTTCTGTGGATTATAATAACAGGTGCTTTCAGAAGATACTGGTAATCAAACTGGAATTGGCACTCTCATCCAGCCAAGATAGTATAAAGAAGGAAGAAGGTCTACCTGTTCAGAGAGAGGAGCAGAGGACATGGTTAGGAGACAGGTATGCCATGTGACTGGTTAAATATAAAATAAAATGTCACTTTCAGATGAGGATCATATGTACACTTAGGTACAAACTTCAGTGGCACCACAGACACATAGAGGGTCAGCTGGTAGGCATATGTTCAGCAGTACCACATACTCCAGATCAAATCTATCACCTAGGATAACAAGACAACTGCAGTAAAGCTAACCACTCACCTGTAGTGGTGTCAGATAAGCTCAGATGAGCATTAGTGTGGCAGGAAGCGATGTACAGCTGCAACACCCATGGGCTTTCAGAGTGCGATGGGGATGGCAGCTCCCCATCAGTCTGACCAAGCAACCTGCTGCAGTGAAGGCCAAAATCCTTACAGAGGAACCTTTTGACTGATCAGGCTTCACCCACATGACATTGCTGCAGGGGCTGTTGTACATGTGGTGGAGGACTTGAGCAAAGGATTCACTGTGAAGGTCAAGCAGGGGACCACTTGGGTCAATGTCATAAGACATGCAGGAACCAGCTTTCTCTGCCCAAGCTCTGGAGTTTTGCAGGAGCTCCTGTCTAGCTTGCAACTGAATTGGATAAACAGAAAGAGTTGAGGCGTCAGCATCAGTTTGTATCTAAAGAACTGTAAAGTTTTTATATCTATAATATAAATGAAAATTCAAGAAGTGATCTACAGGTGTATGTTGCTAGCTCTCTTCTTCCTCAGGTGAACACCAAACTCAGCAACATCCCCTCAACATACCTTCATCTTTTATTCTTCATCTGTTTGCTCTTCTCCATCTCAAATCAGCCAAAGGGAAACACACCACTGAGAGAGAGCTCAGCAAGCTGCCCCCAACAGGAACTCTCTTCAAACTGATCAGCTCCTTGTTGCTTCTCCCAAACTGGTCAGTTCCTGGTTGATATAGCTCTAGCCTTGCCCACCACCCCAACCACAATCACCTGGGGGAAGGTGGGACCTCTCACAGGTGGGCCGGATTCTGCCTCTGGGGTCTTGAGGAACAAAACATGTTGCTGGGTTGTGACTCATCCAGAGGTTAACTACAACTCAGGGCCCACAGCCCAGGCCCCAGCACTTCAAGGTGTAAACCTTTTCCTTGTCTTCCTCCATAGACATTCTTTAGTTAATTCATTCAGAGTGAATAGTAACTGCCTTCACCATGTTACTGGTGTGCAAATATAACTATCTGCTCTTGGCATGGGTTGCTTCTCTCTCAACTAAAATTCCAGATATTTTTTCTTTAATATCACACTGTGGATGTCCCACTCTCCAGCTAAATTTAATGTGGGAAGCAGTACTGTTGTTGTTATTGTTATTTGTCCTGGTTTGAGTTAGAACCAAAATAATTCTGTTTGGTGATTTTACTTTCCGGCTCAGTCTCTGCTAACTAACTGCACTTTCTGAAGTTAACTGCATATTTCTGCAAACAGTGTTTGCTTCTAGCAGTGATAACACTTGATGTTTAGAGTTACTACCCAGGACTGGTATGTGCAGACCAAGGTCACTGCTAGACCTTGTGTGCCACATTGAGGTGGGGGGGGCGGGGGGGTGCAGAAAGTGAAAGGCTGCACCTGCGGGGAGGAGCAGCTAGGACAGGTGACCCTAAATTGCTAAATTGACCAACGAGGGATTCCATCCCATATATGTCATATTCTGTGTAAAGCTGAGAAATCATGAGGGTCTTTTGCTGGCTTCCTCTTCAATGGCCGGCATTCGAGGAAGATTCTGTCTGTTCTGCCTTTGGTTGCAATCTGTGTGTTCCCAAATCCAGCTTCAGAATCCAGCTCCAGTCTGCTGCTGAGTCCAGTCTGGGACTTCCCCAGTACCTGCCCCACAACATCAGTGGTGACAGTGATGTAACTGCCATGGTGGGGTTGAGGTGGAGGGGGAGTGCGGCTTTGGGGGTTTGGTTTGATACTGGTTTTGTACATATTTGTAGATATTTCATTTTATTATTATCTTCATTAAAGCTGTTTCGTTGGGCTTTTTTTTCCTAATCCATAAGTCTCTCTCATTCGCATTCTCTCACATTTGGGAGGGGAGGGGGATCAACAGGGATCCATAAATCTGTCTCCCTTAGTCCTTTTCTCTTCCCCTTTTTTGGGGGGAAAAGAGGGGTTAACAGAGAGCATTTGTTATAGGTCTAGCAGACTGACTCTAAACCTTGATGTTATTATGACCATGATTATTATTATCCATACTTTCTCTTTTACTACTTTTTATGGGCAGTAGGCCTATACAACGGCTGCATCTGAGCTAGTTACTCTGAGCTCCATTGCAGCACTTGGAGACAAAGATGTATGTTAAAGTATGATTTGTCTTCGGCATAAATTAGTGAGTCAGATACATGGATCAGATGTAGGGAGTCTTGGGCAACCAGCTCACCTACATAAACATACACTGTAAAATCAGAAGTTAGATGAAAGAGGTGAAAGTCATTCTCTGTGTGCAGTGACCACTTTTTACCTCACTATTTTCCACTGTCTCATTTCTGTGTGCATTACTGCTGCTTCCTCTCTACTTCCCATCTCTTTCTGCCAGTCAGTTACTCTCTCCTCTACTTTGAATATATAATTCTAAGAGCAGAGAAACTGATACTCCAATTCTCGCACTATGCCAAACACATTGGGACTCTGGCCTGTAAACGACTCTGGTACAAGTTACTGTAATAAGCCTCATTAACACATGTTCCCATCAGGAGAGTACTTAAACATGTTTATAAAACTAAGGATGTGCTTGTATTCCACTGAAGACAACATTACCAAGGTATACACTTAGACTTCAATAGGTGCTTTTTTTTACCCAGTCACAGCTTGTATCTCAGTTGTCTGAAACGGTTGATCTTAAAACTGCATCAGCCCCAGGGAAGGGGGAGAGCCTAGATTGCATGTTGCAATCAGGAAAATTACCGTTTGACTACTATTGACGTTTCCTTGGCACTTCATCACCAGGGCATGATTGCCTACAATCATTCCTTGCTGTTCTATTGCATCTCATTCCAGTCAAGGATCTCAACATGTTTTACAGACAACACCAGATATGGTGGGAAGCTGAGTGTCTTAGTAGAAACATCTACCCTTTTTATAAAATCTGGGCTTTCACATTAAGGCTCAAGTTTATTTGGCAACAGATTTCAGATTCATTCTCTTTATGCAACTGACAGTAACTGTTGCTGTTTTTAAGTTTGGAAAACAGATTTATGGTATTTCGAATCCGTACATTTAATGTATACTGTTCAGGTTTGCAGCCCTCTGCACAGTGTGTTGTCTCCATTTTCACCAGCTTTGACAGAGCTGAGCCAAAAAATAAAAAGTCCACCCTATGTCTGCAGGTTTACAACCTAGGATGAAAAGTAATAACAAGGCCTTTAGTACAGCGATGGCTTAAATTGTTTTTGTCAGCTGTTATTGTTTCCAAATTACTTCCATTTTTAAGCAACTGTAGATAAGGCTTATTGATTGCACTGTTTCTACAATGCAATGAGATCTTACAGTCCAATTAACAAGTGTTCCCCAGCAGTATCTCTCTGAATTTTTATGCAAGCCATTACACTTAGAATATGAAAACAAGCTGCATTATTGGGATTTTCTCAAACTGTTAAAACATTTAGCAGTCCTATCCAGGCTGGTGCTGCAATTTTTCTTCCTCACTGAAACAAAGCTTTGTGTGTGCAGAAGGAGCAGAAGTGCAAAGAGTCTGTACCAGAGGTCGCTGCCTTCTGCCCAGAGGTGATGGGCAGTGGAATGGGAGAACTGGTATGTCTGAACAGGTCTGCTCTCAAAATTTAGTTCTTTCTATAATTTATCCAGAGTAAAATACATTTTATATGCCTTTAATGCTCCTTGTTGTGCTACAGGAAAAACAGGTACATAGAGGAGAGGAGAAACAGTCTGGGAAATTATGGGTTAAACTGTTGTATCCTTCATCTATCGATTGTTAGCATTGTCAGAGGCAATGTATTATGAAGTTATTTCAACACTTCAGTACTAATTTGTCTGCCATTCAGACATGTAGAAAAAAAAGATTAAAAACTGCTTAATAATGTTCCTTACATAAAGGGTTTTTTTAAAAAAATCTGTTCTTACTAGGAAAGGTTAAAACTCAATGTCAATAAAAGAAAAAGTACAACAATCATACAACTATTCTTTGAAAAAAATCTTATTAAATTCTCTTTTATTTCAGACTAAAAGGAAAACAGCTTTTGATAGAGTAATTAGAAGCTGAAATGTGTTTATTACCTCCTTTTTTATATCTTCTCATTTTCTGTTGATCAGACTGACTTGATCCACTCATCTCATCTTTGAGCTCATTTCATCATGAACTGATGAAGTGCTTGAAAGAACTTGTGATGCTTGATAAAAACAGCTTTCTAAAACTTTGTTTAGGACTCCAACTCCAGATACTTCTCTTTGTCTTGAAGGAGGGTAAGGCTTAGAGGAAAAAGGACAGCTGCTTTCCACCTGCCAATTTCTACCCAGCCTGACTCACTCATCCACTGAGAAGAGGAAAAGATTACTCCAAATTAAAAAAACTAGCCAAATCTCTCTTCTATAAGGATAGCTCTATGAAAACAATAATTTCGTTGCTCAGGAATTAGTCTCCTCTCACTTGAATTCAGCTTTGTATATGTGACAGAATTATTGCCTCAGGAGCAAAATACAGTATTGTGTGAAAAATGAGTGCCTGGTAAACACTGAAACAATCCTCTTGTCTTGAGGAAAATGTCACATTTATGACTGGGGTACAAAGTGTTACATAAAATTCAGTGCGTTAACAGGCATGGTGGAGTAATCTCTCACATTGCTTGTCTCTGTACTATCCAGGAAGCTCAGGGGAGTCTCTCTATTTTTCAAATATATAAAAGAAGCCAATCTAATGAGATAATAACTTGGAAAGAGACCACTGGTTTACAAAGTATACATTATCATGTTTTCTAGCAATCCTTCAGAACTTAATTGAATTGGGCACTTCTAAGAGATATGGGTTGAGCCCAGCCTAGGAGAATCTTGCTTTGTCCTCGAAGTATGGTAGGGTCAGGGGGTGGTGGCAAGTCAGGCACTGAGCTGGTGGGAGTGCACACATGCTGTCTTGCTGCAGGCCCTTCATTTATCATTTTAATTTATTCTTCTTTCCACTAACTTTGCATGGGTTTCAGAGGCACATCACAGTGTCCATGTGCTTTTTGTCTCTCTCTTCTGGGCTTGGAAAAGATGGGCTTGGAAGAGATGGGATTTCTCTGAGCAAATCCTCCTCTCCACCAACACAGCCATATTATATGTTCAGGTAATGCCCACTTGGAGGGTATATCTGCTTGGAGGGGAAGAGGAAAGCAACATTCCTGGTGCTGCTCTCTCCCTCAGCCTGTAACCTGTGAGAGTGACAGCCACAGTGGCACAGAAATGCAGCAGAGAGCTGCCAACACCCATGAGCCACCATTTGCACTGTTGGCTTCTGTTCACCAGCACATGTGTATGCTGGCAGCACCAATGCTGAGTTCAAAAGTGACACAGACAAGTTACACCTGACATACTGTTATCCTTTTAGTGACAGCTGTTGGGTTTTAATGACGAGTCCCCTGAATTTTCTCTCCCCTTCCCTCAAAATATGGGAAGGATTAAAAGGCAGTAATGAGATCTGATATAATTTTACTCATATAGTTCAATGAGATAAATAAAAGCTTAGCGTCACTACAGCTCTATGTAAAATTTGTGACGAGCTGAAATGCAGCTATGCTAATGATAAAAGCAACTATACTAATGATTTACTCCTTGATTCCTGGCTTTTCTATATTGGAGTTCTCTCACCTGAGACAATGAGGAATCCAGAAAGTCTTTCAAGTGGGAGAACTGTTTTGCTTTTATGGAGGTATCATTTGGTGTTGTAAGAGCTATAAATGATAAAAAATTTAGGTATGTTTATGATTAAAATGTAAAAATCCAATTCTGTCTATAGGATACTGACTTGCTCTTTTCTATTGTGTGACTTTGGACAATTTGTGTGTTTTGATGTGTTATTTCTCTTTCCACCTCCCATCTATCTAGATTGCAGTCTTTTGTGATTATTGACTACTGTTTACTGTTGTACAGTGCCCATCTCAGGGCAATCACAATTCCAGCATTGTGATCTAAACACTAAAAGAAAGAAAATTCTGGAAGTAGTGACCCAATATTCCTCTCTCTGGTATTGACGGGGTTAAAAGGGTTAGGACTATGAGCCTGTAGGAACTGCCAGGGAGTTCTCTGAATTGGCATTAGGATTTGCTATTGCACTTCTTTTAGGGTAAAAACTTTGGATGTTGCTTCTTTTTGGGTAAAAACACATGCCCATAGTCAGTAAGGACCTCATGGGAAGTTGACAACCAGAGGAGCCTACCAGTACCTGTAGGAGGCACTATGTGTCCAAGAATCCCTACCTACAGACAGCAGCCTGCTGCTTTCATCCCCCAACATGGCCTGCATTCAACTTGCAAATTATAGGGTTTACCTCCGCTGGTGCCTGAGTGAACACCATAGACTGATGCTGAGTACTAGCATGTGCCATCTCAAAAATACTTTTCTTTTCCATCTAATGTATAAAGAACAAAAAGCTATTGTATCTTCCCTCTCTTAAAAAGCCAGACACAATACAACTTCTTAAAGTTCCTTATGTCAATTAAAATGTATTTTTGAAAGCTACCTGTGCAAAAGCTCATTAAGTTCATGGTGACCTTCTAGATCCTGAACATCCTCTGAAAAGCCTTGCAGTGCATGCAAATAATTTCTTTAGAAATATTTCTCATTTGATTTATGTTCTAGAACGAAGAAGTACAAAACCAATTTGACTAATTACAAAGATACTTCCTTTTCTTCTTTATCTGTAAGAAAAGATAAGGTTTCTTTATATGATTTTGTCCTACCTTGTTACAGAGTATGAAAATTAACAAAGTTATTCTAATATACCTGGTACATGACACTTTTTGTTTCCCTTCTTCATTCACAAACTGTTTTTCTACAAAAAATAATGGAAACATAGATAAGAAAGAAGATAATGGATATTGTAGCTCACATAATTTCTGCTTTGTTCTTCTGAAGATTACATGTACAGGCACAAATGCTAATTTTCTTAAAATGAAAAGGAAATCTCCACGCCGGATAGATTTACTTATTACTTGTCAGTCCTCTCTCCTTACCTTAATGTTTGAATATTTCTTAGTATTAAAAGTGCAAGGTTCCTCATATGACTGTTCTCCCCCACCACTCTCTCATCGTTCCTTGCCATCTCTCACTTAAGGGTGCCTTTGAGGTTGGAAAGCTCACTATGGCTGACACCACACAGCCAGTGCACTTAGACCGTGATTAATTATTGCCTATGATTAATGGGTTATCTCAGGCCAATAGCCCATTGGGTTTCTTCTATTGCCATTGGTTCTTAGCTTGTACCCTAGCTTTGGTGAAAATGAAACCTCACTTTGGTTTCTCTGTGCTTTTATTGGATATAATAGCAGGGAAAAGGAATATATGACAGGTGTCCTTAAGCACCCACTGAGTTGTCTATTCACAGGAATCAGTCTGAAAGTGAGGGTCTGTAAATGGAGCCTAAAACTGACTGACTACCACTGCATGGTCAGCAATATGTAATGCTGTCTGCTCCCCTCTGGCTGGGAAAGGGCACGATTGGGCTACAAAAAGTGTAGGGATATAATTTTCCCCAGTAATTCTCCTCCCTGGACTGCATAGGTGGGTTTGCAGTCAGCAGAGGCACCCCAGTATGAGTATGACTGAGCTACAGAGAATCTGCTATTAGGTGTTCTTCAGAGCTTTTTATTTTCTCAAGCTCTAGGAAGGGAAGACTGTACCAGGGCATGCTCAGGGCAGATGAAGCTTTTTAAAATGCCTTTGGGTTGGATGTTTTTCTTTTACAGTGGGAAAAGGAAGAATTAGTTGGAATTTTGTGATGTATTTTTATAAAAGCTCTCAACAACAGACAAGATGGCTTGCTCACCTTTTTCCTTTTCCTTCCTCTCTTTAACTATCCTTTCTTTCTTTATCAGCTGGATTTAGGAGAATGGAGTTTGTGTACAATCCTTTGATGGGTGACTGTGCAGCATGGGAATCGTCAGCATGCATAGCCCGCCTGTGTGACTCTGTTGTACACCACACTCCTGCTTGTAAATCTGGCTGCAGAAGAAATTTCCAGAGAAAAAGCACTGACCAGCAAAGATGCAGGTCTATAAAACTCACTGGGGTATAGACCAATCCATTGCCACAAAAGCTTGCATGCATTTAACTCTGTTTATAGGAGCAGTCCCATGAGTTTTCATGGAATCGTTCTGGGAAGTAAAATTAAAAACATGAATGCACCTCTCTGAACTGTGTGTAACTTTCCTTAATTGTCATGACCAAATTATAAAAATTACTGCAACACAGTCATATACCTAAGCAAGGGGATATTTTCAGGTGTCTAAAGATAAAATAAGGTAAATTGTCTTCCTTTTATTTTTGAGTATCTTCTCCTAATCTGTATGGAAGAGATCACCTGCATTTCTGGGCAGTGATAGTGAGAGGAACTATCTGGTGCCATTAGAGTTAGTGGGTGACTGTGGTCATGCCTGAAATGGGCAGAACCATCCCAGGAGGGTATCTGCATAGGTAAGGTATTTCCTGTAAATGTCAGTGCAAATGGCTTTCTGGGATAAAGGCATCATTATACTTCTGGACTGACATTTCCTCTTACTTTAGAAAGTAAGTCTCAAAGGAGAGAGAACATTTTGGTGTTTTCATCCCCATGGTTGCAGTCTTATCTGCAGTAAGTTGCTCAAAGCCATAGAGCCCCTAGGAGAGAGTGGTGACTGCCCCAGCACAGCACTCAAGGAGGCTTGAGTGTCTTCTTGGGTTTTCTAAGTTTGTAATGTATGCAGGAAAGAGCAGATATACTATCTGTACTGTGGATTTCACCAGTCATCTGCTGAAGACTCCAAATACTAACGCAGTGTGCATTTTATCCAATGAAATGCTCCTAAATCTCCACTGACTGCTGTTTTTTTTTTACATGCGAAATAAAACAGCAGTAACAAGTTTGGAAGAGTATCTTAACTGGGAGTGGGGGTCCAGCACAATCAGGGCTCAGAGAGGCCATCTAGTCTCTTCCTGGCCACCTACAAATTCATCTCTGCCCTAGTGGGACAAAAGACATTTGCATTGGTCCCAGCTATGCCAGGATTTTCAGACCAGAAATTAAGCATGAAGTAAAATGCATCTGAAGCTGTCATTAAGTGAAACAAAGAGAGGAGTTGATATTTCCAGTAATAATTGCGAGAGACCTTGCAGATTGTGCAATGCACTCCAGGGAGGGATTTCTCACATCCCTGGCAGGGTTACCAACACACTCTCTGCTGCAGCAGTGAGTAGAACGAACAGATCTTGGAAGGCTGGTGTGAAGCTCCATGACATGTTAGGTGGCTCAAAAATAGGCTCAAATGTTTTATTCTCTTCCTGCTCCTGTTTGATACTATTTATATTAAGGCGAATCTGGATGTATAATGTTGCTGTAAATAATTGAAGAGCCACAGTCCCTTAATGCGTTTTCTGTAATGCACTCACAACCATTTGGAATTTCAATATGAGACTTGTTGAAACGTCTGCAGTCTCCTTATTTTAGATGTGGGAGGAAGAGAGAATGCCAAGCACAGTCCAGCTAGAGAGGGGAACACAAATGCCATCAGATCAAAATGTTGCTGTCTGAGATCTTCTGGACTGCCAGAAGTATCTTAGGAACCTTCTTAAGGTATCGCAGGAAAGAGGGACTAGACAGAAGGAAGAGGTAACTTCATATCATGAGTTCAAATCTGTGTTTGGAGACTTGGAATAAGAACTACTTCCAAGATAATTTGTAGCAGTCCAGGGACTGCTGTGTTGTATAGCACTCTATCATCCCTGAGCCCCTGTAACACCTCTGGTGCAGGGTGGCATTGCCCCAGTCCAGACCCTGCTCATTCTCTTCATTGCTGTTCATAACACAGTAGTACCTCAGAGCCTTGGTTATGTGTCATGGACCCACAGTATAAAAATGGTCCAACTTCCAGGCTTGTAGTTTTTATATACACCAAGGGGCAAACAGGAGGAGGTGGACAGGCAGAAGTGGGCAATGCCCAGTTGGGCTAGCACTGTAATTTCTGCCATAGTCTGAGAGCAGCAGGAAGTCCCTCGCTCCTGTGTGTTTACCCTTGGAGGCACTGCAGTGAGCTGGTTTCCCATGAGAAGGCTGACAGTGATTTCCAGCACAGCTTTCTTACAAAATACGTGAAAGATCTTGTCACCTTGCAGAAACAACAAGTGGAGTGCTGATATACTTCCACCCTCAGGGTCTGGTTCTCCAGACACCTCAAGGCTGTGGCCAAGAAATGAATGCTCTTCCTCTCCTGGGATCTCTGCCTCCTTCCTATCTGCAGTGCTCCTCTTGTTCTTCTTTTTCTACCCAGGATGCTGTGTAGCCCTACCTCACCAGGTGTAGGTGGTAATCCATTACTTTTGATGGGCCAGCCATGAGCTCTTGTTGCAGTGTCACAGATTTGTCTAGCAGTGTTTTATCTGTGTGATGGGGCTGGTGCACAAGGATCCTGCACATTTTCCCTTTTGGCCCAGAGCACAGCTGAGAGCTATGTCTCTCAGGCTATTGAGTGATCTTCAGCACCAGGAGGCACTTCCTCTGACAAAGAGTCCTTTTATTGTGCAAAATGTTTCCTGCATTTTCTTCCACATTTGAGCTTGTTTTCTCAAAGGAAATCTCCAACCTCTTTAAATTCAGTTTGTGCTAGAGGAGAGGTGTGAAATACATTAAGCACATGAAAGGAGATATATCAGTATAGGGATAGACTGTTCGAGGGACTTAAGCTCTAACTATAAATTATTTAAAACACCAAGCTGGAATTTACAATATCCCTTTAAATCATCCTGTGTATTCCGTAATTTGAGGTAAGTCTTCTAGAGACACTCAGCCTATTCCCCTGTGCTCAGCATCTCTCTTTCTTTCCTTTTCTTGCTGGCCAAGTACCTGACAGATTTCTCTTCCTCTCTGATCATGCTACTTTTAAAGTTCCCTTTAGGTGGACTTTAAACACTTAGAACATGAGTTCACAATATTCTCCTGTAAGCAAGACCCTCTCCTTGTTTCTACAAGCATTATATTGTTCGCCCTTTCCAGAGAGAGATGCACAAGGAAAGTTATGCGCTTTATTCAGTGTTGTGTAAGATTCCCCTGCTAGCAACCTGGCTTCATTCAATACCGAGTGGAAAACTGCTGCTCTTTTCCTCATTTTTCACTTGAGAAGAGAATGTGGTTACACACAGAGCCACTCATAGTGTCAACTTCCTTATCCCTGTGGTAAATTGGCCTGGTTCAGAAAAAGAGGCTATTATTCCTTATCAAATATGAGTGTTAGACTTGGGATCCAAGGCTCCGTTTACTGCCTTGGAGAGGTTTTCAGTCTGCTACTGAAAGTGCTAAATCCTACGCTTCTGCTAACTGCTTGGAGGAAACACCATCCCCCAGCCATGTGGGTTTTAAAACTGTTTTAATATATTTCTAAGTGCTTTAACGCTGTCCCTTATACATGATGGGCAATCTCTAAGCCTGGATGTTGGACAAAATATCAATAAACTCGCTGCTTCTGTTGAAAAGAAAACCTCATGCGGCTTCCTAGGCATCCATTGCATTTGTAAATCACTCAGGGCACATGACCTCTTCCCCGTATCTTGTTTCCAACTTGCAAAATGATGAAAGGTGATTAGGCTCCAAGCACTTACTGCTACTCTCCCCCCTTCTCTCCTCTGTGCGATTTTCCTCCCCACAAGTTGCTCTGACAGAGTAAGCCCAGCTTGCACCAGGCTCTTCTAGCTGAGGGGCAGCAGGCGAAGAGTGTCTTCATGCACTCCTTGCTCCCACGAAGGGCAGGGTCAGTGATTTATTCCCATCTCCATCATGGAGAGCGACTTTGGCGGTGGAAAAAAGCAATCTCTTTGCATTCCCTGGGACATCAGCGGAGTTGTGGACGAAGAGGAAGAGGAGCAGTTTTGCCCGTGAGTAATAATGTTTAATTTGGTAGCTGCTTTCCATGTTGGCAATGGATTCATAGCGCAGGCAAGCCATGGTGTTAAGAACTGCCTCCACATTACGTGGGGACAGACAGAGGTCTGTGTGTCCCTCAGGGTGCCGGTGTGTGCATGTAGCAGCTGGCCTCCAGCATCCTCAGAGACTGACCTCTGTGGAGGGCAGCCGTGGTGCAGGCACACCTTGTGCATGTGCAGTGTTGCAGGGGGCTAAGAATTTTTAGGAAGCAATTGAAAGAGGAGGAAAAACCAAGCTAGATGCAGTCCTGAAATAGCAGATAGAGAAGACAATGCCAGGGTAGTATGCTAGTACACATTCAATCTTTTAAATGGCTGTAGGAAAGTCTGCTTCTTTCTTTTCTTAAAAGGTTTAAAGTCCCCTCCAGTATGAGAGAGTAGAGAGGACTTGTTTCTACCTAGATACTGTGTCTTTTTATGTTGAAGACCAGAATATGCAGCTGCAAAAACTGCAGCAAGGAGAATGGGTTTGAGGGGTGAGAGAAGGGTTGGCATGAAGAAAAAGATGTTAACAGCATTTTAGGCTAACAAAGTGACAAAATCAAATTTTGCTTCAGTTTTAATCTTTAATAAGACAAGCAGTTCTGGCTGTATTTCAATATTAATTGAGGGTGTCTCTTTTAATCATTGTACGTATATCAGGCTCCAGCAAAATCTTTAGAACTGCTTAACAATTCACAAAGATATTCTGATGTCCTTTGCAATCAATAATATGGGTATATAAACAACCAGTTTTTTTAAAGCGGAAAGGGTGTTTTTCTGATACAGCAACTGCCAGGTAGAAATCTGTATCTCACACCACTTAGTGACCTCTAATTTTCTTCTGCCTGACCAGGCTTCCCTTATTCCTGGTGGGAGCTGGAGTATGAGACAAAACTGGACTGGCTCCGCTTGCTCTTTATTCCCTTGATCTTTGTAGATTAAAAAGAATTTTATGGGGTGGAAGTTCTGGGTCGGGGGGGGGAAAAGAGGGAAGGAAGAGGACTTCTCTGTATGCATTTGGAGGTCTGTCTGTTGGTTGATGTGCTGCTGTACAGTCAACTACAGTTTTGGTCTTTCAGCTGTGACTGTATTAATTGTACAACAATGTTCCTGTATCTTTTTTTCACTTGGAATCAAGGGATTGGGGAGAACTGAATCCTTTTCTCTCATCCAAGGTACAGTTCTCAGTCAAGATCACATACTCAGGCTTGGCAGATGCACTTGGATGTGTGCCCCTGCCTATTTGCTTGTAAGTCATTCTATGCTTTCCTGGTTTGGGGGACATGGAACATATCTTTGTCCCCCAGGAGTGACAGAGACCAGCCCAAGAGCTGCCCTACTGCACTAGCAGCTTGCTAGGGGCTCACTGTAAGTGGGTACCCCAGACATCACAAGGGTACTGGTCAAAACCTCCTTTCCTATTTTGCAGCCCTGTAGGGCAGAGAGAGATATTAGCATATATCCCAAATTAGATCTGGGATAAATTACCCCACTAATCAGCACCTCTGGTAAGACTCGTGGGAACAGGAGGCTTGAGAGCTGCCCTGCACCACCCACTGGCACCAGGGCTCAGGATGCACTGTAGGCATGTGGGAGAGCTGCCATGGCAGCCACTGTACCCCTAGGCTGAGGGCAAGGCTTTGCTGGTGGTCGTTTCACACAAAGACAAAGAATCTGTATTTGAGAAAAAAAAGAAATTAATTTTGCTAGCTTACAGACTGTTCTTTCATTCACCTTAGGAAGCAATGGGAAAAGGAATGAGCACAAACAACATGAGCTTCTCACAAGAATAATTACACTTCTCCTGCCATTATAAAGAGCAGAACAAAAAACCTGAAAAGGGCACCATATAAAGAAAGACAACAAAAAAAGGAAGTGTGGATAAAAATCTTTGCAACAGTGAACAGTGTCCATCTCTTATCATAATAGTCTGCCTTTATTATTGTTATCAGTTTAGTCTCAGCTAAAATAAATCCTGAGGCATGCATTTATACTTGCACATATGGCATGCTTCCACCCTCCCTCCATAATACAATACGCAAGGTCCATTCAAATGGCTACTAATGATTGAAAACAGTAAGTCCTAATGAGATATGTAATATCCTATTGGTACAAATGCAATTTTCTTTTGCAATCGTGGATATGCTACCAGAGAAGGTCAACTCCACTGTGTTTTGAAGTCCAGTGAAGAACAGGCGTGGGAGGTAAAGGTACAGAGAATTCAGTAGGCTTTACCGACTCTTTTCATAACTCTTTTTATGAATATTTATATCACACACTGAAAAGCCATCAAATAGAGTTGCTTTTGACTCCTGTTCTGCAGTGCCTACACCTTTCAGGATAAAGGATCTTAAGATACTGAAATGACTTTAATGTTCCACTTCATTCAGTTTGATTTTTTTTTGCTTTTGTTTTTAAGCTGCAAATTAATATTTTAAATGAATTGATCTTACACTCATTGAGGTCACTGTTGATAGGATGAACTCTGGCAGTGACTTGGCTTGTTTTTTGTGTTTCAGTTCTAAGATAAGTATTATTCATTTCATATGTGAATAGAAACACAGGAGCTGATTGACCTTCACATTAGGAGGTATACGTGATTCATTAGCCGCCTTTGAAACTTTTATCTCACTTAGACTCCTGCTCCACTTGCAGTGAAGCTTCCAGCAGATGTTTTTAATGGATTTCAGGGTGTCAGAGAAGTGGTTCAGTGAGCAGTGGAGCCAGTCTTATGGTTTGATTCCCTGAAGATTTGTGTCTTGAGGTCGAGCCACCATGCGGACACTGATTCATCTTGGGTGGCTGTTGTTTCTGCACCTCACTTCCTCTTCCCATGAATCATGTTCAAACCAAACACCTTTGATTCTTCTGCTACTTTGTCAAACCTCCTCGAAATTGGCCATCAGCTTCACAAGCTGTTAGGAATGAGAGGTAGATATATAGATAACAATGCTAGATAAGCCTTGTTAGGAAACCACAGTAGATATGTACTGATATCTCTGAAGCAGATTACTTTCAGTTTCAGCATTTTACATTGGCACTTGCTCTTTGGAGGGCAGGAGCATGACCTGTCCAAGTCAAGCCCTTAGAAGTGATACATACTTTTAATTCCTATTAAATTCCACATAAACTCAGTGTTACTCTGCACTTTTGGGGTCTGGCCAGGGGTTTGGATCTGGCTATGACTTTCAACAGAGTTGAGGCAGGTGCTCTAATAACTATTATAAGTTAATTTGGGGTAGAAAACCCACCAACAACCCCACCCCCTGCCTTGATTAAACACCTCAGAACTGTAGTACCCAGCTGTATTTTAAACAATGTGCAGACTTGCATTTGGCAATAAGAATCTTCTGGAGTTTGTTTGACCATTTTCTATCTCACTTTGGGACAGATGCTATAAAATGCCTGAAGCAAAAAGGGCTTCGCCTTGGAATGTTCTGTCATAATATGATGGGACTTGTGATTGTAGCTGCAGGACAAGCACCATTTTATTTAGGGAGATAGAATGTGCATTCCTGAACCTCTCCAGTAGTGGTCTCTCACCTATCAGCAGTAATTACATGGCTAGTTTGAAGGAGTGTTAACTTGTGGAACTGTGTAAGACACTGGTGTTAGATGCAGGTGCCCAGGGCTGATGGGCTACAGGAGATCAGGAAAGCAGAGAGGAGGGAATGGGTTGGGGAGGTAACTTGTGCTCCCCACCTCCTCCCCCACTCCAAGAGGCCATGAGGCTGTTTCTGTGGTGGCAAGAAGGGTGTCTGGGGCTTAGGCAAGGATTCGTGGAGGAAGAGAAATTTTGGCTCAGCTGTGCCTAGAACTGGAGGGAAAAAGGCTGAGGCAGCATGGACTGTTTGATGTTTTGGTGCACAGTAGTATGTTGCTCTGCAACTTCTGCTCTTCTAAAGCTGAAGGTCACCTTAGATTCAGGCTTGCTTTAAATTTGGGTCAATATAGGAATTGTCTCATCTTTCCTTAGAGCATTGGTGGTTACATTAACCAGCTGAGGTTTTATCTGAGAGGCTGCATTTTGCTACGAGCCCCAGCTTGTGCTGCAGAGGTATTGAGCCTGGTTTGAAAGCTACAGGAATGATGGTTACTCAGAAACTTGTGGCGTTGGAGTTCTGGTATCACAGTTAGTGTGTGGATGCCCACTTCAGTTCCATGCAGTAATATCTCCTTTTTCTTTAATGATGAAGAGACTGCTTGTGAGTTTGTGTGAGGCAGGCAGGGTGCTGTGGGAACACGGCAGACCCAGGACCTCCCAGCCTTTCCTGCAGCCAGGTAGGTTGCTATGGTATTTAGAACCAAGATGAAATAGAGAAGGAGGAGCAGCTTTAAGGCTGCAAACTTTTATTGTTTAAAATCACTTTAATAGTAAAAGTAGCTGTATACAATCCTCAGTCTTCATGATTTATTATTTTTTTTTTACAAATATCATTATTACAAATTTTATTAGCTTTTATTACAAAAATTATTAGCTTTTCACTAAATAAATGCCTGAGATACTTCCTGGTAGCTCCTATCACAAGTGTATTTGAGCAAGATATTATTTTACTCTTTTAGCAGGAGAAAAAAAATCTAATTAATTTTACCTGTCAGCAAGCCAGCTGTTAATTCAGAATCCACTGAGAAGCTTTTGATTAACTAAAAATTGTCCTTTATTAAGCAAATTAGAGCCATTCAAACAGCACATGAGATATTTGTAAAGCCACTATTAGAAGTAACTTACTGAATAATTTCACAATAAGAAGTCGATTTTCCAGGAAGAGGAGACCATTTTAGTTTCAGTAGGATTGGGCATAGCTGGTGGTGTAGCACCACAATGTACAGTGAAGCTAAGTAGCTGTACTGCTCAGGATGTTCCTAATTGTTTGTTTCCTGTATGAAAAATCTGCTTCTTGTACATGAACACTCAGGAATGTTAAAATATGAGTTAAGAGTAAATAAGCTGAACTGCATTTAGTCACTGTGCCAGCACTCTCAGTAAGAGTTGACCTTAAGTAAAAATTATTTTCAAAGGGAAATAAACTAAGTGGTATAGTAGAGGCAGCGAATTATTATGTATGAGAGATCTGCAGTAATTGTCAATGATTCTTAATATATAGCAAATGTGAAGTCATTCAAGCTAGAGTGGTGCGAGGGCAGAGCACCCACTGATGTTTATGTAGGATTTGGCATGCAATAACATGTTACCTCAAATCTTGTAGTCCAAGAGTAAAATTACTTTAAGACCCTTTTAATTCTATATGAGAGCATCTGAAAGAGAATCTAATGAATTTTACCTCCCCTACTTTAAAATGGATTGGGATTAACTCTGCTTACTGCTGTGTACACCCAGGCTGTGGTATGTGAGTGGGATTCTGGAATCAGCCAAGGGGTGCAAATCCCTAGCACCTAAATCAGACACCAAATGTCTTCGTTCCACATCTCATTGCAGTGGAAGGTGCCAGCATGTCCAGTTCCAGATCTAATCTGGCAGTGCAGCTTTAACTTGTGTATTACATTTTCTGTGAATAATGCAAAGGGCCTGGAAAACTTGTCTGAATCTCCCACTGACTCCTTGGCACACTTCCCACTTTCCCTGTCTCATTTGGCATTTCTGTGCTTGCTCATGATGAGCATTCACAGAACAACAATAAAGAGGAAATTTGGTGAAGAATAAAGGTAAATTTATTAAAGCTAACAAGTGTGGAGGAAGCTGATGTGGCCTGTGTCTATAATTCTGACAATAACACTGTGACAGAAATAGTTTAGGGTTTGCAATTCAACCCATTTATCTGCATTTCTTCTCTGTTGCTTTACAACCAGACTAACAGCCACTGCAGAGACCATCAGTGACATCAATTACGTTATGACCTTTCAAAGCTTACTTTCAGAGTAAAGATTTTTATCCCATATTACCGATAATTGCTGACTGAGTTTAATACAATCCTCCCAGTGCAACTGGAACTGCGGGGTTTGTGATTTCCATGATTTAATAGATCAAGTGTCTTGGATGTGAGGGAAACAAAGCATTGTAACAGGATCTTTGCCATTTGGTGAATTTCAAATTTCCTAGTGAGATGTTCTGTGTTCACCGTATGCTTCTGCTGCCCTGATCTTGCAAATGGCATTACCCTGCTGTACAGTATAGCCATGTAAAGGGTGTAGTCAGAGCCAAACTTCAAGGGTTTTTCAAAGCTTTGTGCTAATGAGACTGCAATTTAGTTTTATTTCCAACCAATCCATGGGAGCAGAGAGCAGAAGTAGGTATGTTAATCCTATGTTTCAGCTCTCCATGGCATGCCTTTCCCTGGCAGCTGTGTACTGCATGTGGCCCAACATATGTTTCATGTGATGGAGGGAGAGGACACCTGTAAAAGCCATGACACAGTAATCTGTGTCTCTGTGCAAAAATGCTTTTGTGCATACCTTGACCATTCATGTGTCTGACTTCAGTCATGTGTATAGTGTTACTTCAGACTTGTGACACATAGAATCATAAAATTATTTGGGTTGGAAGAGACCCTTAAGATCATCAAGTCCAACTATTAACCCAGCACTGCTAAGTCACCACTACACCATGTCCCTAAACACCACCACATCTACAAGTCTTTTAAATACCTCCAGGGATGAGGACTCCACCACTTCTCTGTTACAGCCCTTTCTGTGAAGAAATTTTTCCTAATGTCCAACCCCTGGAGCAACTGAGACAGTTTCTTCTTGTCCTATTGTTTGTTACATGGGAGAACAGGCCAATCTCACCTTGCTACAATCTCCTTTCAGGTAGTTGTAGAGAGTGATAAAGTCAGGTCATTAACTCTGTATAAACCAAGCAATTCCAGCATACCATTTTGGAAGGGGCATTGTCTAGAGAGCCTGAATTGAGATGTAGATCTGTGTTTTATATGTTTTCTATTTTTTATTATAGGTGACACTAGCATTAATACATTCTTAATAAACAATTTGCTTATAAACAGTGAAAGATGCCACAGCAATAACTCGATCATTTTTCCTGGGTAAATCCTGATAAACTGTGAAACACTTGGTAAGGCAGGCCTTGTACAGAGCCTGGGCATTTTGTGTCTACTGAACAGGAGGAGTAGACAGTTTGGCTCCTTCAGGAATGTGTTTCCTCCAGGGCTACAGCTTAAAGAACTTGTCTCCCAACACATTTACACATACACATGGGTGTGTGCACATATCTGCACCCTTTCCCCTACCCCAGTCAGCACTCCTTTTGGGATAGAGCAAAACTGGGGTATGGTGCAGGGATCATTCCCAGTGCTTATGCCAGGGGCTGGATGACTTTGCTTTTGCCATGTGCTGACCCAGAACAGGATAAGAAAGCCACCTGGAAAAGATGCTGTGGACATGCTAACACCTTGAGGAACTAGGATGAGCCAGTTTGTGTGAATTACAAAACAGAATTTCAGTGAAGATTACTAATCATTCCAATGATTTTGAAATTCAGGTTGAATTTGGAAAACCTAGTTTGGTTACTTTAAGTTTTGCCTCCCTTGAACACAGGCCAAGATGGGCTGTCTGGGAATAACTGATCTGCAAAGCCAGTGCAGGGTGACTGTAAGTGCTCAGTGCAACACAAAGTTGCTCTGAACCCTCTTCCTGCTCTTTATCTTTTGGATAAAGATGTCTATGCTTACCTTATGGTTGATAGCAGTTTGTTTCCCGCATGAAGCAATTAGTATACCAAACCTGTGCCAGAATTACTACTTCTAGGAGTCTTGTGGGGATGTGCTTTTTCACCTACTTGGTCTTGGTTGATAGGACAGCCGACACTTTGGCAAACATGCCAGTGATTATCGGAGTGAGAATGTGTTTGCTGGGTTCTGGATGAGACTCCTAAGCTGAATCATGGGGTCAATAATAGTAATAGCTCCTCTTCGCTGTAATTCCTGCTCTTGGCATCAGAGGAGTGGCTGTGTTAACAATTTGAAAGAGAAAGCCTTTACAGCCCGTTCCTTATTGGTCTGCCAAACTAACCAGTTCCCTCAAATGATATTAATACTCCTATAGTGTAATTTTTTCATTAAACAGAGAATCAAATGTTTTTCCACACCTTCACTTGATAGAATCCTGTATAAACAAGCCAGGACCTCTCATCTCCTAAATTTTCTAACGCAAAAAAATTCTGTCATTTTCTGAAACACTAAAATTGGGCTCTGACCATTCAATATAACAATTTTATTGCTTGTATTGTACTGTCCTGGCATCTACCCTTTCCACGTATTGTCTAAAAGAGCATTAAGTAGATACATGGGAGTTATGAAACCAGTCAGCTAACATTCGAAGCAAACATTTTAGCAGCACGCCCCCACAGTTTTCAAAGGCTGAACTTTTGTTTCAGCTGTGATGTTATACAATCCTATTTCCATGGCAAACTTACAGATATGCTCTTGTCAAAATTCATAGTTTATTTAGCAAAACTGTCGAGGCACATATGTGCCATATGCATTCTCCCATTCTTTACAGATAGGCTTTTTAAAACAGCAATTTCCTGCTGCAATTAAGTCTGTTACTCGGACTTCAATAGATGTATTTGACATTGAAAGGGAATCTGGCTTGGGTCCCTATCACTAAAAAGAGCACTGGTCAAAAGAAATCTTCTACTGTTCCATCTCCTGCCTAATATAGCCTTTTAAACCTCCTCTGGTTTATTTGTTTTTTTTTCCCCCACCCTAGTATTTATCCTATATTCACAAGGCACCCTTTCCCTTAAGAAAACTGTACCTAGTACTTGCACACACCTTAATATCAGCAGTGATGGCCAGCAGGACAAGAGAGGTGATTCTGCCCTTATGCCTTGCTCTGGTGAGATCCCACCTGGAGTACTGCGTCCAGCTCTGGAGTCCTTAGCACAAGACAGATATGAACCTGTTGGAGAGAGTCCAGAGAAGGGCCACAAAAATGGTCAGAGGGCTGGAAGACCTCTCCTATGAAGAAAGGCTGAGAGAGCTGGGGTTGTTCAGCTTGGAAAAGAGAAGGCTCTGGGGACACCTTATTACTGTCTTCCTATACTGAACAGGGATCTATAAGAAAGATGAGAACAATGTTTTCAGCAGGGTCTGTTGTGACAGGACAAGGAATAATGGTTTTAAGCTAAAAGAGGGTAGGTTTAGATTAGATATAAGGAAGAAATTTTTTACAATGAGGGTGGTGAAACACTGGAACATGTTGCCCAGAGAGGTGGTAGAAGTCGCATCCCTGGAAATGTTCAAGGTCAGGTTGGACAAGGCTCTGAGCAACCTGATCTAGTTAAAGATGTCTCTGCTCACTACAGGGGGCTTAGGCTAGATGACCTTTAAAGGTCCCTTCCAGCCCAAAACATTCTATGATTCTATGATCAAATATTATTAACACTGTTTACCCATGAATCTCAAAGATATATGTCTATTAACTGTTGCAACATCTCCTTTATACAACCCAGCATAAGCACACAGGCAGTCTGAGGATGAAGCAAAGGAGATACCTGCTTCTTCCAGCACAGAGGTGTGGCAGGCAGGCAGTGGAAGGTAGGATTTTGTAAGACCTTGCCCTACCCTGCAGGCAGAGATGTCTCCTTGCTAAGTCTGGAATGATGGAAAACAGCAATAGGCAATGGAAATCGTATGCTCAGACCTTGGACTCCTGTTGAGTAGGACCTGGAAATCTGTTCAAAACATAGAAAACTTCATGGGGCACTGATTCTTTTTTGTGAGAAACTATATATACAGGTAGTTTGGAAATACTTTCAGTGTGGAGAAAAATCTCTCTCCTGCCTTTTTGTCACTCCTGTTTCTTTTTCCTCATTCCATCAATCATCACCACTAGCTCCTGGCTCTTTGGTCTGGTCCAAGTCTCCTCACCCAGCTAGGATGCCTCCCATTCCATCCCCAGTACCCTGGTCCCGGTGCACTCACACCTTTGCTACTCGTTGGCTGTCACACTGGTGTCTTCCTTACTACTGTGGTGTCATCCTTGTCCCTTGCCTTCTCGCATTCTGCTGTCCCAGCTTCCGACCAAGTATCAACCTCCCATCCTCTCATCTTGGTACCTCTACCCCTCTTTCTCCCAGGTTCCTCACACTCTTCACTATTAATTATATTTGCAACCATCCCTGGCCTCCAGGTTCAAATGTGTCTTGTTTCCTTTGCACATGGTGCCGTGAAACAAGCTTGTAGCTGCCAAAATATGACAAACATAGGCAGAGCTTCCAGTTTCCTATTCCAGTGCCTGTATCCATGACACGGGGCAACACTGCACCATGGAGCCCCTTCAAGGTGTCCTTCACACATATACTGTATTTTAGCTGCTTATAAAGACAGCAGTGAGACAGTGCAAATGGAAACCAGTCACCAACAAGAGAAAGTACATTCTTGTAAAGAATGATGTAAAGCTGCTTATCTGGGGGATTATTATCAGCCCTGCCTGCAACAGGGAAGCCCAAGCAAGAAACTAGTGAAAAAACAAGGTGCAGAACTAAGGAGCCCCAGCTCCAATTTTCCTTGCTGTGATTAGTAGGCTGACATAATCTTGGTTGGTTGTGTAAAATGTCATTAAGAATGAGTGGTGAGCCTTTTCTCCCTCTGCTGATTGCTCCTCCACCCCTGACATTAATGCAATGCACGCTATCAAGCCATGACTTAACTTATGAGCTAGCTCAAAGCACAGCCACAGCACAACCAAAATGAATTTCAATGCCCGAAGAACAGGCAAAATCCCTTCCCTGTCCTTGTCTATGGTGTGGGGAGGCAGTTTTGCACTGTGGCAAAGCCATTCACGTTGGGAGAGGAAGGGGACAAAGGAGTAACATGAGGAGAGGGCTGTGCTTTGCTCTACAGGAGGGATCACTGGCCAGAGCTGGGGGAGGGCAGCTGGGAGTTTGCAGGGGGATGCATAGCTTTCTTTGGTTTGGTTTGGGTTTTTTTTCCTACTAAATCATCCTAGAACAGCCTTCCCCTTCCCTGCTCTAGCTTATTCAGTTGTCTCTCACTAGTGGCAAACTAACTGTCCTCACAAGAAGGCCCTCTCTGTACAACAAGCATCACTCAGTCCTTCACCTTCCCAATTTTGCCATGTGAGGGACACTTGGGATGGTGTAGAGGAAGGAGAGGGGCTGGCAGGGAAACCCTGGCCAGCTGGACTTGGATTATTTTGCTTAAAGAAAAAAATAAATATTAGCTAGCTATGGTGAGAATGTGCAGAAAGCTGTGGTAGGAGAGAAGCCCTAATGGGAGCATTTGAAGCCCTAGTGGATCAGTCCAATTTATTCAATATAAGCATCTTACTACATGCTGAAGCAATGAATGACTTTGAGTGCCACCAGTTTGCCAGCTCAGAGTGTTAAGGTTAGACTCCTGGACTAGGAAGTGAGAGAGTAGGTGCTCAATTTGCTGGACTGATACACAGAAAAATGAAGAGACCTACCTGAATTAGACAAACTGCACCTTTTTCTGCACCACAGATGACAAGGTAGGATATATTTTAAAGTAGTCTAGAGTCTGTAGTTCTCTCTGTAGTATCTTTGAACCTTCCATACGCCATTAGTAGCAATATACACAGCAACCTTCAAGCAACCTTAGTTTTGCATCCTTTTCAATGCTTGAAGTTTTTTTCCTAGTTTGCTTTTTTGCTTTGCTTTTGAAAAGAGGGGAGAGAAGGAAAGGAACTGAATGTTAGTGAGATCATTTGGAAGTGAAAGAAATGTGCAGTCACGAGGGTTGCCTGTGACAGAAAGGCTTCCTGAAAGGGCAAACTGTTACATCATTTCAGTAACTTGCCTGTTCAGTGAGGTTGTTAAATAACCAAATCCTTCAGATGAAGTTTCTCCGTCCCCATCTTGTCTGTACCACTATACAAGGTAAATGTAGCTGTTGTGGTAGTGGGTAGATGAAGTCTCTTATCTGACACAGCTGGAGCTTGATCCGCTTACTAGTAATAAATACTGAAGGATAAGCAGAACTGAGTTGGATAGAAACCAGAAGTATTTGCCCAGTGAAGTTCCTTGGTTTGTCCCAGAATAAATCAAAGGGCCTTCTGAGATAACTGTCAGAGGTATGGAATGAGGTGTTTCCTTTCAGTGCAATGAACATAGATCATTTCATAGATTTCCCCTTGCTTTAGAAGGCACAGCAGCAACATCGAGGACACAGTTGGTAACAACAGTCCCATTCTCCCATCACTGCTCTCTAGGAGAACAGGCACATTTATGACTCCATTTCCACCTGCATCAGCCCCCTTGTACTTCATCCTCCTCTCTTGTTTCTACAAGCATTATGCGTCACCTATAGAAGTATATAGCTCAAACAAGGTTTCATCTCTCTGGCTAGCTTTTCTGATTTGTGTGTCTAGTTTTAGACGTCCAGAAACTTTAAGCTACATTAATACCTAACAAGGCTTAGGCAGAGTTTGCTTGAATTATTCATACAAAATACTGTCTAATTCCTTCTTGAATTGATTTAATTTATTCCTCCCCTTGCTAAATGTAGAAAAAAATACACGTATTCTACAAACACTATTATTAACTAGCTCAAGCTATTCCCTCTGATTGTGATTGCTTGAATATCAGACTTTTTTCCCTTGGGAATTAGTAGTAGGTTACATGCGCTTGGTCTGAGTCTTCATCGCTCTGCCCTACATACAGGTCAGATGGCTGCACGTTGAGATAATGGTCTTATTCCCTGTTGATTTAAGAACATGTGTGAATCCAGTCCCTGGAAGCATGCTTCCAATTTGTGAGCAATGTGTTCATCCATTCTTTCAAATATAGTGCTTTTCTTCCAATGCCAAAATTTGAAATAACAGAACTATCTCCTCTGCCTCTTTTCTTAGTCTTTTGTGCATGTAGCCACCTACGCAATTATTTCATTAATAGAAATCTCTTTCCAGATAATGCAATGTTCCTCCTCAGCTAAAAATGAATTGGAATTTCCTTTATTCCTATCCCATGGAGAATAACTGGAAATATATGCATAAGTTTGAGCACTGAAATATGTCCATGGGCAGGTTTAAATAGTCCTTTTCATATCAAAGTTGTTGTGAATGGCCAACCTCCTTTACTCTAGGGACTGGCAAACTTATGAGAGCATTATGCCAGATTTTCAATTTCTTTACCAAATGAGCCCTTGTACCTTACAGGTCATCAAAACACCAGCAATCACTTTGTTAGACATAAATGACTTCCCTGCCTGAAGTTCTTACCATTTACATGCCCAAGACCAGGACAGAGAACTGTGGCAGAAACAGTGATGGAGGAAGCCTGAGAGGAGAAGCCAGATTTGTTGCACAACTAAATACATACTAAATAACAACTGAGTATGTGCTGAAACGAAAGCAGTTAACCTGAGCAAGAAATATTTGCCTTATTCTTTTTCTTCCTTTCTTTTTTTTTTTTGTCTCCTTTTTTCAAAGCAGCCATTTATTTGTGTTAGATGGACAGAAATACGTAGGTAAAGTAACTAGGAAAATGATGGAACCATTGAAAATACATGTTAGCATTTCTGAAACCATGTATGTAAAAGTACCAGGATGCTGAATCAAATATGGATAACAGAGTTGTTAGTTACCAACAGTTACCAAGGGTAGCTTTTGATTTACTTTTATTTAACTAGCATATATCTAGCAATAAGTAAAATGACATAAAATAACAGGTTAAAGTAAGTATTGCTATATAAGTAGTCAGTAACATCAGTGAGTCTTGCAGAGTAATGCTGAATGTGTAAACATATGTGGTGATCAGTTTAATATTATCATACCTGTGTACACCTGCAAAGAACTAGCTTAAGATTTATGGGTGTTTATTACATGAATTGAGCAGAAATGTTTGTTTGATGCTCTTTTGTTTTCATAAACTGGCTTTATCTTAGGGTATTTTAGGTGTATTTTTTTCCCCTACAGTTTGAAAATTTCTTTTCCCAGGAAGTGTTTTGGAAAAATGGGTTTCCTTTGGCTGCTATGGATACAAAAAAATGCTTAAGTGCTTCTCAGGAATTTTTTATTTTCTTCCAGGTAAGAAAGTCAGAGCAAGGAGTTAAAAATCAGGAGCAGAAATAGATTTTCCAGTCCTTCTACTGGAACGCAGTATCATCCCAGTGGAAGTCATTAGATTTTTTTTTCTCCATATATAATGAAGGACTACTGTGACTCATTCCTGAATTGCAAATGAATTTTAAAAACCTTTCAGAGCCATGGTCAGGGACATCATAAAAACCAACAGCTCAGGATATCATTCCAACTTGTAATTCCTTAGCAAGGAGATTATACAGGTCATCTGCTGAGTAAACCCCGTTTATGAATATTGAACTTCAGGTCAAGTGTATTGCTAGGAAATTAATTTTAACTGGAAATTTAAGTGCTGATGAACAAAACCCAAAAGCAATTATAACCAACTATACCTGTTTAAAGCTAAACATATCTTTTTGTTGATGCTGTTTTAAAATATTAGTGATCAGAAATCACAAGAGATAAATAAACAAAATAATTTCCACAGGTTTGTTGTCAAAGTGTCTGCTTCCTTTATTTTCCTCTCAACTCTGTGTCATGAAAAATGACACCATGTCAGTCTTTCTCACATAATTACATTACTGTATTATTGCCATGCTCCAAGTGGGAAATCTTGTTCAAAGACTATTGTCAAATACTGTCCTTTCCAGCCTACTCTCATTTAGACTCTCCTTTTTAGAGTAACTGTTTCTTCTAATGTGATCTTATCCTTTTTTTTCCACCATCTGGCCTAATAATGGCTTGATAACTGGAAGAACAGTGGGTAGAAGACTGTATGTGAGCTGAAGTACAGCATCCTCTTCCCTGCATCCTGCGATAGCTTGATCTGCCTTGTGTGTAGCTCACCAGTAGACTGGAAGGTAGGTATCACTTCTGACAGCCAGATGTCAAGTCAGGCTGGAAGTGCTGCAAAGGGATCAAAGGATGATGATATTTTTATTCCTTTCTGTGGCTCTTGGAAAGTTACTTCAATGTTGTGTGCCTGAGTTTCTGCATCTGTAGCAAGCACATGGTTACTGATCTCACAGGACTGATAAAACTTAGTTCATCAATAGCTGTAAAGCACACTGTGCCCCCCAGATAGAAAATACAGATATTTTAGAAGATTAAATTGAAATGCTCATGAAATCCTCTAGAGAGGTTTTAAATCCTCTACTTCATCTATTAGTAACATCTACTCCAACCTGCACAAAGCAGTCCCTAAAACATCACTCAGTCTTTTCATAAAAACCATGAGTTCAAGCACCTTAGTTAGTGTTCAGAAAATATTCAGATAGAAATCCTGTCCTTGCCAAAGTGAGTGGTGAGGGTTTTGTTTCCAATTTAGATTTAGGGTCTTAGGAAAATAGAACACTGCTCATTTCCTTTGGGAACATATTCCAATGGCTTATTGCCCCCATGCCTAAAAGTCTTCAGTATGGAAATGGCATTTCCCAAAGGAGTCTGCCCATCGTGAGATTTGTTTTGAGCTATCTCTTCTGCCTTGTAATTGAATATTAGATGTATTCAGAAATACATTTAATAACGTAGCTGCTGGTCTTTGCAAAAACAATAACATAACTACTTTCTAATAATCTGAAAGCATATTGCCTTTCCAAACATCTCGGTTTATACACAGGAAAGAGCTCAAAGCAATGGAAAAAAAGACCATTCTCATTCAAGGAACTGTTAAAGCGGTTTTCAAAGGCTGATACTGAGAAAGTAAAGGCAATGGAAAAATGGAAAAAGAGTTTATTAGGGTATATATCCCTTCTGTACAATATAATTTTTGAGTAGAAGAAAGTACATGGAAAGTTTTTCACACTTATTAAAAGAAGATGAAAAGTGGATGTATGCTTTCACTTTCAATAAGGTAACGCTGAACTTAGGCCAGCGAGCATTATAAGAATATAATTTTTCTCCCTTCTGTACGATTTGGTGCAATTTCAGCTACAGGGAGTTTGGAGATGGGGGAAGGAAAAAAATCTTACAATACTTCAGACGTTATCACTTTCATCTCCTCAAATAATCCTGGATTTTAGTGACAATAGGTGATTGATGCTACAATGTTTTAGTCAAATTTCCTGGGTTATCACGCTGAGAAAGTCCAGTCAGCCACAGCTGCGTTGCTGCAGTGAGTGAAGCTTCAGTGAATCTCTTTCCCTATTCAAAAGCTGAGCTAAACCAACCTATTTCTCCACGTAGGAGAATTGAATTCACAACAATAATGTGGCACTAAAATCTGCTTTAAACCATAGAAATTGTACCCCAACCAGTCTGAGCTTTAGATCAGATCTTTAGGGAATGTTGCTTCCTTTCATCACTCTGCTGCATCTGTGGTGTATGACCTACATCTTTCCATCTGTTCAGAGTTGGATGGAGAAGTCAATTTCTGTTCCTTAGAGAAGCAGAAAGGGAATGAAAACTCATAGTGCTTATGTTGTTGAGGATGGAGACTACATAGAGTAAGTTCCTTGTTAATCATCCAGCTTATAAAAGGGACACTAAGAGTTGAAGCTAGCAGCTAGTGAAAAAGGACAAAGAGTCTTGTGGCTTACTCCCTGCCCAGAAGAACCAAGAACAGGATAGATGGCTCATCCTCAGGGGGAGAAGGAAGCTCATGGCAATGCAGAAAGGAGGTCACTCATGCTGCCAAAAGGTAGTCTCAACAGGAGACCTCATCGATTCTTGCTTCTCTGCCTGCATCCCTGAGGTGTTCTCAGGCCAAACTCTCAAAGTGATGTTTTATAGCTTTGTACAACTGTTTGAGTTGGTATGACTTCGTGTTTGATGATTTTAATTTAATGGAAGTCATCAAGCATTAAATCTCTGGTTACAGTGGTGTACCTGTGTCTCTTAAGCAATGAAAGTAGCATGAACAATTTAGTTCAGCGAAGCTTAAAACATGTTAGATTCAGGTGGATTTCACTGCTATATTTTAAATCATCCAACAGAAAATGCAGTCCTCATGTCTAAACGCATGTCTCAACCCCTTTGAATTCAGTAATAGGTCTCAAGAAAGTTTTGCTGATGCTGTGATTTCAAAGCTGAGTGTGACTCTACCTCCTGCCCCAATTATCAGCCAGTTTCTTTAATAATTCAAAATCCTTGCTAAAATCCTGACCTTAGAGATTAATAAAGTGATCCTTTATAGCCATTCCAAGTCAGACCGATTAAACACAGATTTGGCACAGACAACCTGAGAAACTTCAGTAGCATTATTCATTTAGCTAACAGAGTTACCTTCCCTGCTGACGCACTCCCAATTAATGCCAAGAAAGGCATCTGATCCGGCGGAAGGGGACCGCTTGTTCTGTGCTTTCCATTACCTTGGATTTGGTCCCAATTTAATGATAACATCACTGTGTTTTACTTGAGAATTTTAATTATTTTATGGAAGTGGATAGCGATCTGTCCAGCTCAGAAGTCTTTCTGAGGCCCTGGACTACAGCAGGTGTTTTGGAAGAAGGAGTTTGTTCGCTCCACTGAGAGCACCTGAAGGAAGAAAGGCTTCTTCGGTAAGGCAGTGGGTGATTAATTTATACTCTGCAGCAGGAAGATCCCCAAGCTGAAGTATTTTATAATTACAACTGACAGTCTTACTCGTATCAGCACCTCAGCTTTTCCAGACCTAGGCTCCTCTGCAACCAAGCAGCACCAGCTTAGCTTAAATCTGCCTGCAAACCGCTCCGGTTAAACTGATTCAACCGTACAGAAGACGGCAGATTTAAAATTAGTTTTTTGTTACGCTAGTGTTTATGAATACCAGCTGAGTCACCACAAAGCTGAATTTAAACCAGTTTACTAGAGTTCATACCTAAAATTAGCGGAGTTTAGCCAAAACAGTTTAAAACTTCGCTGCGAGGGCGGTGCTGGCTGAGTGAGTCGTGCAGCAAGGCTGCTGGGTAGGAGCCATGCCAGGGTGAGGGGACACCTCCATCCATGGCATGGCTGCTTCTGTCCGGCTGCCTGCTGCCACCAACATGACCCCAGGGCAGAGGTGGCATAGGCGATGGCTGTGCCTGCTGCTGGGTAGGGGCCACAGCAGGAGGAGAGCAGGTGATCTGGTCCCAGGGGGAGATGGAGAGATTGAGGGGTCTCCCCTGAGCCCCTAGCAGAGAAGAGGTTGCTGGTGGAGGCTGTGGGGCACACAGGAACATCCACAGCAGGGATGGCTGGAGGCTTCTGACTCCTGGCAATGGCAATGGGCTGTCCTTCCACCCACAGGCCTGCAACGAGGGTGGGTGTCCCACAGAAGGTGAGGACAGAAAGCTGTGCCCAGGGATGCACCCCAGACCCACATCAGCACCGGGAAGAAGTGGCAGGAGGATGGCAGAGGAACACCCCCTCCAACATCTCCCAGCCTGGCCTGCTGCTGGGGGTTTAGACAGACCCTTGGACCATTGTCCCACACAGGCACCTCTGCCACAGCCAGGGGAGTTCCTCGTGCTTTTCTCCTGGATCCTGCCACTGAGGGGAAGGGGTTTTGGCTGCATGGCTGTTGCCAGTGACAGATTTGGCTTTTACAATCACAGGACTCCCTCTGAAAATTGAGGATGGCTTTGGGGACACCTAACAGCCACCTCCCAGATGCTACAATGAGGTCATGGAGGAGATGGAGTCAGACTCCTCATAGCATTGCAGGGTGGGAGGGCAAGAGGCAATGGGCACAAGTGGAAATGAGAGAGTTTCAGGCTGGGTATAGGCAGAAACTGCCTGCCCATGAGGGAGGCAGTGGAGTAGTTCACCCTGAGAAGGTGTCCCATCTCCATCCTTGGAGAGTTTCAAGCTGCAACTGGTCCAAGCCCTAAGCAGCCTGGTCTACTTCCAGATCTGGCCCTATTTGAGGCTGGGAGAGGGATTAGAGATCTCCTGAGATCCCTCCCAGCCTGAATTATCCCATCTTCCTATGATAATCAGTAAATGTTTTTAAACCAAGACAACTTTGCACATCCAGCACATTATAATTGGCCTTCAGCCTCAATAAGGTCTTGTTGTGGCAAATGATATAGATTAATCAGCTAACCATCATTTTACTCAGCTTTATTTTCACTCTGACTTTGGTTTAAGTAAACAAGACAGATTAATCTTTGCAGTCCCATTTGAGGCAGATTTTCCAACACGCATGCTTAAGTAAGTAACCTCTTTCTGAAAGTGCTGAGCTCTTATTAGCTGTCTCTTAAAGGGAAATTATTGCCAGCTGATCACTTTTGAAAACTTAATCCTTTGTTTACCCACTCAAATAAGGCTTTTGGACCCTAGTTTTTGGCACATCTTCTTCATTGTCTTGGCCACAGCAGATTCTGTATGTTCTGAAAAGGAAAATTCCTTCCTTACAAAAAAGGTGCATTATTCTATCTGTGATATTTTTCCCCAAGATCAAAGTGAGCAGCTGGCCCATTGAAAGTCTCACAGTAAGTGGAAATCTCTACTTCCAAGCACAACCACCATTCTGCCAGCCATCAACCTCATTAGCAGAAGAGTCAAGATTCCCATCCTCAGGTGAGTTGTGCTAAGACGTAAGGGAATATTATATCTTAAATAGGAGCCTTACTATGTTTATCTAAAATATTACATTTTTTATATGTTCAATTTTTAATCATATGTTATCTGTAAAAGAAAACACATTTCCCTTTTCCAACTTTTATTTATATGTCTGTTTTCTTCTCTTTTTGCAATAAATTAGTCACTAATTTAATCATCTTTAAGATCCATATGCTCGTCCACACCATCTTTCATATGAGTACAAAGAGGTAAAGATTATTATTTGCTGAACTGGGGTATAATTAAACATTCTGAATTTCAATTATTTCAATTGATTACAGTGAGAGATCACATGGTCTCCTGCAATTCAGGTTTCATTTTAAATGTTTCAGAATTTTCTACATGTGTCTTTTAATTTAACTTCCAGTCTTTGATAACACTGTTTACTTACATCAAACCGGTAATACACTCTGCTGAAATGAAATAGTTTCTTTTGGTTTTGCTTTTTTTTTTTCCCCTCCTATGGCCATATTGGCAAGTTTCACAGCTGAGCAGTATGACAAATACCATATGTTCACCTTCGGGCCACTGTGTTATTTGATGGTAACTGCATTTCCTGCTGCTGTAGTTGTTCTCTGAAATTAAGAGTGACTATGACACTTTCCCTTTATTACCTTATGTCATCTTATGTATACAGGCAACTATCTAGAGTCACTGCTGCATGAAATGGATAAAAATGTCTGTAGAATCATATTTTGGATTGGTAAAACACAAGCAACATTTGAATTCTCAACAGAAATGAAAAACATTCCAATTGGAAAGTTGCCTGCAAAAAATTCAATACCTTTCTGCCTTTATTCATTTATTTCAGCCTATATTGTTTACGAATCTAATGAAATGCTAGACTAGAACTCCATTTCAGTATGAAATGACTCAAGGGAACAGAGTAAATGTCCAACTTCATGAACAATATATGACAAAGTTACAGAGCACATCCTTCGATTAGTTTATCTAGTGGCTTGTAACTTTGTTTTTGAATAAATAGAAGTTGTCAGGCTGAGGTAGCAGAAGAGTTTGCTATGAATATTCATGCAAACATGCCTATCTTCAGTCTAGCACAATTTGATAGAGCTTTTCCTCTGTGTTGCTTTGATTAATTGACTTTCTTAATGAGTTTTTGCTTGGTTTTGTTTAAAGTTTTCAAGAAAGAGGGTATGGAAGAACAACTGACCAAACCCTCATTCCCTATAGACCAAACTAGCTGTCAACAGGAATCAAGAATTCAACAGAAAGTCAGGATTGGGCCTTATATTTGCTAGTCTTTTTGAGTCCTGCTTCTCAGGACCACAGAAGAAGGGCTAAATGAAAGACTGCAGAGTTTAGGGGATCCTTGTTATTTTTAATCTTTTAACAAATGTTGCAGTACAGCCAGAATGAACTTTCCCTTTGACCTAGTCCTGGGCCAGAGTTTCCTTCCTTGTTCCACTGCCTCTAGAGAACCTCTTGCTGGTTCTCCTCCACCCAGGAGGAGAACTTACTCTCAGCTTACTCTCATCCTTTGATTGGAAAATTTTCCTCAGGACTTTAGGCTAGCTCTTCCTTCTCATGCTTATATTCTTCCCGGCTGCAGTCACTCACTGGGGTGCTCACCTGCAGACATGAAGCAGCTCTAGTTAGCAGCTGTGCTGGAAGTTAACAAAATTGCTTTATTAGCCATACACGCTTCCACGACTGCTAGTGCCGTAAGGTGAAGGAAGAGGAAACAAAAATAGAAAATCAACTTCCAAAGTTAGCAAAGGTGGTAATGCCTTAAGAAAATTATTGGCAGGTTTAGCGTGGGATCTTGCCACAACTTCACAGAAGTGAGGGGAGAAAGCTAAAGATATATAGTTGAATGTGGTCTGCATGTTTAAATAGTAATAAATAGTTCAGTCTGTACTCACAAGGAGGATTTACAGCATATTCTTCCACTCAGCAGGAGTTTCCTCTAGGAGGTGTGTCTGCTCTTCCTATGATGCATGAGGAGAACTAACACCAAAGAACAGAACCCATAAAGGCCAGAACAAAAGTTGTCTAGGTAGCAACTAGCAATAGAGACATACAGAGTTTTAGATCTGCTTCCCTCCAGTCAGTGTTATTTTGGGCTAACTAGAGATGCTGTCACACCTGTGAGTCCCCTCCGGGAGTAAGCTTCCAGAGAAGCCAAGACAGCTCTTTCTCCAAAGAACAAGCAGGTGCTGTTCTCCCTTTGTGGAAATGTCAAAGAAGAAAAATTAGTCTCTCAAAAGTACTGGTAGCACCAATTCTTCCTTGGCTTTGCTTCTTCAGGTACCCCAGCTTCCAGTGAGGAATTGAAGATAGAAAGGTTTGAGCTGAAGTGGGGATTTTGATGAAATTTAGGCACTTAAATTCACAGCTGTAGTCCTGAAAACCTTTGGTTTTATCAGTAGAAAACATTATCAGAGTCCATGTACTGAGTCAGAGACTGTTCCAGATTTGCTTATTTACATGTCTAAGACTGCCTCAATCTTAACAGTAATACCCTGGGCACCTAATTTTGTTGTGAGACTCAGAAGCAATTTTCAGTGGTCGTCCAATGCATTTGGTTACATAAAAACATGCCTGAGGAGTGCTTATCCAGAGCAGGAAAGACTGTTTGGTCCCCCTTTTGCCTCTTTATCTGCTTCTCTCCCTGAGCCTCTTATTAAGCCTGAGGACCCTCAAGCCTACATTTTTCAGGAAAGCATCTTGGTGAGACCCTGAAGATTACTTTGAGATGGGGGTATTCTTAGTTGTCAAGGAAAGTAATTAGCATTTAAGTATATAGAAATGGATAAAATCAGTAAGGGTTTGTCTACGTACAATATTCTTCAATGAGCATAATTAACCAGTTAATTTTATTGTGTGGTTTTCTCAAAATCCAAGGACAGTGCTTGATTTGTGTACTTCTTGACCATTTGGCCCTTTGATCAAGGGCACAGGTTAGATATTTGAACGCTGGCTTCTCCCTTCCCTTTCTCTCAGACATGCCTGTGAGTATTTGGATAGGATCATACTTTCTCCTGCTGCCTCTCTTTCATTCACGTGCCTTTAAAGATGTGAAGGAGGTAGATGAAGTCTTTAAATGGAATTATTTTCTTGTGTGCATTTTGACTACAGAAAACATTGGAAATAGCTGGTTTGCAGCTAATAAAGATGAAACCTTGTGGGACTGAGGTGTCAAAAGAAGAGATGTTAGAACGAGCTGCTGTATTAAGCAGTAGCGTATTTAAAAGAAAACTTGGCTGCTGCTCCACCAAGTATTCTGCAGAAAGACAAGAACTAAGTGGTTGTGTTGTTAACAAAATAACACAATGTTATTTTAATAGCAGACCTTAGGGTAATGAATTTTATAGAGTCATTTTGGTTGGAAGAGACCTTTAAGATCATCAAGTCCAACCATTAACCCAGCACTGCCAGGTCACCACTAAACCATGGCCCTAAGTGCTACATCCACAGGTCTTTTAAATACCTCCAGGGATGGTGATTCCACCACTTCCTTGGGCAACCTGTTCCAGTGCTTCATAATCCTTTGGATGAATAAATTTTTCCTAATGTCCAACCTAAACCTCCTGTGGTGCAACTTGAGGCCATTTCCTCTTTTTCTGTCACTTGTTACTTGGGAGAACAGACTGACCCCCGCTTTGCTATGACCTCCTTTCAGGTAGTTGTAGAGAGCGATCAGATCTTCCCTCAGCCTCCTTTTTTCCAGCTAAACAACCCCAGTTCTCTCAGCAGCTCCTTGTAAGACTTGTGCACTAGACCCTTCACCAGCTTCACTGCCCTTCTTTGGACATGCTCCAGCACCTCAGTGTCTTTCTTATAGTGAGGGACCCAAAACTGAACACAATATTCAAGGTGTGGTCTCACCTGTGCTGAGTACAGGGGGACAATCTGTTCCCTGCTGCTGCTGGACACACTATTTCTGATACAAGCCAGGAATCTGTTGGTCTTCTTGGCTACCTGGACACACTGCTGGCTTATACTCAGCTGGCTGTCAATCAACACACCCAGGTGCCTTTCTGCTGTGCAGCTTTCCAGCAACTCTTTCCCAAGCCTGAAGCATTGCATGGGGTTGTTGTGACCCAAGTGCAGGACCCTGACACTTGGCCTTGTAGATCCTGAAACCACTGGCCTTGGGCCATCGATTCAGCCTGTCCAGATCCCTCTGTAGGGCCTCCCTATCTTCAAGCAGATCAACACATCCACCTAACTTGGTATTATCAAATTTCAGTTATATCTCTAACAAAGGCTCTGTGGTAACCGTGGAAATTATAAACAGGTTTGTCTAGTGTCAGTATTGAGTAACAGGATGAAACAATAATTTAAGGAAGTCATTAGAAACCAATAGGAAGATGAAGATACATAATACTCACAAATCAACATAGATGCTGTAAAAGAATGATATTTTCAATCTGCCAAGAATTTATTGTACATGTTAGCATAGTAATACATAAAATGAAATAATCTGAAAAAAATTTATTTTGACTTTTAAAAACTACTTTTGTGAAAATTTCTGAAGTGAGGGCTATTAAGGAAATTAAGTAATCATGAGCTGAGAAAAGTATGGCTATAGAATGGCAAGCCATAAAAAAGCAAGGAATATAAGTAAATATCCAGGTGCCATGCTGGCAAAAGGCCAGCCAAGTGATGACTGCAGAACTGCACTATGAATGCTGTCAAATACATATTAAATGACAGAAAAGCTCACCTGACATACAATAGAGCATGAAAATCACCTAAAAAAGGGACCTAACAGAGCTCAGTAAACTGGCAGTGAGAAGATAGATGGCATATGTCAACAAGACCATATAATGGACAATATTGCTGGTTTTAAAATGAAAAAACCCAAACACTTGGGAGTGGGAAGGGCACAAAAAAAATTCATCACAGAATTCACCTGCAGTGATGGTTGAAGTGTGACTGGATGGCTAAATGAGAAGATAAGTAATAATAAAAATAATACTACATAGTTTATGTAATGTACTTTATTACACACGTATGACATATCTTCAGATTTAATGAGTGGGTGCATAGGTGGGAGTGCCTAAGTATATCTGTGTGCATATATTTACTACCATAAAATATCCACCTAACTACAGAGTTGAATTTGTAGAAGCACTAATATTTAATAAGAGAATCCTATGATTCAGGTTTTCTGTGCAGTACTGTGATGTTATACCTCTGAAGTGCCAATACTTCAGGTATTTTGCATGTGCACATATGCACACAGAAACATGGGCGTGCATATTCTCCCCTGTTTCACTGACTTTTGTAAGATTTTACCTGTTTATGGACTCCTTACAGAAATGATTAGAAGAAATGAAAGCTTTTCATAGGAATATACACTGAATCGACAGGGATACTTTGTTTCAGACAGGAGATGAAGAAGGGTATGAAAGATGTATGAAGTCATGGTACAGAGGAAGGCAATCAGGTGGTGTGTTTAAGGAGATATTTGATGCAGCTGAAATACAAAGAAACCCTGAAACATACAGAGGTAGACTTCCATTTAGCATGGAATTACTGACTCATAGAACTTACTGCCATATGATAACCACTGAGCCCAGGAATTTAAAGAGATTCTCCAGGCAGTTAGACAGTTATATTAATAACAAAACCATTGAACTGTGCATCAAGTAAAAAGAAATTAATAAGCAGACACAGAGAAAATGAGGCTTAAAGTGATATTTCCTGTAGCAGCAGGGTTTGCTGCAGTGTTTCTTCAGTGTTTTGGGATGCCTGAAAATACATCTGGTAAGCCTGAGGTTGATGGGTGTGATCTGGCAAGGCAGTGCCACAGATCCCAATTTCTTATGTTCCTATAACTAAAGGTAATCTCAGGAACTTTGATGACTGCAATTCCACTGTTCTTTGATAGCAACAGGTTATGTTACACCCCAGAGAGTGAGTCTTCGGACTCCAGTAAACCTCGAAACCTATTGATACAATAAGAATTAGAGTTTTCTAGTGCACTGCGGTAGAAGCTGAGCTCTATACAGGATAGTTTTTCACATGACAGGTAAAAGCTGGAAATGATGGACTAAATTCAGAGTAAGTAGGAATCCCAAGTACTGTTTCCATTGCCTTAAAACTGAAAATCATTCAGTTTGATCAAAGATAAATTATATGTCCATTTTGGATTCCTGAAATAAGTGTCAAGTTATACTATTTCTTTTAATGTAATTTTGTATTTAACACATGTATTGTTTAGGCTCAATTTTAATATTGAAATAAAACCATATTCTTTCAGGTGTAGTATTAAGGATGGAATGTTAGACTGAAGCACAAAACTACAAAGGTCATTTAAGTATCGCATTTGCTGCTAATGCTATAGCAGGAACAGATTTTTTTCCCTGTAGATAAATAGAAAAATAATGTCTCTATTGTGACACACATTCTTTTGTCATACTGGTTTTGAACACAATTTTCAGTTTGCAAATGTTAAAAGTGGACACTGACAAGCAGATGATCTACACTTATTTATAACACTTGAGTATGAAAATAAATCAAATCTCTTGAAGTGTTCAACATGCTCAAGGGACTGCAGCTGAGGAAAGGTCTACTCTGGCTAGACAGGCCTATAGAAGTAAAATTTTTTGTCCGCTTTTGCATGTTAAAACCTTAAGCTTAGCTGGTTGACTTGGGGATGGTTACCTCTGCTCAGTCTGTCTTACTGAGTGACTAGATGCTCTTTGGCTGGGTAGTATGGAGGCTGACAGTGCTGCTTTCTCCTGAGTGTGCTGTCCTCAGCATCAGGTATGCCTGTCAATGACAGCTTTCATCCTGGTACCATGGGCTGGTAAGTGAAGTGCTTGGAAGAGGACTGATGGCTTTGGAAATCCCATGACCTATGTTTGTGTGCTGGGATTGTTGGCTTTTCTTCCCCTTTCCACTACTGAACTTGCTGGCAATTTTGACTGTAGCTGCTTAAAAGGATGAGAACCACGGCTGGTGAGAATCAGTGGCTTGTTAGAGGAGAAGGAGCTTGCAAATATCCTCATCTAACAAAAACCTGCAATTTCTGGTTTTGGTGAGTGTTGGTTGGTTGATTTTGTTTGAGTTTTTTGTTTGTTTTTCTTTGTTTGGCTTTGTTTTGCTTTGGGTGTTTGTGGTGTTGGTTTAGTTTTTTCCCCCTCCCATTTCAGTAGGAAATAGGCAATCTGCTCAGGGAAAACTAAAATCGGAACTTAAGTTTAGACACCAAAGTCAATCAGCTACACATCATGGATCCACAAGAAACCAGGCTACATTTGCTCACTTCTCATGGGATTTTTTTTTTTTTTCTTTTCTTTTCTTTTTTTTTTTCAATCCATGGTTTGAATAAAAGACTCTAAGAGCAGCTTTATCTGATTCCACTCCAAAATATTTTTGATAGATTGCTAGGAAAGGGAGTCAGAATAGTTTAACTTTCTCTGCACCCAGTCCCTTGGTAGTTTTTATTTTGTTTTGTTTTCAACTAAAGTGAAATATATGATGTCAGGGGCATCCTCTCTGCTAGCACCCTTGCCTTTCTCCTTCTGCTCCTATTACCCAGATACTGCTGCCTCTCTCAGGCTCCGCCAAGAACCAGAAGAGAAGCTCTGAAATGTCTTGGGCATATTTGTTCCCATTTGGTAGCATATTCGCCTCATCCCTATATCTCTGCTCAAGTTCCATTTATAAAGGTAGCACTGATACCTTCACATCCTAACCCCATGAGAGTAACTGAGTAAAACCCCAGAGTGATCAAACAATTCAGTAACTTTGAGGTCAAGTTCTTGCAACCACAATTGCCAACATATGCAAGGCTGGATGGAGCCAGGAGATCTTCACTCCCACCCATGTCCTCCAGGGCAAAGCAAGAAGAGCCCTTCCTGTAAACAACTCCTGCTTTTAAGAACTGGAATAGATCAGATCATAGCAACAACCATGCAGTTGAAGTGCTGGGGCCTGGGCTGTGGGCCCTGAGTGGGAGTTGACCTGTGGATGAGTCACAACCCAGCAATGTGTTTTGTTCCCCAAGTGATTTCAGGCCCCAGAGACAGAACCTGGCCCACCTGTGCAAGGTCCTACCTTCCCCCAGGTGATCATGGTCGGGATGGCGGGTGAGGCCAGAACTATATCAACCAGGAACCAAGCAGTCTGAGGAGAGGTTTTGTGGAAGTGAGTTTTTGTTGGGGCCAGTTGGAGGAGTTTCTTGTTGGAACTGTTTGCAGCTTGTTGAGCTTGCTCTTGGTGGTATGTCCCCCTTAGCTGATTCAAGATGGAGAAGAGCAAAAAGGTGGAGAATATGTAAAAGATGAAGGTATGCTGAGGGGATGTTGCTGAGCTCAGAGTTGGCCTGCAGAAGAAGAGAGCTAGTAGCACAGCAGTTCATTCACAGAATGTTTAGTTTTATTTCTTATTTGAGACAAAGTTGCTTTTACATATTTCAGGGTTTCATTGTAAAAGATTAATGTAGTTCCTTATTTGCAGTTCCCAACATATTCTACAGCAGCTTTGCTGCAATCACTGGAGATTGCCCCAGAGGAGGATCAGGGTAAGCTCAGACAGTGCATTACATAGAAAACAGGACATTGATTTCTGTTTGTTCTTTTTGTCTTACTTATTCTGGGTCATAGTAATAAGGTCCAAGAATTTCAAAAGCATGCCTATAAAACCTGTTGCTGAATAGATTAAAGGAGTCACTTAGTGCCTGCTCTGCACGTGTACATTATGGCACTGAAGTGAGAGCCATGCTAATTTGCTATGATTTTGTTTGAGGACTGCTTTATATTCACTGAGGCATCCTTAACATTGTGTTATTTCATCCTTCTACATTTGAATGTGTATCTTAATGTTGTCTTATAATCACAGAATCACAGAACGTTAGGGATTGGAAGGGACCTCAAAAGATCATCTAGTCCAATCCCCCTGCTAGAGCAGGATCACCTAGATCAAGTTGCACAGGAACACATCCATGTGGGCTTTAAACGTCTCCAGAGAAGGAGACTCCACAACCTCCTTGGGCAGCCTGTTCCAGTGCTCTGTCACCCTCACTGTGAAGAAGCTTCTTCTCATATTTATGTGGAACCTCCTATGTTCCAGCTTATACTCATTGCCCCTTGTCCTATCATTAGATACCACCAAAAAGAGCCTGGCTCCGTCCTCCTGACACTCTCCCTTAATGTATTTATAACATTAATAAGGTCACCTCTCGGTTTCCTTTTCTCCAGGCTAAAGAGACCCAGCTCTCTCAGCCTTTCCTCATAAGGGAGTTGTTCCACTCCCTTAATCATCTTAGTGGCTCTGTGCTGGACTCTCTCAAACAGTTCCGTGTCCTTCTTGAACTGAAGGGCCCAGAACTGGACACAGTATTCCAGATGTGGTCTCATCAGGGCAGAATAGAGGGGGAGGAGAACTACTCTCAACCTACTAGCCACCCCCCTTCTAGTACACCCCAGGATGCCATTGGCCTTCTTGGCCACAAGGGCACATTGCTGGCTCATGGTCATCCTGCTGTCCACCAGAACCCCCAGGTCCCTCTCTCCTACACTGCTCTCCAACAGCTCAGTCCCCAACCTATACTGGTACCTGGGGTTGTTCTTGCTCAGATGCAAGACTCTGCACTTGCCCTTGTTATATTTCATTAAATTTCTCCCTGCCCAACTCTCCAGCCTGTCCAGGTCTCGCTGGATGGCAGCACAGCCTTCTGGTGTGTCAGCCACTCCTCCCAGCTTTGTGTCATCAGCAAACTTGCTGACAGGGCACTCTATTCCCTCATCCAAATCGTTGATGAATATATTGAACAGCATTGGTCTCAGTACTGATCCTTGGGGGACTCCACTATATACAGGTCTCCAACTAGACTCTGTCCCATTGACAGCTACTTTCTGGCTTCTATCCTGCAGCCAGTTCGCAATCCACCTTGTGGACAATCTTGTTCCCAATCCTGAAAGTGCGTTAATTGACATGCTACTTGCCTTTTTGGTGACTATTTTGATTGAGAATCAGTAGTAGATTTTTATATTTACAGACTGAGTTAGAACTCCCTCTGTTACTGTAAGACTTATTTTTACTTTTTTCTTTTTTTCTCCCAGCAGCAGTTAGCTCTTGAAAATGGCCCTTGTTTCTCACCATCTAAATATCACACTGTTTACACTGGGGTTATTCATCACAGGCTATCATTTAAAGTATAATTTGGAAGGTGAACCAGGTGGTTCTATTTCATGTAGGCATTCAGATTTTTCCCTCTTATATGAGCAAATACATAGTTTCAGGAAAACATTCTGAATTGTTAATTTCTGGTGTGCCAGCCTCAGAGAGGCTTTAGCAGCCTCCAAGTTGAGCAAGCTGGATAAGCAGGAAAGGTTGCTCTCTTCCTTACTCTTGGATCAGAAGCTATTCCCAAAGGAGAGGGGATCTCTGGCAGCCCAGTGTGTGTGCCCATGGAGGGCTCTCCAGAACATTTGACCTTCATTTAAAAAGTATGCTCACAGGCAAACAAAACAAGGGTCATCTAGAATATTTACAGATTCAGTGACATTGATTTCTTCTTCAGTGGTTATCAGCTCTGCTGGGATTGATATCTGGGACTGCTACCACTCCAGTGTCAGTACTGAATGCAGGAGTTACAGGGCCATATGCCAGAAAGTGAAAAGACTTATTTTGGTTCGAGTCTATGGATGACAGTGAGCAATTTGTTCTCTTCTTGCAACATTCCCCCATCTTTCTTAATGTGTATGCTAATTACTGATGTATGCTGCACTAAATATTATTTACTCTTCCTATTCTCTCAGGGCAATTTGTAATTCATAGACAGTTGGGAACAGTTGGAAGGCAAGGCAGTGATCCTGAAATTTTCTGGAACTAAAGTCAATGATGTTTTTATGGGCACCTAAGTTTTCAGGGAGTATTTTGTGTTACATTAAGTGGTTGTTATGCGCTGATGAGCATGCCTAATGAGCGTAGCCACTTCCCTCTGATAAATTATGGGAACAAATTTGAATGCTCATTAACATATATAAATTAACCGCCTGTGAATATTGTGAAGAGTTCTTCAGGATACAAAAGTAGCACTGTGGCTAACCCTACAGTTTGGATCTGGGTTTATCACTTGTCAGAAGGAGATCAGTTTAAATCAAAATAAATAAATGACTTCTTTCTAATAAGGGAAACTGTATTAATAGAAAACTGATTTAAATGTCCATACCCATGGGCATTTCCTATTTCTTTCCTGTCAGGAATACCATTGAGAAGATATGGAGAGATATAACTGCATGAATCAGTATACTAGTGACAGGAGAGGTGAGAAGGGCCCTCTATGCCAGCAGCAAACTGAACCAAGTAGAAGTGTCACCTTGCTTTGTTTCAGAGGAGGCTGGGGTCCTTGGGAACAGCAAGCTGCTCATGGCCTTTCCAAGGCCACCACTTGTGTTTGCTTCTTTAATATAATCCCATTTTCTATAGTAACATGTACATCATATTTGTAATATTTATTGTTGCCATAAGCTGAGGTACAGTCTCTTCTGGGCAGAGGAATATCTTTCTTCTAGGAAAATTCAGCAGGTAAGAGGTTTTTAATATGCAAAATGAGTCAAAAAGAGTAATTTTAAAAAGTAGCTTTTGATCCAGTATAGCTTTTTCCCAGTAGGTTTGATCAGATAACTGGTTGCATTAATTGGTACTCGGTGTAGGAAGAAATGTTAAATACTTCTGCCTGTCAATTCACTCAGACATACAGAATAATCCAAAAAAGAACACGCAGTAACTGACAGCAACGAATTCTGAAACAGCTGACAATCATGAATAATGCAGTAAGGTGAAAAAAATATAATATTGTGGTTGAGAGGTAGTTCACAGGTTGTTCTACTAGCACTGTCTGTAATTGTAAAGTATTGTTCATAAATGGAACTTTTCCTGTGAGTTTCACTGAATTAGTAAACTATGAAGGTAAGCTTATGAAAGAGTAGTATCACATCTGAAACCTTTAAATATGAAAATTTGGGCCCTGGGAAGTAAGCTCTACTAAAATGACATATGTGCAATTGAAAAATAAACATTATTTCTTTATTGACTGTATCTATAACAGATACAGATTCCCACAGATTGTGATGTAGACATATTAAAAAAATGCTCCTGCACAGACTACCTTGTTTGATGGAAGAACAGCTGAGGTCCAGTAGGAAGGGTCCCAATGATTTTAATGGATTCTCATGAGGAAATATTTTCATATTCCCTGTCTTAAGTATGCAATTTGGTAATGTAGATGATGCCAGTATTCTCTGATGCTTAAATCATCACGTTATTCTCTCTTGTTTGGTTGTAGTTTTGTTAGAGTTACTATTTCTGCTTCCATACATTTTCTTTTCACCTTTGCCATCCTAACATTAGACTGCAAGAATACAGATACTGGCTGCTGCCAAATGTTCTCTGACAATGACCAGAAGCAGAAAAATAAGAGTAGAAAATAAGAGTATTTCAAGCATATTGTGCTACTTCCCCAGGGTAGTCTCTTAGCCTCTGACAATTTACAGCTCAGAGGTGGTGGCCCTGTATTTCATCACAGTCAATGGCTGTCTCTTCCATAACTTACCCCTCTGTACCAGCAATACCTGCCACCTCCTATCAGAATGAGCTCCACAGTTTACTGTGAAAACTGTCCTTTTACTCCTATACCTTTGACCTAGTTTACTGTTTTACTTTTTTTTCCCAATCCATGTGGAGACCTTCCTTATCTTGTCATTGCTTAGTTTCCCTAAGACCTATCAATGACCAAGGTGGTCAGGAGCCGGTTGAAAGCCTAGCAAGCTCTACTGGGATGTTTTCTGACTGCTTTAGGAGTTGGTGAGACAGAACTTCCTTCACAAAGTCCATGCTGACTCTCCCCTGATGCCCCTAGATTATCTATGTGTCTTCTGTTCTTTAGGCGTGTAAGCAGTTTCAGCAGAAAAGCAGTTTAGTTTTTTTTTTGCTCTTGGTGCCTTGACCTCCTAGAGACTTGTTTTATTTTTCTTTTAAACAGATGATATCTTTGCCACCCTTCAGTCCAGAGGGTCATCAAGGAACTATGTTGGCCTGTTGCATAATACAATCATGATTTCCCAGAATGTCATCTTCACTATTTCAGAAAAGCAGGAGAAGTGTCAGACTGCCATGTCCTTCTTGCTATAGGAAGAAGGCAAATATGTCTGCAGACGAGAAGGCTCAGGGGAGACCTTATTGTGGCTTTTCAGCATCTGAAGGGGGCCTACAAGAAGGCTGGAGAGGGACTTTTCGCAAGGGCCTGCAATGATAGGCTGAGGGGTAATGGGTTCAAACTGGAAGAGGGTAGATTTAGATTAGAAATCAGGAGGAAAAGTCTTTACTCAGAGGGTGGTGAGACACTGGAACAGGTTGCCCAGGGAAGTTGTGGGTGCTCTATCCCAGGAGGTGTTCAAGGCCAGGTTGGATGAGGTCCTGGGCAGTCTGGTCTAATGAGAGATGTTCCTGCCTTGGCAGGGGGTTTGGAACTAGATGATCTTGAAAGGTTCCTTCCAACCTAAACCGTTCTATGATGATTCTATGTAGAACACCTTTCAAAAAAGCACACAGAAAAGTGAACCGAACATAGTAGCATGTACCAAGGCACTGTGATACAGCAGCATTCATAAAGACCAGCTCTGAGGAATGAGCTGCCTTGGGTTTGATCTTGTGCACACAGGCCTTGCCTAGAGTCCTTGCACCATTTTCCAGAGCAATGTCTACAATGGTGCATAAAAGAGGGCCTGATTTCAAACCCAGTCCAAGCAACAGGGATGGGGTTTGCGTGTAAGCTGGGAAGCAGCAGCGTCCCGCGGATCAGGGCAGTCTTGCAGACAGCTGTTTGGAGAAATCCAGACCAGGGCCAGGGGCTCAGGGTACAATTAAGCTGTGTGGACAATCAGTAATCAAGCTTGCTCTCTGGCCTTGTTTTATTTGAGAGTATAGAGGCACTCAGTGTGATCCTTCTAACAAACAGGAACAGCTTGTAAAAGGATAAGAGAAACAGAATGATTTCTGAGTAAATAATCTGATCTAGGGAATGATGTAAATCACTATCAGAGGCACTTTCTGCAGCATGAAATCATTAATGTTATGTAAGAGCTGAAAGCATTTGCGAGAGGCTGGTATGCGTGTATTGGGACATGGATCATGCTCTTACTGGCATTTAGCATCCTTTTACTCCTGGGGCTGGGGCCACTTTGAGAAGCTCTAAGTAAATTCTATTTAGGCTGTAATATTTTGATGTTAACTGAGCTGTAAAGGGCTGTCCTGATGAGATCCTTAACGAAAAAATGGACAGATCTTAATTTTGGAAGGAATGACTGCACATATCTTTTTGACCTGACTCCATGTCATGGAGTTAAATCTGAAATGTGACCTATGTAAAAATAAAATGAAGATGGGTCAGAGTGTTTCTGCTTAATCCACCAACTCAAGAAGCAGATATTGCTCTTGGTGGCTGGGAACTGTAACCATGAGCAGTGCAGAGGAGGTGGATGGTGGTGGTGGTGTCAGTGCCTTTCAGGTCAGCACTCCAGATGCTGGAATAAGCTGTAGTTAAAGTTCACTGCTTTTCAGGCTGAGATTTCTTTCCACAGGGTTGTGTTTTGTTTTGGTTTTTTTTTTCCCTGAAGGTTAATTTAAAGAGATGTTCTCATAATACAGTTCCTATTTCCTGATTCAAAATCTTTACTGTTCCTGGTCTAAATGGTAAGCATTACCTACTTAATACCAGCAAATTTGCCCATGAAGTATGGCTTTTAAAAGCATAGTAGACATGCCTCGTTAACCAAATGAAATATTTTACAAAGATATAAAAGCACGTGATTGACACATAGTGTGCTGTCAAGGGAAATATTATCCTGTGAAGCTTTCAGCAATGTGACACTGAAAGCTGCACTGTGCAAAGTTCAAGTAACAGAAATAACGGGCTTTATTAGAAAAATCCAGGGTATGCTGATCCATCACTGATGAAAACCCAGATCAACACCAGCTAGAACAAATGGTGGTTATTTTGTTTCTTTCCTAGTACCAGAGCATTTTGTCTTATAGGCCTCAGAGTGTGGTCTCCACAACGTATTAGAAAAAAGGTGTTAGCTTAAAAAACCTGTGGTTTGCATTGCCCAGGAAATCAATCTTGGATCTCTGCCTCCCTTACAACTGCACCAACTGACCTTTTCTCCATGCCTTCTCTTGCATAGTGGCACTGTCACCCCATGGGGCACAGCTCACTGCCCTGGAGCAGAAGAGCTGGGCATGGAACTGAACTAGAGAGGAATGCTGCCAACCTAATTAGAAATCAAGACCTTCTTCAAAATGGTGATCAATATTACTATTTATGTGTAATTTTAAATTCCTCTGCATCTCAGTAACTATGCACATTTTGGCTTTTCCATATGTCCTTCAAACTTTTTGTTTGAGACCCCTAATTTATAGAACCATTTAGGTTGGAAAAGACCTTTAAGATCGAGTCCAATGAAGTCTGAGAGTGCGGAGCATCTATTTTTAATATACACTTACGATCCTTTCTTAAGCATACCTGAGTGAAAGCTGTGTAAACCAAAGGGAATGCAGCCTGATAGGATATGTAGAGCAGTGTTTACCTCAATGTAATTTTCAATCAGTGGAACTATGCTTTCATTTCAGAGAAGCACAGAAGCTCTTATTTTGGGTAGCAACAAATTTAGGCAAATGGAAACTGCAAATGCTCTTCTGCAGACAAGAGACAGAAGAGACAGGCTAAGATTGTTTTTCATGAATATTATTCCCTTTTAAATCAGTTGCAGTGGTTAGCTGCAAAGTACCTCTTGGGTACTTTGTTTTCATTTGTTTCAGAACACGAATCAGGTATATTTAGCTAATCCTCTAAAATTCAGTTGTATTAGCTTCTTTCATTAGCCTCTCTAAAATGCATTTTTACTGTTATATTTGAAAGAGGATTAATCTTTCCTAATATAAATCACAGTAGTCTCTTTAGTTATGGTACATCTTACACAGTTTAAACTATTTAAATGTTGATTTATGTTGCCTAAATTATTCTATTAGAGCTGTTGAGTGAGTGAGGCTGACTTTAGAATTATCTCACTGTCTGATGTGTCAGATGCACATCTTGTTGAAGACCTGATTCTTTCTCAATTATTGTCCAACATCTCAACCAGTCTTAATTTTTTTTTCTTAAAAATTCAAGAACAACTAGTGACAGATGTAAAATAATAAGAAATAATAAGAAATCATTAAGTTGATATAAAAATCCATTTGATAAGAACCCCCAGTAGATGGACTGTCTGTATGCCACTGATATCTGGAAATTTTAGTGAGCCCTATTCTGTCTCCTAAGAATCTGAGCATGAGCTGTCACTCAAGCACATCTGAAATCCTTGGATTTCTTTCCTCCATGCTGTCATCCTGGTCCAGACATTTGTCTACTATTTTTTTCTCATCTGATTTGAAATACATGGAAAGCTCTCACTTCCAGAAAAGATTATTATGGTGACTCTGCAGAAACTACACTCTTTTGTAAAATGCACTTGGGATTGATCTGTGAAACTCTCAGAGATGTCCTCTCTTCCGCATGTTCCCTGTTTACTCTGAATCACAGCTTCCAGTCAGAAGAAGTAATGGAGGCTTGGCACAGAAAACAGCAAGGAGACAAGTAAGCTGGTGTTGCTTGGGGCAAAACAAGGACATGTATGTTTTTGTTCAGATGAAGATTTGAAAGTCATTGCAAATGGCTTATGTATAATTCCTTGGATTTATTTTAAAAGTTGGTTTTAATAGGTGGTTGGGGTTACAGCAAGAATGAGGAATCTAGTCCCAGTTTAGCCACTGATTTTCTGGTTGATCTCTTAAAAGTCATGTGTCAGGACTTTCAGAAAGGGCCTGAAATTTGGAATGTCCCAGTTTAAAGTCTCACTCCCGATTTTTTTTTTTTTTAAACTTCTTATTTATTTACAAGAGCATTTAAAATCATTGCCTATCAGTTGAAAACACAAACTGATTCCTTTGAAACAAGTCAAATACATCTTAGCCCAGGCTCTTGTTTTAAGAAGATACTTTTAGAAATTCCCTTTTTGTTTTTTTCTTATCCATACAGCAATGTTAATCATGGAAAGCTTTTGCATCTTCTTTAAGGACATTTAGTTTTGCTTTGTTTGAAATTGCTATAAAGCTGTGAAAACTGGAAGTCAGGTGTTCCTATCTTTTGAGCCTACAGCCAAGCATTTGTACATCAATTTGCATTTTGTGCTCATGTATGTTTCAAACTGGTTCACAGTGCGCCGAGAGTGGAGGCAGACACGAGGGGTATCTTAAGGACAGCTTCTCAGTGTGCCAACTGGGTGCTCTTCCAGTGAGACTGCTCATGAGTACCCATTTGACTACACCCCTGGCAGGAGCAGGGCAAAGGAAGAGCATCACAAATCCTTCATCTCACGTGTTAGGGTTGGCCAGTGCCAAGCATCCAAAGACATGAATACAAAGAAGAGAAAGGGGTATGTAATCGTTAGACCTGTGACTCTTTGCCAGCTTCACATTCCTGACAGCTCTCCAAGAGAAATGATTCACTTCTGAACATGCTAGCACGGCTGGGTCAGGGCAGTCTAACAGTAATTCCTGAGGGCATGCCACTTGAACCTCAGCAAACGGAAAACTTCAGCTTCATTGACCTCCTGGGTGCATCCTGATCTTTGTTAAAGAAACTTTTGGTAGAAAGTTCAATCAAACAGGCAGTGACTATACGTTTATTTTAAGCTGCAATAGAGAAAAGGAAAGCACCTCATCAAGATCTTCATGTGGGATTACTGGTTGTAGCCAGTTCACCTACAGGTCATACAAATTATCTCCTTGTGAATAATTGCAGCCTAAAGATAGGGGCTTCAGCATTTCACGATTGTGTTAATTCCCAAATTTAGAGAGCTCTGTGGAGGTAGGAGGGTGGAGGTGGGCATCAGGTGTTTTAGGGGGAAGGACTTAACCCGTAAGGACTGTGAAGGTAGCTACACAACACCAAAAGTGGAAACCTAAGACTAGGATTTGAGGTTTGAAGTAAAATTTAGAAACTACCAAGGAGTGTGGGCTATTCGGGATCCTTGGGGAAGTGTGGCTGAGGAAGACAAAGGCACCTGAGGGGAAAAAGCAGGGAGCACAAGTGGCGTGACAGATATGTAGCTGCCCATGATAGATGTTTTACACTTCCTTGTAATGCCTCCTGCTTACTATCAGAGAGATGCTCTGGATTATATGAATGGCCTACCTGCAAGTTAGCTCTGGTGACTGGACAAGCAAATCTGCCCCGGCTCTGAGACTTGCTAGCAATTCCTTCAGTAGGATTGATTTTGTGTAATTCAGATTCTGATTTAATACAGTTCATGCGTGAATATGTTTGTGTGGGGATGTAAAATCAGACAAATTACTGAGCTCACTTGATATTCGCTATAGAAGAAGGCACTTGAAAATGTGTGAGGAAAAAGGAGCTATATTTACACTACAACATTACATTATTGTAATAGTAATTACATTATTGTATAAATAATTAATTAGAACAATTGAGAACTAAAAATTTTTGAGATTTTTTTAAAATGTGGCAAACAGAAAGCAGATGTGAGTTAACTGAGTTAAAAGGTATCTTACAAAAGGCAGTAGCAGCCTATTTAAGTGTTATTGTAGCTCTTGATGTTTAAATAGATGATCCCTATCAGATAGCTTTAATTAGCCTTTAAGCAAAACTGAATTTTGTTTTAGAGAAGGTTATAATATTAAAGGTTTATTTCACAGTTTGTTTGTGGTATAATGACAATATGTTTTTATTTAATGATAGATAATGTTTAAAGAAGTATTATGTAATTACTTCTTTTAAACAGTAGTGGCCTGAATGGTGTGGTTCACTAATTCAATATTTAACACATTTTAATATAACTTCTAATTTGAGTGGAGGTTTCTCCCCCTCTTGTTTTGCTTCCCAGACACACATTTTGTGAAGATTTAATATATAGCTATGTTTTTGCTATATATCTGTCAATGAAGACAAGGTCAAGCAAGCATGATTTAGAGATAAAAGCAGTTTGTGATTATCTGTACGAGTATGTTTCATGCCCTGGATTAATCCTTTACTTGTCTCCCCCCAGAATTCTTGTATCTTTATCTTTGCAAAAGATAATATCACTGTATCTGATGAGCAGACATATAGGTATATTCCTCATCATAGAATATCAGGAACATTAGAGATATTTTTAGATGCAAGCCTTGTAGGTGAGGACAGATATTTTGCATCTGAGGCTTTTTTTTCCTGGTAAGTCAGCATAGAAACTGTAGGGCAGGTATGATGCCATTGTGGTGATTAAGTTAATTCTTCGATTCACTTGATGCAACGCTCCATGTTACACAGAGTTTGTTCCAGACTCAAAATAATCATGTTCAGGTAAGCACAAGGAGTTGCATACCAAGGAGACTTTTGAGACAAGGGTAAAATGACCACCGGTGAGGAACGGTGTCTCCTACTTTTAGGTGTCTGAACATACTGGCTGCCCACATTGTTGGCAAGTCAACGTTTACACACTGTATACTGGTCTGACCGGTAAGGATTACGCATGTATCTTAAGATAAATAGGACTTAGATCCACCTGAAAAAATCTTTTGTTTTCTTCTGCCCTGTTTATTCAAATGTGGTTTAAATCGGCTGTTGTCTAAATGAGAGCAAGTTTAAGATTCTTGCTAAGGGCAATCAAGCTGTCACCCCCTTTCCATGTAGGAAGTTCTGTGCTTGTTCACTGCATGCTCCTAAATCCATGCCTTTTCTTCATGGCTTCACTGAGATGTGAAATCCCACCAGGACCAACTCCTAATGCCTGCTTAAGTGAGGAGACTGGAGCTTGATGCCATCTCCCATCATGAACCTGCTGTGTATCCCTTAGTTTTAAGTCACCGCAATGCATTCCCTGTATTCCTGTTAACTCCTTTAGTTATTTCCCATAACTTGTCAGTCCTGGCTAATGCAGTAGATGCCAGGGAAAATGGATGTCTGTCCTTGGAAGAACATCATTAATCCATCAAATCCACTGAAGTGTTTCTCCTCTCTGTTCCATGCCAAACCTATATTAACCAGGCTCAGGAAATCTATTTTAGCTGAGTAAACATGAAAATAGCTTTTCACTCAGAAATTTAAAAGCATAAATTTGTCAGATTTGTCTAATCTCTTGGATGACGGTTTAAATAGAAATAATGAAATGTCTGCCTTGGGCTTCTGCATCTTTTTGTTTAATCTTTTACAAGGAACTGCAATTGGCTGAGATTATTGCATTATTTTAGCAGTCTCTAGAGAGCTTATGTAGAACAGTGATGTTTGAGAAATGCTGACTGAAAACAACACAGGACTTCACTTGTCTACTAATTTGTATCCTTGGCTTTTCTAGTTTTCCTTATAATTTGCACAGCATGGTAGGTTTTGAGACTTCAATTATAAAACCAATGCTACTAACAGCTTTCTCACCATGACTGGACATAATGCTGGAAAAAGGGAAACCCTAATGTTTCTTTAACCTAAAGAAAATTAAGGTCCTTCATTCTAGAAAGAAATGGATGAAAGAAATTATGAAAGTACTCATAATGCATGTTTATGATTGAGAAAAAGAAACACAGCTCAGACCAGTGCAATACGTAGGCATTTGCATGTATTGAGATTTAAATAGGCAAACATTCGTGTATTACATGAATAAAGGAGGATGCATTCCCCGACATTATCAGTCTAGTCTCAACAATGGAAGTCACAGCATGGCAGTGAACATGTGTGTCCTGGTTCAGCCAGGA
>VYZX01023427.1:0-22585 GCA_013401335.1 Brachypteracias leptosomus
TAATGAGTTCCAAAAGATCCCACATTTCATGTTAATTAACTAGGGAATGAGAGGGATCTGAGGTTTTAAATTGGGACTGAGAATGGTACTAGGGGAGAGCGGTTTTTTTCAGAGGAGCGATCCCCCGCTCTCCTGGCGCCAATAAAGGAATGCTACTTTCAGAAACTTCAAACTTAGTCTCTGGAAGTTTTTTTCTACTCAGGCCGACTTTTACGGTATCACCACTGTCTCCAAAAGTTAGTCACATTATTTTACACAGACAGTTAACCTCCCATCAAGCAGACAGAAAAGATAAGGCATTCTACTTTGAGAGCAGCACAGTCATTGTCTTTAAGTAATTTGGAGCTAAATTTTGTTACATACAGAGTATTTAATTTACCTAAAACGGTGAAGCCAATATCATCATGATTCTTACTCTGAAATTTCTGCTGATTAAGAAAGTTGAAAGTCTATTTATTTTCTCAGCAGCTTCTGTCTTTCAGATTGAAACCCCCCACAAGCATTCAGAGCTATGTAACTCCTTGGCAGGTAATTAGATGTAAAACAATAAAGGCTGCTTATCTGTCTGAAGTGAGGAAAATATTATACCGAACAGTAAGGAATAATTAGCTCCTTGAATACCAATAAAAGATATAAGCAGAGAAAGTCAGCTTTAAAAAAAGAAGCAGAGGCAGAGCATCGTCATAATGTATAGTTAAATCCTTAATGTAAAGAAATGAACCACTATGTAATAAATCATCTATTAGACTGAAAATATTTTAAAACCAATTGGTCTCTTTTATCCTCAGTATAACTTTTGATTACTAGATAACCCCCAGCACAGACTTTCTCCTTTACAGCGCAAATACTTATTCCATAACTGTTCCGTAAGTCCTTGTTGCTTTGACCAGCCTCCCTTCTAATCAAAAGTTTCGGATGATTTCCAGAGAAATACAACAGCTCACACAACACAAAGTTGCATCTCATGCTCTGACTAGGACAGCAGTGGTGTTGGAGCCTGCTAAGCAAGTGGCAGCCAGGAACTGCTACCAGCAAGTCTCTGAATTAGAAAAGATCAACTTAATCTTTTTTCCTGAGGGCAGCAGGAGAGTTGGTGGCTTAATGCAGTAAACTAGAGAAAAGATGATAGAGGTTAATGTCTAATATCTCAATTCACATTAGCTATGCCAAGAGCATAAACCTAAACTGAGTGAGTGTTACTTTTAGGGTATCTTCTTTGGTCAGTTTTCCAACCATTTGTACTATGGGATTTCATTCAGTCAGTAGTGTTTTGATAGTTGTGCTAATTTATATAATTGCTGCCCTTAGACATTTGGTTTTGCCTCTGTGTTATCCCTCTCTCATGCCAGTGTAATCACTTGTGCAGCTGATTTTTTCAGCTCACTTTACTGGGCAATCTGGCTGAAAGTTAACAGGACATGTTTTGGGTGGTTTGTTTTGATTTTTTTTTTTTTTCTTTGATGAAAGTTTCCTGAACTTGTTCACTCTGCATATACAGACAAGGAAAATGTTAAAAAAAAAAAAAAAGAATGGTGCTACTGAATGCCTAATTTCTGCTTCGCTGCAAGTAGAAAGGAAAGCCTTTCTAGCATTCTCCCACAGGGAATATTTCAAAATCAAAATAAAAACCAGCTTGCAGTCAGTAGCTCCTGAAGCACTACCTTCCAAAGGCACCCAAGACTTTCCCTGAAACAGGCCTATCTGAAGGGATAATAGTTATCAAGCTAACTGGTGACAGACCTGGCACTCTGGAGGAGAAGACCACAGACCCAGTGGAGTTTGCGGTGCCGTGACATGCAGAATGTGATGAGGTATCCCAATTCGTACTAGTTCTGGACCTGGCTCAGTATAAGGGAAAGGAAATATTTATCTTAAACTGATTCTGACTTCATCTGCCTGGATAAGATTTCTCAAGTTTAAGAAGGGCCAGCTAAACAATGAAATATGAAAAAATGGCTAATTCAAATGCTAGTGTTGCTAACCCGCTAGGAGAGCATTAGCTTAGCTATGTATTCATCCTCATCTTTGGTAAATAGGGTGCAGGGGGGCTTCAAGAGTGGAATAAGTCCTTTCTGCTCTTTGCTTGTGTTTCATCTCTTGCCTCTACTCTAAAAATCTAATTTTTCCTGCTAATATAGCTTAAAAACATGACTGTAATAAGGCAGTGTTTTCCTTCTACTAAAATTCACTTTAAAAACAATTCTCTGTATGCACAGTCTAGCTAGATTTATTTTTCTATTGAAAATTAAAGTTTGCTCTTGGAAGATGATGAGGAAGAAATGGGTTAGTGGAAAGCAAAGACATATTCTTCCCTTGACTTTTTTTGTGCGGTCATCTTTCCTCTATTTGCCAAAATTACAAAGCTGCTGAGTTCAAAGGCACTACACATTGTGAGTCAGAGACTGGCTTTCCAGTGTATTTACCTTGTGTGTATACGTATACTGGTTGCAGTGAGTGCTGTGGTCCCACACCAGAGACAGGCATGCCTGCAATTCTGCTGCTAACCTTCCAGCACCTGATGAAACAGGAATTCCCTGTTGGGTGGGACTCCATTAAACCCTTCGTGTTAGGAAGAAAACACTTTCCTATTGGCATAAAGGATTCATCATTAGTACTATACATTGCTAAAACACAGCTGCAATACCTGGGGCCAGTCTCCAGGCTGGTGTATGTGTGATTCACAAGGAATCTCGGACAGCAGTGCAGCCACAGTGGGTGCAACCAAGGGGCCGGAGCTGCTGTGCTCCCTCTGGCTCTTCTGCCTTGGCTGTGCCAGGAGAAGTTGATGCTGCACAGACTTGGCTCTGGGGATCACTGGAGCTCCTGCCATAGCCTGGGGTAGCGCCAGGGCAGCATAGTGTGCCAGCATGCAATTAAGTCAGACTAAAGATGTGCCTCACCCTGCTCCCCACCCTTGGCATGTACTTCTGTTGTTCTGGTTTGAGCCAAACTTTGCACTTCTCTAACCCCACAGTGAACCTGCTTAGAGAACTACACTGGCAGAAAATTCACCTTACAAAAACTTCATTAGGTTTCTGCCAGATTTCCTCCCTCCACTGCTTCGGCCGAGTGTTGGTGCTGTAGCAGCCAGCCAAGGGGCAAGGAGAGCAATGTACTAATCATTAGTTCAGTCACATTTTCACCACACTCATCATTGGATCAGCTTGATTAAAGTGTTAAACCACATCCTGGTGAGATTCTGACATTCTTCATAGCCTGCCATAGCCCTCTTGAGAGGATGGACAAACATAGCCTTGACCAACGTTGAGTGGTGCTCTTGAGCAAGGCTTCCAACAGGAAAAACTGCCCTGACACTCTTTCACCTATAGAGGATGTTAAAGCTGGCAGATGAGCTCTGTACTCCCCTTCTCAGCAGGAGGGAAAAAATAAGACCCTTTAAAAAGGAAGAGGTTTAGAAATAGAGGAGACATGCATACAAGATAATAGATGCTATGGCAAGGCCATTTTGGAAATCTTTCAAATTTAGAATTTTTACAATTGTATTGGTGCCGCTGTGGATGTTTGAGAGAAACAAGAGAAAACACAGATATGGAGAAAGCAATAGCCACAAGTGTGACCCTGGGGATGAAGGTAGGGATGGAGAACTCTGTACCATGACACTGGCTGAAAAAGTGAGCATGGAAGCTAAAAGCACAATCCATTTGTGGCACTGGACACTGTCTTTATTTCTGGTCAATAAACAGAGCCACACAAGGGACATACACCCAATATGCACACAGAATCTTCCTGTTCTCCATTTAACAGGCATGCTTAGGTCAGGAGCTCTTGCTGTGCTAATTGCTTGAGCCTGAAAAGGCAATGCTGGTGCTGGGGAGACAGAATTTCTTATAACCCTGCACATTCCCCAGGATGTAATCAGCACAGGCTTCACAGGCAGAATCCGATCTTTCAAGAAGAGGATGTCACACTGCAGCAGAGGGCAACTGAAGTTGTTGCTTCCCCTGCTTGACATTCAAGGAAAGTTAAGGCTCTCATTTCATTTTTTTGGATGCAAGCAGCTTGTGCTAACCAGCTGCCATTATTTCAAATGGAAAGTGTGATAAGTGGGACTAGTTAGTAACTTGTCTTGTCCTGTTTCTGACTGGTATCATGTTCTCTTGCACTAGTGCCTACAAATGACATGAACATAAAAATACAGCTTTTGCCAAAATGCTGTATTAACCTTTGAATTCTTGCATGGTAGCAGTACTGAAAACCAGAGCTTTTCTTTCTCTCCATGGAAGAATAAAGGAAAATAAAACAAGTAACGGAAAATCCCCTGTAAGGTCTCTCTTTTCCATCCTGACAATTTTTGTGTGTAAGCTACAGCAGCTTTTTGTATTCCTGAAAACTAGTCACTCCAAACTGATGAGCTCACTGCTGTTTGTGTCCTGAAGAGACATCAGAGCAGAACTTCAACAGCAAATAAGCATAGCTTCACCAAAGTAAAGAGAGCAGTGGTGATTTATGCCAGCTACGAGTATTTATGCTGTTTAAAGACACAGCTTATTCCCGTAAGGAACCTCACTCAGTTTACAGGCAAGGGATGAAGCAGCATTTAATGGAAGGGGGAGGGGAAACCACAGACATTTCCAAATGTAAAGAGAAAAAACCCAAGCCACTGGACTCGAAAGATATGTTGTAAAGCAATAACTCATTATACCGACACACTATTCTTAAGAATTTTTCAGAAGAGTCACACAGACCAGGGTAGCATTTGATTGCTTCTCGGAGGGAGTATAAAAATGCATACCCAGGAAGAGCAGCAAAGGCACAGCCCCTTAGACAGAAAAATGCCTTCTGGAGCTCATTGGTACTGGTAGAGTGAACAGTGCAGGGTGACGTTACTGCAGATTTCTACATCTGCTGAAGAGGTGCAGTGCATTTTCCCCTGCAGGAGAAATGCAATACAGAGAAGTAGACTCTCCTCTTACCAGTTGTCTGCTGCCCTTTCCCTTTGAAGGGCACACCTTGTTACCAGCTCCATTCCCCCCTTCCCAAAATGCATATGCCACAGTCTGTACAGATGCCAAGGGGCACATGAGAACATCTTGGGGAAACAATATACTCTCTTCTATTCAACTGATATTAACTGTGTGTACTCATTGCACTCTAAGAATCCTTTCTTGGATCACCTATGACATTACTGCAGATATCATTTGGACTACAACACACTCTACCATTCTTGCCCGCATTTGAATTATTTTGTAATCATTTGGTTGGTGCGGCTTTTTTCACAGAATCCAGAAGGCCACATTTAATTCTCATATTTTTACTCAATACAGTATTATTGTAATTTCTAACTGGTTTAGCAAAAACTTGTTTGTTTTTATTTTCCTTTCTCTCTCTTACAGATGTGGTCATTGGTTTAAATATGCTACAGCTCACAGTTGACAGCTGTGTAGATTACTTTTCCAGTATTCTAGAAATTACAGTTTGCCTTTCAGAACTCCTACTACATACTACTCCTACTGCTCAGATTTTAGGCACCAAAGCACATTTTAAAAAATGTAGAGAAATAGAGGCTGTCAAATAACCCAGTTGAAAAAAAAAAAAAAGTTCAGAAGAACATTAACTGCAAAATCACATTACTTAATTCCAGTTCAGAAAAGGTCATATTCATACCTGGGCAATAGTGCATTTAATATTGTTACACTGTGCAAGGACTTTGTGGACCTACACTATGAGGTAACGTGCCCCTACCATGCTGCTGTGGAGAAATGCAGTGATACACTGTCAAGTAGAGGTGGCAAACATAATGCTTTGAGAAGTTAGTTTCTTCAGCAAGTAGCTTGCCACTAAGTAGCATCCTATTTATCTGGATTAAGAAAAATCACTTTGGCATTTGTCTAGTTAGTAGGATTGGCTGAAATATTCTGCAGCAGAAGGAGTTACTATGTAGAACTGTCTTTTAACTGAAATTAAAGGTTTTTTTCCCCAGGGACAGTAAATATTTACTCAAGGTGGGGGGTGACAATAAAAAAAGAAAAAAATAAACCTGAAGAACTTTTCATTTTTCTTCTAGAAATGTTTTGTCTTGATACATTTTATTTGACAGTCATTTAGAAATTATTCAAGTCTGACATCATAAAAATTAAAGTTATTCCATAGTATAAACTATCTTGGGAGGGCAGGTGGAAAAAGAGAATATCGCCATGTCTTTGAAAGACACATCATTCCAAATTAGAACAAAACCATGACAAATTGGGGAAAAAAAAAAAAGAAAAGAAAAGAAAAGAAAAGAAGAAAAAGAGTTCTTCTTGGAGTAATGGTTTTGTCTCCTGACTTATAATTAGCTTTTAAGGCCTCTGCGATTTTTGCTCCATGACTGATCTACAGAATGGCCTTGTACAAGTCACTTATCCTCTTTATGCCTCAGAGCACATACAGCTGAGAGAGATATACACTAGCTATAACCATATGTCATTATGCCAGTGCAATGCAGTGTGTCAACCCGAGTATTATCTTATTCTATCTACCTGCAGTACATCCATGCAGATTTTGCTTACCTAGACAAGTCTCCCATTTGCAATTTGTAATAAATGGTGTAAGAAACATTTACCGTAACTGGTCAAAGTTTAGAGGAATAACCCCTCACTCCCTCCCCAAAACAGCAACCATCATCTTTCCCTCTATGACTACATCTCCCGTGACTCTGACTCTTGGAGCCAGAGCAGTACACATGCTGCTAAAAGCAATGGGTTTTTTTCAAATATTTGATGTACTGCTTTCAGCTGTATAGGTTGTTGCGATCTTCTGTTCCTAGACAGCATGAAAATTAAAAACCTGTTTATAGCAGAGAGATGTGATTGAAACGGCAAATATGCTCTAGAAAGAACTGCTACTTCCTAGGAGGCCAGGATGCACAAGTATGTGGGCAGCAGCCCCAGGGAATAGGGGTCTGAGTGGCAAGACCAAGTAAATAATGTTTTCAGGTATATAATTTTCACCTGCCTCCAAGACTGTGAAATTGCTACAGCTCTAGTTGCTGCAGCTAAAATGCACCCTCTAGATATGATGCTTCCCTTTTGGGGAAGCTGCAGGCTTAGATGAGCTTTCCCACTTGACTGAAGACCCTTCCTGCTAACAAAAGATCTACATATGTGTTATCAATTGCACCACCCTGGAAGCTCTTCCTTCTATTAACAGCAGAACGTTAGAGGATATTATTGTACACAAATGCAAAGTCAGAAAGATTATATTAAGCATACATTAGGATACCTGTTGTTAACTACAGCATGTTTACATAGTCTATCTTCCCACAGCTTGCCTGCTTTAAATGCCTTTGCTGAAGTGGCAGGTTTCAATTCCATTGCTACCTGAGAGAGATGTGAGCAGAAAGAGACTCTTGAAACTGCAGCTCTGTGCTAGCCATATGTTACTTGCAGATGCAGAAGACTTATCTATTAAAATTCAGAGCAGCTGTGTTCAATGAAAAAACGATAACTAGTATCAGCCCTTTCTCCTGGGAGCTGAGCCACCATCATCTGTATAAGGGAGAAACAGTGAACTGAATGGAAAGACCTAAGTAGCCAGAGGAAGGACACAGGATCCTAGGAACTGGTTTTGTTTGCAACATTTATTCAGGTCAGCTCATGAGGTGAGGAATCCTTAAAGGACTTGCCAGCTTCACAAAAATCAGACTTATTCTACTACATCCTCAGCACTTTCTTCACTTGGTGTGCATGGAAAGCTTGCTTTTAAAGTTACAATTCCTATTGGAAACACTTTTATAATCTTATCCCTTCCAGCTTCAGTCTCAGCTCAGCACCCACTATTTAGCAGCTGATCTTCTGTCATTGTATGAGTGGCCAACACAGGTCTTCCTGCTTTTCTTTTGCCACTCTTTATTACAACTCTGAAAAATGAGATGACATATCAAAAGATTCTGTCCTGGATTCCAATATCCTAGTATTCAGGGTGTTGCTGATTTGCTGGTTTTGGATTCAGACCACTTAAAAAAGTCAGTCACCGATAGCTCATTTCACATCTGGATCTCAAATTCCCTCACTCAAACTCTCAGTATGTTTGGATACACAGTCCTTATCCACCTTACTCCAAATCATTTCTTACATGCTGCCCCTCACCATGATGAGGGGTCTCTGGTAGCATTTGATAGTGACTTCCAGTGTTTGCCCTTTCCTTGCTCTCACTATTGCTGTTGCCCTTTCCATTGTGGCAACCAGAAGGTGTCGTGTGAGCCAGCTGACCCCTTTACACTGGGCTGCATGTGCTCCACTCCCCATCCATCTTCTCTTGAGTGATATTGTTTTCATTAAGGATTCAAATCCATTAGTAGAAAGAGGCTAAAGACATAATACATCTTCAACATATTTCTTTTTGTGAACACTTACTTCCCTCCCCTCTTGTAATTCTTCAATTTACTTTAATTAAGCCCTGAAACAAAACCACTCAGGCTTACTCAGCAGGTGTGACTGGCATTCCCAAACTGAATCGTCTCACCAGTAAAGCTACTAGCATCCATCCTGGTGGGCCATTGAGGGAGACAGCCTGGCAGGGGCTGTCAGAGTTGGATGTGTAAGCAAGAAACTCCTTTTCATGCCACTGTACACAGGCAGTAGAAGGCTGTGCTCTCTCCTCTGAGAATTTTAGTGATTTACTTATTTCTGCTCCTCTTGGGCAGTGAGTCTGGAGTGGCAAGGCGGAAGAATCAGTCCTCATTCTTTCTCCCTGCTTTGGGCCTGGGAATATCTACTCCCTCCCAATGCATACAACATCTCCATCTAGTTTTCTCCAAGATCTACAGTCTCTTACTGTGGGAGGTCTCTGCTCCTCTTGGCTCACTGTGAGCTCCAGATCCAAAGATGCTCTCAGTTGGTGCCTGGAGAACATTAAGTCATGATCAACAGGCTTTTGATTAGTGCTTAATATGCTGCAAATCTAAAGTTTCAGAAACAAGATTTTCTCCACATGTTGTGTTTTTGCAGTCCCTAACATAAATGTGAAAGACTTCAAGATACGCAGCTAGGGATAAGACCATTCCCACATATATATAAAATATGCAGAGCTGTTGCTTTTAAAAAAAATCTCTTCTCACGACAGGATATGAGATTCATAAGCCTTTCTTCATTTATATATGTGTTGTTGCCACAGGACTTCTAAACGATAACCTAGGCCTTTCCCTAATTGATATTACCATTTTGACCAAAATGTGAAGGTGCCACACCATCCTCTGCATCTCTTTATACAACGATATTTTAATTCATTAGTATTAGATGAAAGCTGGTGTGGTCAGAAACCTTGCTCCACTTGTTAGTATCTACCAGTAACTGAGTAGTATTGGTGACTGGGAATAATGACAGTTTTCCTCAGGAATGCAGAAGGCAACTGACTCAAGGTCTGTGTAGTCATTGGAATTGCACCATGACAGTGGCCAGCAAAGATATCATGGTTATGATTTGCTCTGATATAAGTAGACACATGTCGGAAACCCTACCAGGGCACCTGACATTGTTGCAATCACATGCTCTTAGCAATTCTTTTATGTGTTAACAGTTCAATCCTAATGATGCTAGTTTTGTGTTAGAGTTTACTAACATTTTGTGGCTGTTATTGTGAAGAGCAGCAACCATTCCTCTAGTTTATATCCTTAAGCTATTCTCCATCCACTATCCTTAGTTTCCTCAAGTGCTAGGAGTCAATTATACACCTTTTTTTTACTCTGGAGGCTTACATCCTTGGTTTTCCTCCGTGTAACTGCTCTCTACAAGTTGTCCTGTGTCCTCGGATGTTTCTAACCTACATACTACTTCACTTATTCCCTCCCATCCATTGCAAATCAGGAATATTTTTCTGAAGTCTGTCTCTCTTGTATGGTCTGATGCCAACACATGACCTGACAGTGAACACTCTATGGCTTTTTTTGTTCTTTACAGCAAGCTTTATCACTTCAATCTGCCCTTAACAAACAAACAAGCAATGCAAGAAAACCTTCATTTGTGCCTTCTGAACCAGGGTTCATTATTGTTGTGCATACGAGTCACTATGTATTCAGAGGAGACATGAAAAAAAGAGCAAGGCAGAAGAGTTGAAAGGATCAAAATATGCGTTTAAAATCAGGGGAGCAACGAAAAGGCCAACTGAGTGAATAGTTAGGACTAGACAGTACAGAATCTGACTCATATTTGTATTCAACATGTATTTTGTGTATTCTTCAGGAAAAAAAAAGTATTCATTTCTAATGGTCGGAGAAAACTCCACTAGCTGTTAAATATTATGTTCACAAGGTCTTTAGCTTTGAAGAGTTATTAATGTTCCCTTCTCTTCACAACATTGAAATCTAAAACCTAGGAAATATCAGATTTTTACATCCTACTGAATCACTTCAGAGGCAGAAGCACAATGCATCTCACATCTGAACAAAGTTGTAATAGCTAGAACAAACAGAACACACTTTAACATCTGCATAAGTAGGCCATTTTTATTACAGTAAACTTATGGGAACTGTAAGTTTGGATTTGTTGTTTGTTTTTTAATTAAAAGCAGGTTCCATAGAATCATAGAATTGTTTTGGTTGGAAAAGATCTTTAAGATCATCAAATCCAGCCATTAATCTAATGCTACTAGTCCATGTAGAAGAATTTCTGTTTTCTTTTGAATCATAGCTAATCTGAAAGTGAAATACAGAAGCCACAGCGTGGAAAGGAAGAGGGGACACTAGCACTGCTCCCAGATCATAGTTACTCAGACGAAGAAGAGAAGATAGAAGATAGATAAATATGAATCACTGATTATTTCTGTTTGCTTTCTCTTATTTTGTACTCCTGCTCAGTGACAATCACAGCAGACAATGCTGGAGATGGATACATTTTAAAAATTGTAAACGTGAGGTGCAATGAGGCAGCAATCTCACAGTTGAAGAAGATAATCACACAAAGCAAGGAAAATATAAATCTATTATAAATTATTGTGCAATCAGTGAAGATGGAAAAGATTAAAATTTTAAATGGGACAAAGTGAAAGAACATGTACTGAAGCATTAATGTGCAGTAAACCTGTAGTTAATTACTACTCTCTGAAGATGATTTCACATCAGTTAAAACAAAAGCTGAACTTATCAAATTCTTGTTCTGTTTTGGGGTGTAAATTGACTAATAGTAGCAATGGCTGCTTTTAACAAACAACAAAATACACCAAAAAAACCCCAAACCAAACCCCAAGCACCTGAAACCAACCCTCTCACTCCCCCTCAAAATCCCAAAAATTATTTTAGCATGATCCTGTCAAGTTCTATAAACAGAAATACCACCATTAAGTTTGATTACATTTTCTTTTCTGTTTGATAAAGTGCACAGAAGATACTTAAAATCTTTGGAGAGGAGAGAAACAGAAAGAATCGAGTGTTTTCATTATCAGAGAGTCCTGGATATAGTCAAAAGATCTGGCAGTTCAGACACAGAAGGGTTTGAAAGCTAATGTTTTATTTGCTCCTGGAGATAGTCTGGATTGTTCAGAAGCAGAAATTTAGTACTGGTATAGAGAGGAGTCAGCTGACTTTCCATTATCCATTATTACTGGGCAGGAGAGCCATGAGGAAATAAAAGTGTTTAGATCTGCCAGATCTCAGGCAAGTTAACCTCAACCTGAGCACCTAGAATTGCAAGCTCCTGAAAAAGATCAATAGCTTCACAGCCTCACCTAGCCCTCCACCTCAATTGCTTGAGTGGCAAGGGCAATAATGAAACAACGCTTCATTATCACGCAGGGTGAGGAGCGGAGGCTGAGGCTTGCCTACAAAATAGGAATGGGGACCTGTATTATGGAATTGCCTAGCCACACACAGTGAGAACAGGATGCAGCATGACCGATTTTGTTTTCCTTTTAAGAAGGAACCAAATTCTTTTGTAAAGCACATATGCATTGGCTAGCAGTAATAAACTCATAGAAGGCCTTGATGGATCACTGACGCTGCCCTTATACCCTTAAACAATGGGGCACATTGCAGACCCTCAGATGAAAGCAGAATGAATTTGGAGAAAGACACATGGGCCAGTATTAGGTTCCAAAGCAGTGGTCAGACTCTGAAATCTCAGCCAAATCACATATGTCTGGCTTTTCTGATCTCAGATCTTACGCAGCCAGAAGACTCCCTTCTTCTAGACATGTAGCACCAGTAAAAATTAATCTCCTCAGGACTTAAAGTGAAGCCTAGAAGAATGGTATGCCACCAAACTTTGTCACAGAAAGGAAAAAAAGAAGGGGAAAAAAAAAAAAGAAAGGGGAAGGGAAATCCCCACCACAGGTGAGCTTTAGCAACCTGCATTTTACCCCACAGGCACTCTAGGTCCCAGTCCTGGCCAACCAACCTGTGATGAGAGCAGAGGAGTCAGTTATGTTACAGCAGCTGACCATTGCACGGCTTACCTTGTTAACTTTTTCCTTGTCAGCTTATGGTAGGAAAACAGTATTTCTTACATGGACTTTTCAATGTGTAATTAAATTACTTTTGGAAAACTTTATTCAATCAAAGATACTACACTCAGTGAAACATTGTGGGAGAAGCACCTTAAATTCCAGTTTCTCTACTATTTATACTTGACCTTAGCCCAGTGCATTGAGTGAACAGTAGCTTACATTTGCATTAAATGTGACTGGCAGTTATGTTTGGCTTGTCTTGTGGCTCTCTTTGCAGAAATTACATGACCTAAAGCCAACCATTTGTTTACCTGACTTTACAGAGAGATGCTGTCAGTCATTGAGAATTTTTTTATTGATTCAGAAATGCATGTATTAACCCATATGACAAAGCCTACGCACAGAGCAAAAGGTACTAAGGCAACTGACAAGTGTCCAGGTAGCACAGAAAGCATAGAAAGCTCTACTCCCTAAATAAACAGCTTTAATTTGCTAGTCTGATGTTCTACAATTCCCAATCAGTAAGAACATCAATTGCTAAACACACTAGCTTCACAAGTTTATAAAGGAGAATTTTAGTGATGAGGAAGTAAAGAGACAAACACTTGAAATACTAAAGGCAGAGAAAATTAATTTTACTCTTTTATGCAATATCAAAGTCTCTGCAAATTGTGGTTTGCACGAGTGAAATCCATCTTGCATCATGGCAGAGTTGTTTGAACTGGTGGGCATAGACTTCAGGATAACAAATGCAGTGATATGCACAGATGCAGCAGAACTGCTCCATGAGCACTTCAGGCCGACGTCTGCAAGAGGTGAGGATACTAGTGAGGTTTGCTAGCTCTAGAAAAGAGCTATGTATCTAAATGGTACCAACTGTAAGGCTGAAGGTCAGCAGAAGATGCAGTAGCAGTAATACACCCCATGTTCTGGACTCTCTTTTGCACCATTGGCCCTTATGGGTCTAAGTTTGGGCAGCTGTAACATCCTGGTGCCCACTCTAACAGATGTATCCCAAATAAGTGACCCAAGACTAGCTTCTCATCAGGATTCGTAGTGTATCACTCTGTAATATACAAGCAAACACTTTTTCATATCTATATTTCAGCTTCTAACATTACTATTAAAGGTATGAGATCACTGATAAAAAACCAGAGAGGTTTAATTTATTTATGACTAAGAATTTTGACAGTTTTAGGTCAATCTATGATCAACATGGTTTTTGTCACCCACTTGTGTTAGCCATCACACACTTTATGCATCCTGCACTGATACTGCACATAGTGCTTCTGCTGATGTTAGTAAGAATCTCAATGGAAGACAAAAATGTATGCAATGAAAGACTACACATCAGACTTTTATCTCTAGTAGAAAGAGTTTACATTTATTCCCACTGAAATGCATTCAACTCATAGGGGGCAAACAACAACTGTTCAAGAAGCAGCATTTCAAGGCTAAGCAATAATTTAAGATGGGAAATGAAGAGACTTCGACTTTCTACCACCTTCCAGTTTTCTAAGCTGGATTTGTCTCATGTTTCAAAAAACCCAAGACATATGACAACATCAAGTATTCCACAATAAGAATCACAACCAAATATATCCCTGGTCCTCTGGAAGTGCACCAAATAAAACCAACTTGATGAGATAGAAATCATATTACTTACAGTTCTAGCAGCCTTCCATCTTCTTCTACAACAGAATGATTTCCAGTTAAAGTTATATATTCTAGTAAAGTTTGTTTGTGTTAAAAAAAAGAGCACAGAAATCTGTTTAGGATTAACACCTACATTCAAGAGTGTGGTAACTAAAGTATTCCAAATCCCTACCTCAAACTACAGAGCTTTAAAGAGCAAATGAGCTGTATCATCTCTCTCACACAGAAGACAAACTCACAACATCTGGCTAAGCAATAAGATATTCTCCCACCAGAACCTCATCATGCAAAGCTGTTGCAATTAGGCCAATCCTTTTTACCTTAACACTGCTGTAGCTCAGCCCCACTGTTATAACCCTTTCTTGTTTGTATTCTTTGTGTGGCTCTTATTTATACAATGTAAATATACATTTTATAGTCAATGAGTATGGCTATTTTTTTGTGAAGGGATTGCATTAGTTTCAGATAGCTACAGAAATCTAAAATGAACACAGAGGCTGAAAAATTAAAATTACACATCAAAGCATACATTAAAAGCACATCTTCTGATTCTTGTGTTCTTGGCTGAACACAAAAATTGCTAGTAAGGTAGGAGATTGCAGAGGTTTCTGGGGATATTTTCCAAATGAAATATTTTCATGTCCTCCATGAACCTGGCTCACCTCCCTATCACTGAACATGAAGACTGGCTTCAGTCATCAGTGACTTATGTGATTTTATATTGATCCAAAATCAGTGGCCTGAAGCTTTTCCTTAAAGATCACTTAAGTACCACAACAATGTTTTTCATCTCTGTCATCAGTCTTGGTTCTTCTCAGACAGACAGTAACAGCTTTCAGGAAAATGTCTTTTCAGTAATGGGGAAAAGAGGGAATATCCTCTGTTATTAGGGATAGAATCATAGAATCATAGAATCATTTAGGTTGGAAAAGGCCTTTAAGATTATCAAGTCCAACTGTAAACCTAATACTGCCAAATCCACTAAACCACATCCCTAAGAACCACATCTACATGTCTTCTAAATACTTCCAGGGATGGCAGCTCAGACGCTTCCCTGGGCAGCTTTTTCCAACACTTGACAACCCTTTCAGTGAAGAATTTTTTCCTAATATCCAATCTAAACCTTCTCTGGTGCAACTTGTGGCTGTTTCCTCTTGTCCTATCATTTGCTACTCGGGAGAAGAGACCAACACCCACCTAACTACAACATCCTTTCAACCTCCTTTTCTCCAGGGTAAACAACCCTATTTCCCTTAGCTGCTCCTCATAAGACTTGTTCTCTAGACCCTTCACCAGCTTTGTTACTCTTCTTTGGACATGCTCCAGCATCTCAATGTCCTTGTAACGAGGGGCCCAAAACTGAACCCAGCATTTGAGGTGCAGCCTCACCAGAGCCGAGTACGGGGGGTACAATCCCTGCCCTAGTCCTGCTGACCACCCTGTTTCTAACTAAAGCCAGGATGCTATTGGCCTTCCCAGCCATCTGGACACACTTCTGTCTCATATTCAGCCAGCTGTTAACCAAAACCATTCCCCCCCACCCCTGGGTCCCTTTCTGCTGGGCAGCTTTCCGGCCAGTCTTCCCCAAGCATGTAGCATTGCATGGGGTTGTTGTGATCCAAGTGCAGAACCCAGCACTTAACCTTGTTGAATCTCATACAATTGGTACAGTTTTGAAGTTGATGATAAAGTAGCTTATCCAATACTTTGGAACCAAAAGATGCTTTGTCTTTTGACCTTACATGCTTATCTAGGCATCATCTTCATTATGATACATTTTATTTATTTACTTATTTTGAAATGAAGCAACTAAGCCATAAGTACAATACACAAGCATATTACTAAACAGAAGGAATGATGATGAGATGAAGTACAGGGCTAAGGGCTCAGGAAGCAAAACTTATGTCTTGCCACTCATTTCCCAACTATGAGCATATCACTTCCCCTTCCCTGCTGCTTCCTTTCACATCTCTTGTTTTTCCTGGTCCCTGAGTACGAATGTTCATTTCAAAGTTGACTGATGCTGGACTCTGATGCAGTTGAAAATGTTTTGGCTCCAGTACTTGGAGAGTAAACTGCATTTAGGCAAGGTATAATCAGGGATAACTCCATGTAAGCCCACAGTAATTACAGGTGAGCTTAACTCCATCAGTTATCTTTAATTTAATGAGTTATGGGCATAAAATATGAAGTCATGCAATTTCCAGTGAACTGGTTTATTAATAAAGGCAAACAAGTCAAAGTCCACTAAATGTTGTAACAGCTTATTGTTTTACATATCAAGTGGAAACATCTGCATCCATCATGGATTCCATGTCTGTGTTCAAGTGCTCATATGGTAGTAAGATAAAGATTATGAGTAGGCTTTTAAGAAAACCATTTAAAGCTGCCAGACTCTGGGAGCTAAAATAGCAAAGAAAATTCACTGCCTCTCAGCACAACTTGTTATACAATTAATTTGATCTAGAAATAGAGTATTTACAGGGCAATTTGCAATATGTAAACTGTTAAGCACAAAATGGCACTCTTTATGTCATCAAACACAATTCACCTTCATTACAGGCACAGTTGGGATCTAGGGATTTCTTTTTTTGTGAGTGTGAGCAGAAAAAAAGGTTGTTGTGAGGAAGATAACTTCTGTAGAATTTAATCAAGTCTAATACCAAGTATAGAGATCACAATGATGTTTGATAAACACAACTCACAAAATACTTCTCAGTAAGACTCTGATATAAACTAAACTTATTAATGCACCCAGGAATTTACCTTTAAATTGTAACTCTAGGAGCACAAAGCAGTTAATGTGATCACAGTTAAATAGTAATTAGGTTTCATCAAGACTAATATAATGGTATTTTCCTTCATGCAAGATAAACTATTAGTTAAGGGACTGTATCATTGTTTCACATGCTCTCTGGTTTTAATAAGCATACTGACTTGAAAAAGTCCAGTAGCGGCTGCTTTTTAGTATGTTTTAATCAGTCCAAGTAGTAATTTCTAAACTGGAGTCTAAGGCTACATCTAACTGTTTCATTGTGTGGTTTTTCCAAATTCAGTTTTTCTTCTTTTGATTTACACACCTATGAAAGCAAATGAAATTCTCCTAAGGATCCAGGACCCAATTAAATTGTCTTTCCTATTGTGAAACTCATGCGGATTTCTACCAGCAAAAGTCTGGCTGCAAGTATCAAACAGTACAGTCTTGCCTATAATTCTGAAAAGATGCATGGGCCATTGGGCAGTTTCCAAGACAGATCTCCTAAACTGGATAACTGCAGCCTACACATGTGATTTCCCCTCTGTGTCCACAATCTGAAGACTAAATTCAATGTCCTTACAACACTGCTGTTTTGTAAAAGCAACAGAAACAACTCCAATGTCAGCACTTATCTACAAAGCAGTGGGCCTGAGTCCTACTCATGTGGATGACAAGACTAAAAAAGAAAAAGTGTTTCTGAGTACAGGAGACTCTCAAAAACGAGGTCAAGTCAACCTCCGTCATGGACTCAAGAGACTTGCACTCAAGTGTAAAGGGTATAATGAGAATGCAGAATCTTGTTTTTCTGATAGATGTGAAAAACAAGTTTCCACCAATTGTCTTACCTTCTTATTTGGAGAAAATATCATCTATAGAACCTAGAGCAAACAACTTGGACTAAAAAATCATTATTAGACAAAATATCATTTACATAAAGAGAGAAATGATGACTACAAGCAATTTTAATGAAGCAAAGAAGAAGAAATAACATTATTTCCCAGCATCCAAGTGAAATGCAATTCTTTGCTCTTGGACTTTAAGAAATAACAGTAAGTATTTTGGTATCTTCCTTGTTTCTTTCTAATTTTAATTGAAGTATATAGTGTATCTTGAAAACTATTTCTTTCACTTCATGACTATGACAAGATAGTTTTAAAAAAGTTTTTGTACCCTAGCTTATGGAGTTATTTATGCCTCTAAGATTTTCGTTTGATGTATAAAAAAATTAATAGAATGACACAGATTTTTTTAGAGGTCCATGTAAATTAAAATCACAGAAAGGGATCTCAAGAGAGCACTTAGTCAAACTCCCTGCATGAAGGAAGAATCAAGAATACTTAAATAATCTCTAATATATTTAAACTGTTCTTAGAATTGCTGGTTAAAGAGTTTACCAGAATGTTGCTATGTAAACCATCACAATTTCTGAACATCCAGAATTCAGACTTTAAGCAAATTTATTTTTGTCATTACTGCAGGCCATTGAGCATAATTATTCTCAACTTAAAAATATCTCAGTAATATTTGAGAGATCTGTATTTCCTGTAACTCTTCTACTTCCTGTGATAATTAAGCAGTCTTTATTCAAAAATTTGTCATATGCCATGCTATCATTGCTGCTGCTTACCTTTTTTTTCTAAATGTATACATCTTCTGTAGAGTGTGGTGTCCAGAATTATACACCAGCTAAAGCCTCAGCTATGTTTATCAGAGCAATACAGATAACCCCTTAGTTCTAATGTGACAATTCTGCTAGTATAACCCAAAACAAGAGCTGACTTTTTTGCAACAGCATCACATTCCTTGCTATAGCTTAGACTGTAACCCATTATAACTCCTCTCATGTATTCTGAACTTTGTAACTGCTCTGGTTTTGGCTACACCTATTGATTTTAGTCTTGTTGACATCAAGCCATTTCTCCAGTTTATCAAGATGGGTTTGAATTATAGTTCTGTCTCTCAAAGTACCTACAGACAAACCCTTGTGTTTTGGTGTCACCCACAAATGATTAACTATATTCTATATTTCATTGTCCAAGATACTACTTAAAATAATAAAAGAGCTGGGTGTAGAACAGGTCCCTGTAGAGATCCACTTGAAATTCCACAATATTTGAGAGAATCTTTTAGCAAGCAGTGTATTCCCATCATAATCACCATATCAGGACTACACTTTTCCAATACCCTTTGAGAAAGAAATGCTAGGAAATACCAGATTCTTTATGAAAGATATATCCCATCTACTGCTTTCCTCTGAATCATTTACCACAGTCTGACAAAGAAGGGAATTGAATTAGTTTGATACAACTTCTTTTCCATTAACATATCCATCTACATTTTAATCATATTTTTGTCTTCCACGAAGAAAACAGTTCCTTATAAATAGATAATTTTAGAATATTTGTGGAGATTGAAGGGTCTACAATTACTCATACCTTGATTTTCCCACTTATTATTTTTGAAAGAGAGGTTGTATGTTCATTATTTGCCAGTCTCCCATGAGTTTGCAAAATTACTCAGAGATTAATTTGGTTAGTTTCCTTAAGTGCTCCAGCATGAACACCCTCCGTCAACTTGAATCTTTCCTAAATATTCTTTAAAGTGCTTGCTCTCTTGCTTCTCTCGTTAAAATGATTTTATTAAAAATCTGTTTAGAATAGATCTCAGAGAAGATAGAAAAGGTGGCATTGAAGGTTATTATCTGCCTATACCATTACCTATTTCTTTCCTTTTCTCTTAAAGATGTATCTTTCATTTCTCTTGCAGTTCTCCTTTTTACCTAATAATTTTTAGGCCACTTTCTTTTTACCTTTTAGATCTTTTAAAATTTATGCTCATGCTAACAAGTTAATGTATAACAAAGGCAGTTCTTCATAAATAGCATTTTCTATCTTCTGGATGCATTGGAGAACTTCTCTTAATGCTAATCTTACTTTCCCCTTGTTTGGTTTTGAATAATTCCCCCTTCTACATAAATATCCAGGCATTTTATAAGATCTCAGTTTCTGGTGATGTGTTTTAATTGACTAAACTGAATAAGCCCGGCTAATTTTCACACTGTTCTGTAGCTCAAAGCTCCTTGGTCTCAGCCCTGCATCATGCAATTGCAGTTCTATAAGCACTGGTGGGTTTACATACACTGTGTAATACATGGAATTTTTCTTAAGGCCATATATTCTGTAAACTAGTGAACATGAGAACATCTTTTTGTTTTCAGTTATAACACACACTTTCCACCCTCTCTGTTTCTGTAGAAAATCATAGTACAAATAAATATGAAAGGGCAGATTGTTCAATACTTACACAATTAACATATATGTACACTAATGGGTTGTGTGAAGTGATGTAGGAACTCAGGAAACAAATTACTCTTCAATTACTACTCTAGTGATACAACATCATTTGTCTGGATGTGATAGTTAAAAAAAGGTTACACTAGAAGTCAGGGTGACAGTGTAGAGCAAAAAAGCATAGACTGTTTTTGCCTTTGTGCTGCAGCAAGAGTGCAATTGAAATTTTAAAACATTACTTAAAACATTTTAAGTCCAGTTAATTATTTACTAGTAATAAAAGTAGTTTCAGCAGATGCATCTGCCCTAGAGACCCTTGATGATTTTGATCTGCAACCATATTTTTTTCCTCTATTTAAAAACAATTTTGTCCTCCATGCCCCCGCTCCCCCCCCGCACAGGACAGCAGGAAGTAAACTAATTGACTGAATATAGAGAAAAAAAAAAAAAAAAGAAAGTGTGGAATTTGACATGCAGCAATTGTAAGGAATATCTTTTTAACAGCAAACTAGAAACTTCATTAAAAACTGGAAGAACAGGATTTCTGGTACCATTCCCACTTGCAAAAATTCCCATGGAAATTTCTGGGCTTGTAGTTAAAGGAAAATTATTTTCATTCCTCACACTTTCTCTACTGGAAATATACCCTTGATAATTGAAAGTTTAGTCTGAATATTAAAGTATTTCTAAGTGTTACAATGTTCCTTTATTTAAAAACAGCTGAAGTCCCAGAATTTCTCTGCCCAATTAATGGAGTACTAGTGTGCATAAGTAATGAGTGGACTGTTTTGTACAAAGATACTTCTAGAAAGTGGAAGAGGATGATAGGAGAATGGATTGATGCTGTGTTGTGCTGAATGAAAAGAAAGAAAACTGCCCCCTTCTTCCTCTCAAAAACATGCCAAACTAAAAATAAAATCTGAGACAAAGAAACACTGCCAGAAGTGTTTACCATCAGTTTTTAGTACTTTTCCCAAAAATTATCTGTTCACTTTTTACATATCCAATTCAACAGTCTCTTCTTGTATGGTAAACAACATATGTTTAAATTTAGGCCCATATGTAAGAACTAGTGCTACCAATGAGGTTGTACTTTTTGCAAAATTGTAGTCATACTACATACACAATATTTTTTCTAGAGGGTTTTAATTAGGGACACTTTTTCAAAGTAACCAGGAACTGTGAGCATACTATTAACATTAACTGTTAGTATTTTCCACAGCCATAAATTCACAGATTTTAAAGATCTGATTCCTCCTCTACTCAGATGCTAATTCCAGTCGTGTAACAGCTTGTTGTCCTAGTCCAAATCAAGTCTGTGTAGGCATAAAGTGAGTCTGGACACATATTCCCTGAAGTTATGAATGGCATGTCCCTGCTTCCAGTCCTGAGCTCCTGTGTGATTGGCCATAAAATGGCAAGTTTTACAAACCTAGAAGTGGCTATATTTCAGAGAAAAAAGTAATATAAATGTAATCCTATAAGGAAAGTTGGGATATTGGGAACACAGAAATGGATGTTAGGAATTATTTTGAGGGCTAAAGTCACAGCATCACAGATATTTTAGACACTGCTGACTTTATATATTATTACAACTTCAAAAACCTCTAAATATTTCATGAACTAAATTGTATAATTTGGCCAACATTTACTGTAAACCAAATAAGTAACTAAGCTGTCCATTAATTCAGAAAGCAGAGTGTGATAATAAAACTGCTCTTAAAAATGGGAGTTGTTGTGAATGACTGCTTTCAACATTTTAATAAGCATCATTAACTTCATATGAAAGGTTTATAAACATTTACTTTGCAGAAGTTCTCTACTAGCAACAGGATAGATTTCATTGTTTATTCTTATAAAGCTTTCTTTCTTAAATAGTGAACTGAAAGTAGGCAATGTGTAGCACAAAATTAATTGCAAACTTTCAGCCTGTATGAAACATTATAAAACTTCTCCTATTCCTGGGATCTAGTTCCAAAACACGCCATAAGATGGTCACTTATATTCAATGGAGCTCACTTTGCTTTGGATATTTTCCTTCTTTGTCTGTTGCACATCAGGCAAAACCTTCCTTCTCTCTCACTTAACGAAATAAACCTATTAGCAGTCAATCATTAACTCCTAAGGGCTCAATTCAGTAAAGGAAAAATTACCACCACAGTTGCCTGCTGTGAGATCTCCTGATGGCTCTGCAGCTGAAGTGTCTGATCAAAACAGCTTATGGGAATTAGTAAAAGGCATACACTGCAGTTACGTGGCACTTTCTTACTTTAGAATGTTCAAGTATTAATTAATGAAACTTCACAACACCCATGTAAAGCAGGTAAAGACTGTGAACACTTTATGAAAGGATAACTGGGGTACACTGAGTTGAAAGGTGCTTCCAGGAGAGAACTGTAAATTGTTGCCAAACCCAGGATTGAAGTTACTCAGGAAGTCATTTGGTCTGTCTACATGGTACTGCATTTTTGCAGTTGAAGGTTTTAACCGTGCACAATTCTCCTTT
>VYZX01023427.1:22640-57736 GCA_013401335.1 Brachypteracias leptosomus
CCTGCCCACGTCCACCTCAGTGGGTGCACTGCCCATGATGAGAAGAGGAATGGATTGGAAATAATACAACCAAGTTTACTGTCATGGAACATCTAATTAAGTCATTGCCCTTATTTGTTCTCTACAGCATGGTCTGTTGCTGCTGGGAAGCCATTTTATCTAATCAAAACTAAGCCAGGAGTACATTTTTGCTGGTACTGGGAATAAAACCCTTTAAGAAAGAAATACTGGCAAAAGTCTTACTGCAGACAAATCAGTATCAAAGTTACTTTTGTCAGTATTGCTTATTTTGCTCAAGACACCCTGTATCAATAACACTGTCAAGCCCACTTTTTTTAGGCTGTTTCCTAAGGAAAAAATAATGCAATCGTGGTACCAGCCTGTCTGCCAGTCCCTACCCTAATGATCTTGAACCTGCCAGCCAGTTTCAACCACATCTGACAATGCCTTCAGGATAGAGGTCTCAAAAATCTTCCTCTCCTAGGAGTTTAATGAAAATCAGGAGTTGGTAGAGGAGAGGAAATGACCGTATTAATCCTTCCTCTGAGGAAAAGAGATGGAGAAAGGAGGCTCTCTTTATTCAGTTTGCAACAGCTAGCTGGGTAGTCACATGTGTGTGTGTGAACTGTCTGAGCAGTACAGCTTGCCAGTCAGCACAAATATAAGTACTCTGGACTTGTCACAGCAGAAAGCCAAACTGTACATAGAGGGAGGACAGAGAAAGTGTGGGAGGGGTCACAGTATTGCAGGGAGCAAAGGAAGAATGTGTGGCATTGAAATAGGTGATTTTAGGAATATGAGATGGTGGAGTATGGGCAGGGATTCAGGAAATGAGGGAGGAAATCATAAGCATCTTGTGGAGAGGGAGAGGAAATGGGGCACTGGGTTTACTGGGGAGACCTACAGATACTATAGGCAGAACTGCCATGGGCTGGCTTACTGAGTGGAGGAGATGTAAGTTAATTAATCCTATTGCTTCTGGAATAATTTATTAAACTACATGCAGCTTTTGTACTAGAAAGTTTGGCTGACATACACATAGGACAGGCTTTTTACACAGGAGTGGCTTTGAAATACAAGAGGGGCATTAAAGGACTTTGATTTTTTCTTTTTTTTCTTTTTTTTTCATGGTGGGCAAATAGGCAATGAGTCAGTTCAGCTACAGGGAATGATTTAGTGATTGATCTAAGTGTCAGGTTTGAAATCACTGCTGTAGACTCCTTGAAACTACAAGGTCATCTCAGCCCTTCATCGTTTGAAGGAAGAAAAATTAAGTGCCGTGCAGTTACCATATCTGGTCCTCTGACTGAGCCCTTCAAAAATGCAGGCCTATTTGTTTTATGTGGATTTGAAAGAATCTGAGGGACCTGCTCAATTTTTCACACCCTCTAGTGTTATGTAGCAACCTGCATAACACAGATTAGTGTATTTACTTAAATCCAGCTGATAAAGTATATTACAGATAAAATATATAGATATATATTACAGACACATCTGTAATATATATAATATGAATGAGCACATGCTTTGCATTGAAAAATGAGAGATACTGTTAATATCTGTGCTAAGCATTAGTTCCCTACACTGTACATGAATGGATTTTTAGACCACTTGACAATTCATCCCTGCCCTGAGACACATGAGATTCTCTCCTTCTCTTCCTTCCTTACTAGTACTCAGAGTAACAATATAATGTTCAGATTATGTCAAATATCACAATAAATTAACCTATGACAAACTCTGTGCCACAGTGACCATCATAGAGATTCAGCTGAAGCTAACCTGATAACATGGAGTTTTATCTGAAGTTTGTCCAAACACACACATTTAGGTTTTCATGAACTGCCACATTCAGAGAGAATACCTTGACTAATAATACCCAAACAGCATTTGTTCATCAGCTCTGTGCTTACTCTGTGTGTTGAGGTGAGCTGCACATTTGCTAAATATGCAATCTACATGTCTCTTATTATCGAAGGTTACCTTGCCACTGTCTATTCTTTCCTCTTGTCTGCAGAGTACAGAGGGTGCTATGGGGTCCTCCTCCATGTCCAAGTCTACAATGTACTGCAGAAACTATATATATGCTTTGGTACTAACAATAACCATTGGCCTCTGGAACTGTCAGTGCATCAACTTCCCATCCTAGCAATACATTCACTATTGTCAGATTCTCATTTTTAGAGAAAGAAGTCAGATTCAACCATTCCACACTGAAAACTAATAAAAAAGAAATAACCTGAAGTGGAAAAATTAATTTCATGTCATTTTAAAAATAAACTTAACAGAAGAGAGAGTAAAACAAGTAATAGCTACTTGTGTTTTCTGTAAGCTACTTTGACAAGAAATCAAAGCAAGTCAGGGAGGCATGTTTCTCCAATATTGAGAATGTAGCTATAATAAGTGTTACATTAGCCAACACAAATTGAGAAAGCCTCTAAATCTGTGACTTGTCTCCACATGTCAAAAAGAGCATCTGGTCCTGTGATTTGCTGAGAATGAAAAATACAGCTTAGCATAAGGGAGGGCTGTGAACAAAGGACACAGCTATCTGAGTGCAGAAGGTGTCTGGTTTAAGTTCAGTTTAATCTTTGCTTTTGTGCCTTCTTTGTTTGAACATATCCTTGCAGATGGGGGAGGGGGAGAAAAAGTCTAAAAGAAAGGAACATCAGGTACTTTTGAAACTCATTTAAATTGCAGTCTGGAATGGGTATGGACTTAGATTGTTGACATAGTTATAGCATCTGAGGGGCACACAGAGAGAAGCCTTAGCAAAATGTGTGTACTTTTGATCCCAGATAAGGCTTAACAATTTTTTCTTATAGACTCTTTATTCTGTAAGAAGTTATTGCTCCTGAAAGAGATAGATTAATCACAACAAGTTGAGCAAGGCACAGAACAGACGGGGAATGTGCAAATTCCCCACCCACAGTCCTGTAGGAAACGTGCCGTGCTCCTGCTCTTCTAACCCAAAGGCTTATTGAGTTGGCCTGAGCTTCCAAGCTCTCCCTCTAAGGAGATGGGTAATAAATACCCTGTGAGAACGTTCACATGGAGATTTACTCTTGAATAGCTAATATACTTCAAGGTATTGCCAGTTTATCCACATTTTGCTTATATCCAAACATAATTGCAATTGTCTCTGATTTTCAAAACTCATTGTGAACTATCTCTACATCTCCTTTCCAGCTTTGTGTCACTTCAGAACCACATGTTAATGTTGACATGTAATTTCTTTGCCTGTACAGGACACCAATGGTGAGTAGTTATTGCTTGCTCTCATCCTGTTTTTTTGCACTTACCTGCCAAACACCTTTTCACCTTCCTACTCCAGACCACTGAGCTTGTTCTCACGTAAAACTTTCCTGTTTGCTTCAACCAATGACTGACCCTATTCAACTTACATTTCTCTTTCCTTTACAATTAGCTTGCAAAATCCCTGCTTGTTTGCATTTTTTGCTCTTTGAAAAGTTACTTTTCTTTCCTTGTCCTTGGCTCAAGGATTCTTTTGAGATGTTTCTCTACTTGTGCAAAGTTGAGCTTTGCTGTATCAAGCTCTGCAGAAGCAGTTTTATTCATCATTCACTTATTCTGTAAAGGAATAAGAGATCTCTGTCCTTTACAACTGGTGGGATAAAAGGTAAAAATCAAGGAAATGTAGCAACATCCTACATGTAATACGAAGGAGGAACATACCTTGCAAGGAAAAGAAGTCTGGAGAATCTCTGTTAAGAAAGTAGAACGTGTGCAAAGGGCTAAAAAGATAGATGCAGTTGGTTTCTTCAATAAAGAACACCTTCAGTTTTACAAGCATAGACTCTTATGCTATTTTCTAGGAGGGGACAAAAAGGAAAAATGTGGAAAGGCATGTCCTTATTAATTTTTGAAAACCTCTTAACATACAGCTACCTTAAAGCACTCTCTGTCCCTGTATTTCCTAGTATATCCAATCTATCCAATCTTTTCTACTTTTGTGTGGTTTTTGTTGTTTTGTTTTTTTTTTTTTAGTTTCATCTCAAAACTAATCTACAAATAAAATTAATGCATGCTTTTCTTTTTTGCTGTCCTCATTTGGCTAGCTGTACCTTTTCACAGGCTCCTAGAGGTGAAACATGAAGACTCAAAAGTTCAGCTGCAGCCTAGCTTGTGGTACATATTTATTCCTTGCAGCACATATAAGGGCTAGTGCTGAAATGCTTTTAGACAAGAACAGAATTACAAGAGGTTAGAAACACTTCAGTGATTTGTACGTATCGTTTCACTCAACTTTGTTCCCAGTATTCATGATCTTAAACATGCAACTACCTTTATTAAAAAGTGCTTCTGTATTATTTATCCATGCTACAATTCATACTGATGTCAAGCAAGAGACTGTCCAAAAAAAGGGAGGGAAAGGAATGCACATCAAATCTTCAGCTGGTGTAAATAGCTATTCCTTTACTGAAGCTTAAGCTGACAAAGCCACACTAATTTACCCCACATGGGGATCTAGACCAAAACCATGCTCAGCATTCTCAAGCTGAATGGTACTGAAACCCAGGTGTTTCTGGATATGCTTTGATACAGGTAGGAAACTATTTTATGTGCAGTGAAAATATCATGACTTGAGCAAAAAGCACTCATAATGCTTTTGAGTTTAGATATGAAATCACTTTGTGGCCTCATTTAGCTAGATTTATTTCACTGCTGCCTCCCTTCCTGTACATTCAATCTAATACTGTAAAAATCAAACCCATCTTACTGAAAGAGTTGATGTCCTCCAAAAATACCTGAAAAGAAACATGATTTAAAAGGTCTCCCCTCCTCCCAAACCAAAACAGTAAATGGAGCTTATTTTTAAAATTATTTTTCAGACAGCTCTATGGTTGTTTTTATAGCATCCTGTGTGAATAGTAAATTTTATAACAACAGATGGTCATTAGTCTGTGTCTGTTTTAAGGAGAAAAGATAGTGCAATCTAACTACCAGTATGTCAGTAAACACTTATATGCAGAGAAATAAGACAATGGAAAGTAGAAAAACTCAATGGAGTGATGTTTCTTTATGCAATTTAGATATGTATTAATTTGTCTATACATTGATTGCCTTGAAACAGGGCATGAACAACTATTGTACATATAAGGCACTATGAATAGTTAGTCATCTGACATGAGCATTGTATTAAGACCATATATAATGGAGTGGTTTGGGTTGGAAGAGATCTTAAAGATAACCTAGTCCAAAGCCCCCTGCTGTGGTGAGAGGCACCTTGCCCTAGACCAGGTTGCTCAATGCCCCATCCAACCTGGCCTTGAACACTTCCCAGGGAGGAAGCATCTACAACTTCTCTGGGCAACCTTCCAGTGCCTCACCACCCTCCCAGTAAAGAATTTATTCCTAATATGCTGTAGTGGGTCTGTCTGAGCTGATTTTCCCCATACAACCCTCATGCAGCCCTAGGACCCAGAGAGTGTTGATAACACACACCCTTGTTATGACTATCAGTGCCCACACGGCACCAAAGGTACAGGGAGGGGGGGGGACAAGATCTGGGAGGGGATACAACTCGGACAGCCAACCCGAGCTGACCAATAGGATATTCCATACCATATGACGTCAGCTCAACTATAAAGGGAGGAGGACGGGGGGGATTCGAAAGAAGACGTTTGTCCTCCGAGCAACCGGTACGTGTTCTGGAGCCCTGCTTCCCTGGACAGGCCCGACACCGCCTGCGGATGGGAAGTAGAGAGTAACGGCTTTGCTTGCTTTTGCTTCGCGCACGCGCGACCTTGCTTTCTCTGCTGTTTATTAAAACTGCTTCTTATCATAACCCATGGGTTCTTCTTCTTTTCCATCTTACTCTCTCCCTGCTTGCCTTGCTGACGAAGGTTTGGGTTGTGGGGGGGGGAATGATAGAGGGACTAGGGGTGGGCACTGGGCACCCAGCCAGGGTAAACCCACCACATATGCAATCTAAATCTAGCCTCTTTCAGTTTAAAACTATTACCCCTCATCCTATTACTACACTCCTGATAAAGGATCCCTTCTCATTTTTCCTGTAGACCCCCTTTAAGTACTGAAGGCTGCTGTAAGATCTCCCTGGAGCCTTCCCTTTTCCAGGCTGAACAATCCCAGTTCTCCCAGCCCCTGTGTTCCAGCTCCCTGTGTTCCACCTCCCTGATAATTTTCATGGCCTCTCTCCAACAGGTCTGTATCCTGCTTGTGTTGGGGACACCAGAGTTGGGTGCAGTACTCCAGGTGGGGTCTCATGAGAGTGGAGGGGCAGAATCACCTTCATCAGCCTGCTGGCCATGCTTCTCTTGATGCGATTGGCTTTCTGAGCTGTAAGTGCACATTGCTGGCTCATACTCAGTTTTTCACCCAGCAATATCCCCATGTCCTTCTCCTCAGGGCTGTTCTCAATCCACTCATTGCCCAGCCTGTATTTGTACTTGGAATTGTCCTGACTCAGGTACAGGACCTTGTACTTGGACTTGATGAACTTGCACAGGTCCGTCTCTCAGGCCTGTCAAGGTCCTTCTGGATGACATCCCTTCCCCCAAGTGTGTCGACCGCACCACACAACTTGGTGTCATCAGCAAACTTGCACTTGAGGGTGCACTCAATCCCACTGTGCATGTTGCCAACAAAGATGTTAAACAGCACCGGTCCCAATATTAACCCCTGAGGAACATCACTTGTCACTAGTCTCCGCTCAGACATCAAACCATTGATCACAGCTCTTTGAGTGTGACCATCCAGCCAATTCCTTACCCACCAAATGGTACATCCATCAAATCCATATCTCTCCAATTGAGAGACAAAGATGTTGTGCAGGACAGCATCAAATGCCTTGCACAAGTCTAGGTAGATGATGTAATTTAGAAATAAGGCTATTTCTTCAGATGTAGTCTCTTCTATCTGATACTGCCTGGACAAGGAGCCTCTCACCCAAAGAAGTGATCATTGAATAAGCACTGTCACCTCTCCAGTAAAATGCAATGAGCCAGGTTCTTCCAAAATGCAATAGGATATTATATGTGCTCCAAAAAGTGCTGTTCTGGCTGGGGACAAATGGTGAGAGACATGGGAGTGCAGATATCCAAAAGCATGCAAGTGATACCTGAAATAAAGGATTCCCCCCCACCTCAAGTACTTCAGCCCCGTGTTCATTGCAGCAGTTAAGCACAGAAGTATACATTCAGGTGAAATGTCTCTTTTGTCTCAAAGCTAGTGTGAGTTTTGCCACTCCTTGAGTAAGGACAATGTTTTACTCTGAAGTATACTTAAAGATCAGTAGATACTGAAGTATTTTGCTGAGTACTTTCCTTTTTAGGCAAATATGAAGGCTGTTTTGATTTTTTTATTTTTCCAGTAGGAGATCTATTTCTGCAGCCTCAGTTTCATGACACTGTTTTTCTCATTTTCAGGAGAGAGTTCACATTTATCTGGGAAGTAGCTAGTACTGGGACTAATGAGAAACATCTGAGAAATGCTGCTTTCTTATCACAGTAGAGACAAAAAACCTGAAACAAAATAAACTAGCTCCTTTTTGGGTATGGAGTATTCTCCTTTATAGGAATTGTTTCACATTTTATGTGTTGAATGGAGCCAGTCAAAAAATCATAACAGACAATTTTCTACTTTTCTATATATATCATTATTTTTCATTTGTGAGACAATTAACTGCTGGTTTATTTGAGATGATCTTGGTAAACCTACAGAATACAATTTAATTTATTCTAAGTAAGTAATGATTCAAAAATTGATCCTAAAAATGGCATAAGAGCTACTTCATCTTTCCTTAGTTAGTAATACAGTGTTCAAAATGTTTGAGTAATAAAATCAGAAGCTACAAACACAAAACTGTTTGACTTACAAGACAAATCAAAAAGACAAATGTATAAATAGCCCAGAGGTAGAAATGTTTTATAACCTGCTAATAAATATAAATAATAAATGTATAGAACCTAAGATACTTATTAGTAGCGGAAAGAGTTGTTAATATATTTTATTTGTAAACAATAGTTCAAGCAAAGAATGCTGGCAATAAACATTTTCTTCATTAACCCAATTAATAAATTGTGAGTGAGCTAGTAACAAATCTCTAAATGAGCAAGTAAAAAGCAAAGAGATTTCATACACATCATCACTGTAGCCACCACACTGAGAGCAACAAAATCAATGAAACATCTAAAATTAAGTTAAACAAAATAAGAAAAGTACTGTCTTTCTTTGATATTTTAGCATAAGAATCACCAAGATGATTATTACATTTAGAAATCACAATATTTCACAATGGAAAATGGGTTATTGCAAAAAAACATGGAAAAAGATAGGGAAGCTACTAAACACTTCCTGATCACAGCAGGACCATACTTTACATTACTTTATGGGAACACATGTTCCCGTTACCTCAGAGAATTCCTGTGTCCTTCACTTCATACAAAGAACATCATGAAGCTGTTCCCGTACCATTATGCTGCCTCAATTACTCTATTAAAACTCAAAGTTCCATTAGGACACATCCGAAAGTAGTCTCCTTAGCCAACACTGACCCAACGTGATCTTGAAGGCTTGACTAGACCTAAGCTCCACTTCATCAGATGCCCAGACCTGCACAGCTTTGCCATACCTTTTGAAATGCCATTGAGGGGGCTGAGACACCCCAGCGCAGCAGCAGCACCTTCCTTTCCTGCTCCCCAGCCCTGGGGAGAATTTGCACATGGCTGGGTGCAGGAGGTCTCTGGGCTGCACAGGGAGCAGGCACAGTGTTTCCCCAGCCCTGGTGTGCCTATGGGCCCAGCTCCCAGCAAGGGTGAGGACTCTCCACTGGCTTCCTACTTGTTCCCTTTTCCTCTTGATGTGGCCACTATAGAAATTGTGCCTTTCATTGCACCAACATTGACCTGATCTATTCTAGCAGATTTGTGACCTTGTTTGTTTATTGAATCAGCAGATTCAGTATTCTGAGTGAAAGCATGAAACACCTAATGCAAAGGGATCTTTACTGATCTGTACTCAGCATCTTTTTCAAATAGGTTTTCAGACATTTACTTTCATTATTCCAATTTAAAATCTGTATTTTTATATCATATTCTTTTATTTACACCTAAAACTGCTTCTGTTTTCAAACTAGTTAATACTAAAAATAGATTAATTAGGAAAAGCTCAGTGAGCTGTGCTCTGTAGTTTTCAGTGCAAAACCAAGGAGCTTCCTACAGAGTTCAGTGAAGGCTGCTCTTGCCATCTTACAAAACTTGTCCCGTGCTAGCTAGTTGTCTTTACAATATAGCTAAGAACAAAGATTGCTCTTTGAAAAAGTCTTAATTTTAGAAAATGTCCAAGATTTTGAAATAATTTATATTTTTGTTATACTTATTAAACTTTCATATTTATAGAGCCTTTCCCCCCTACCCTAAGTTCAAACGGCTGTATTCCACACTGTGCGTACATGAGCCTAAAGTCTTCCTTCTGAGCATAGTCTAAGGCCATTGCTGCCTATACTGACTGTATTTAATTTATCTGGAAAACAACAAAGATTTTTATTTTATATCTTCTAGTCTCTGCTGCCATTGATTTGCCAGTATTCCATGGAATGGAAAATGCTATCAAGCTCTGGCAGCTGAACTGCAGTGGTGATGAAAGGTTGCCCTGCTTTTACTCTTTATTGCACCACTCACTACCTTTCCAATGATGATTTGTCTGCACTATTATTTTTTGATAGCTGTGGCGCAAAACACAAGAATATTGTTCTCAGATCATAGCTAGAGAGGAGAAAAAAGTAATCCTTTCACTTCCATCAAGGAGCTTCCACATTAAAGCTAACTGCAAAGGAAAGTCCTCTCAATTTAAATTTGAAGGAATCTCTTGTCTGGCTATACAACACTTACAATTTAAATGATGGCCACAGTTATGGTTAAATTAGGCAAGCTGAAAACAGGAGACAGAGAAAGTAAAATGTTGCAGAGAGAGAGAAAAGAAAATCTTGTTTTTATCAAGGTATTCTGTGCACAAACATTGGAACTATTCCTTAAAAATTCACCAATTTTCAGTTAAAAAAAAGTTGACATATCCTGAAACACTCAGTGGTAGAACATATGTTTATGTATACTTTTCATAGAACGGTAGCAAGAGAAAGAGTTGGGAAATCATTCGTAGTTGTTGCAATTAGCCCATGTCTGTAGGGATCAATAACAACCTCACTGCCTAGAGCTTGAGCCAACGTTGTTCTTTATTTCACTCTGCATCTCCTCCAAATTGGAGCCTCTTACTGAGCAATTGAGGAATGTAACAAAGACATAAGTTTTGGATTGAATTTGTAGTCTAAAGTTGCTTCCAACTCCAAAAAGGTCTTCATTTCTTACTATATTTATGGGCTTTTGGAGAGCAGGCAGGAACATTGTATGAGAAAAAGGAAAGATGAAAATAAGCGTGCCACATAGAGGTATTAACAAAGCTCTCTGTTCTGTTTCATATGCTTGAAAATATGGGTCTGTTGCCTGGGTATTTACTGATGTTTTGAAATAAAGATACAGACATATGGTTTTAAGGTCTACTAGTCTAACACAGATAAATCTTTTCAGGATGAACTCATGGGAATATTTACTCAGGAGAACAATCCTAGTGAATGTAATGGACCCACTCAGAGGAGTAGAGCTATCACAACACTGTTGCTGTGATCAGACTCATGCAACAAGACCTCCATGTAAAACAGCTGATAGGACACATGCCAAACAGCAACTCATAGTGCTTAATGAAGACCATGTGTATTAGTAGTCCTGAGCACAGGAAACAAAAGATTCCCCCTGCTCTTCTAATGATGTCTAAAAGCAAGTCCTGTGTAAAGAAAAATTTCTTTAGGAAATAACTGACTGACTAGAATCCTTAAGAAAAAAGGGACAGATTTCCATTATTTTTTTCTTGGATTAGAGTCAGTCTTAGTTTCTGCTGCCTTCCCAGATTTCTTAAAATTGTTTTCCAGATGTTCCCATGGTGCTAATGTCAGGTCAATATCTAATAACATTTTTCCTAAACTGCTTATATTCTAACACAAAATCTTTCAGTTCAAAGGGCATAAAACAATTATCTTATTCTCCTAACCAACATTCAGGACATACAGAAAAGCCTTCCTGCTTCTGACTCGTAACAGATGCAGAATTTATCCAAATGGTAAAAAGTTCTCATGATACATTACCAATGTATCTGTTTAAGTTACAGAGCCTAATCCATACAATTAGCTTATAACGTAAATTCATGAACAGTCCAGATTTAGTAGTACAGAAAATTGTTTATCACTATTTGTAGTTTATTATCAAAGAGAAGCTGGAATATTTCTTCTTGTAGAAATGTCTACTGTCGCAAGTGAAACTTTAAGCATAGTCACAATTTTTTTCTGTTACTATTTTATTGCTCTATCAACATAACTTGATTTTCTTGAGATGTGTCATTGCACTAGAAGACATTAAATATATTTATATGAGGAAAACCAAGGAAGTTATTCCCAACAGCTTGTTTACTAGACAACCCATCAACTTTCAGTAGTAAATAAGACAACTTATTTTGGTTAAGCAAGGCTGTGTACAGTATTTATAACCCTACTACATATGCAATTTTAGCATACCTTCTAATAGAGAGATCTTGAGGGAATCCAAAAGCTTGTGTAGCATATTCTCATAAGTGCCATCTATCTTTGAATATCATTATCTGTATTAAGTCTGATATTTGTTTGTCTTTCATACCAGCTTTGTCTCTGTTTAGTTTTAGGAGGTCCAAGAATTTCATATATGATCTGAGCCTAAAACAGAAGTAATGTGGATTTGCTCTTGAAACTGTTTTTATGGCCCTTTATACTTCACAGAATCACAGAATGTTAGGGATTGGAAGAGATGTCGAAAGATNCATTGCTGGCTCATGGTCATCCTGCTGTCCACCAGAACCCCCAAGTCTGTCTCTCCTACGCTGCTCTCCAACAGCTCAGTCCCCAACTTATACTGGTACTTGTTTAATATATACCTGTTAATACCTTGCAATACATGAGACAATTTTTGTGAAAATATTATCTTATTACATGGCTTCATAGAGCTTAAATTGTAAACTGTACTGCTCAATAAAGAATATGTTTTATGTTATTTTTAGAAGTCAGAATAGATACAAAATATGTATAGCAAAATGACAAAATGCAGTTTATCTTAAAATCTGTTAAAAAGCTAATAACTGTCACAAAGAAAAGCTAAATCAAGTATGGTGATCTTCAATTTTCTGTTATCAGCCTTTAGAAAAACAAATGGGAAAAAAACCCTCTGAATATTTCTGTAGGACACAGTGATAGTCAAACAAAATTACATAGACCAGCACTCACATAACTGATACTAAAAGCAGTTTTGAGGCTGCTCCATTCAAGTGTTTATCCACACCAGCTTCAGTGTTTATTGTTATGCAAAGTTTCTAATAGCACTTGGCTTTTGTGATCTTGATGCTAGTCCAAATAAATGGTTGCTCAAATACATTATATTTATTAATCTGATTTTTCTTCCTTTCATTAAAAGGAGATTCTGTCCCCTTCTTGGCATCTTGTCTTCTACATTATCTTCAGATCTGGGCAGGGAAGATACTGAACTGTCTTTTTAAAAGTGAACCTTCAGAAGCATGCAGATTCACTCTTTGCTGGACAAATCACTATTTACTTATTAGTAAAAACCCAAAACATTTAATATAGAGTGTCTTATCTTGTTGAAATACTTTTTCAAAAACAGTGTCTTCTCAAGAAATTCTTTTGTCCAAACTTCTTCCCTTTAGTGTGGGCTCCCCTCCCCAATTTCTGAACACTGGTAATTTATGTCACTAAGAGGAAGATGGTCTCATTTTTAGGATGTTGCTGTCAGATATGATCACCTGTTATTGAACTGTTTACCAAAATGATTCCCAGGTGGATCCTAGATGAATTTCTTCAGAAAGTTTTATGGAATATGTTACAAGACTTTGGGAACTGTTCCTGGATATGGGCAACTGGAATAAGCAAAGCCCCAGTTTTCCTGGGCATGATCTTGTAGCTTGTCCTCGTATTTCTACGAGATTCTAAAAGCATAAAAACAATGCAGTGGATAACATGATCAAAAAAGATAATATATTTAGTTAAAAATGTAGGCAGTTTGAAGCTGAAAAAATAATGTCTCTTTTTCTTTCTTTCTTTTGTTCTTTCTTTTTCTTTCTTTCTTTCTTTCTTTGCTGTGGCCAAAAATCTGTTCTTTTAGTAAAATAAGGACTTTTATGATCATTTTGCTAGCATTTGCATATGATTTCAACTAAGAATACAAAAGAATGCCTCTAAAAACTTTTTTTTGCTGACGCTTTTAGGAAAGATATTCAGTTTTGAACGTGAAAATATTTTTAATAAAAAATGTTTAATTTAAAGTACTACAATTAATTCTCATGGACCACTATTTACACACATGAATAAGCCCAAATCTAACAAACCAAAATCTTTTTCTTCCTCTTTTTTCAATAGGAAATGGTTTGGATTTTTCATGCCCTTCAGAAAAGTCTCAAAATTTTAAAAAGAAAATCTTAGTAAGTTATACAGGCTATGAAGGAAAACTTGTACATTTTGACACATATTTTTGTGATAGATTAAACCTGGGTGGCTGAAGTATCAAAATCCTGGCCACTGCTGCTCACACTGCCCTTCTGAAGCACGCTGGCTCAAGAACTATGGCAGGGTCAGGACAGGATCTGCCCTCAAGTCCTGCCTGCCTGGTGCTGTGCTGCTTCCCAGGGAGGCTGCAGGTCTCAGCAGGGAACCTCACAGCGTAAGGCAGCGTGATCCATCATTAGATAATTTTGCCAGGGTCACACAGGGCCAGGGAAAAGGAAATAATTTTTATTTCAGAAAGGTTGGCAGTTTTGTATTTTATAATGCCTGCATTGGGCTTCAAACAAATACTTGCATGTGTTCTTTAAGCAGATGTAAGTATTCAGTCAAGCAGCAGGCATGAGCTTGTAGCCTGGATTTCAGGAGCAGTTTTAGGAAGGTAGATCAATTTATGTATTCACAGTAGGGAGAAAAAAGCACCCCAAGAATTGAAATTATTATTATGGATTTGGAATTATTGACATCATCATAAATTCTTTACCCAAAGCGGAAACAATTTTTAAATTGGAAAAAAATCCTAATACTGAAATTAAATAAAGAATGACTTCTTTGTTTATGAGAACAAGAAACAAAGTGCCACTGCAGTTTTTCAGGTGGCTTTGCCAAGTGTGATGCTATGGCACAGAACAGGTAAGATGGTCTGAACACAAAGACTTGCATCATGTGGAGGAATGGAAAAAAGGCATCAGTTACATGGCTGAATTTCTTCCAGTGGTCACAATGCTTCCTCATTTAATATAAATTATTTAATCTGTGTTTGAAAAGGGCATTGAAGGTCTTAAATGGAGATTGAAAATGAAGGAAAGTGGATTTCCTAGTGGGTATTTCCCAGTTTTTTGCTCTACACACACATTCTTAAAATGTAATTTCCTTTTATACTGAATGGTCCTAACTGCAATCGAGACAGAGAAAATTCAAAGTACATTTGTTACACCTAGAGTAAAATCTGCTGAAACGTCTTGGAATTTTTGGTTGTTTTTAAAGCATTCAAGTTTAAACATCCTGAACAGCCTCTCAGATTCAAATTTTTAAAAAGTTATTTATACCACTCGCATTAATGAAATTTGGATAGTTTTATGTGGATTTTTTTTTTTTTTCTTGCACAGGATGCATCTCTGGGTTTATCTTTTTCAGTGTCCTGGTCTATAACTGAGCAAACAACTGCAGGTCTATTCTCCTGATATGCCAATCAGCTGGGCTGGCTCCAGGTACAGCCGCATGTGGTGGGTTTACCTTGGCTGGGTGCCCGGTGCCCACCCCTAGTCCCTCTATCACTCCCCTCGCCCCCCACCAAAACCTCTGTCAGCAAGGCAAGCGGGGAGAGAGTAAGATGGAAAAGAAGAACCCATGGGTTATGATAAGAAGCAGTTTAATAAACAGCAGAGAAANAAGGCTGTGTGTTATCAACACCTTCTGGCTTCCAGTACTGCAGCATGAAGGCTGTATGGGGAAAATCAGCTCAGACAGACCCACTACACCGCAACAGGAGAAAAGGAAGCAGAACATGTGCTTGCATATGTGCCACTGCAGAGCCCAGCAGCTCAGTGTTAGCTGCCCTCAGCCAGCATTTTCAGCTGAGGCCTGGACTTTCTACTGAAGAGTTAAAATATGGGCACTAAATTCCTTCTGCTGAAAGCAAAGGGAAGTATCAGGTAGAAGCAGACTATATAACTGAAGTCAATATACCTTAAACTTCATTGGCAAGACCTCTGAAAGCCTACTGCCAGAGCTAAAGCTAGTCAGGTGGCAGCAAGTCATGGAGCTACCTAAAATTCACCTTTTGTGTGGTATTTGTCCACTGACTCCATTAATTAAAAGGACAATCCTACCTCTAGGAGGATTTAATGCTTGGAATTAAACCAGGAATGTCTCTGATTATACCCATTTACAGCAAGGTTTTTTTATATGTTTTAACTAAGNGGATCTCAGATTCAAATTTTTAAAAAGTTATTTATACCGCTCGGATTAATGAAATTTGGATTGTTTTATGTGGATTTTTTTTTTTTTTCTTGCACAGGATGCATCTCTGGGTTTATCTTTTTCAGTGTCCTGGTCTATAACTGAGCAAACAACTGCAGGTCTATTCTCCTGATATGCCAATCAGCTGGGCTGGCTCCAGGTACAGCCGCATGTGGTGGGTTTACCTTGGCTGGGTGCCTGGTGCCCACCCCTAGTCCCTCTATCACTCCCCCTGCCCCCCACCAAAACCTCCGTCAGCAAGGCAAGCGGGGAGAGAGTAAGATGGAAAAGGAAAACCCGTGGGTTATGATAAGAAGAGGTTTAATAAACAGCAGAGAAAGCAAGGTCGTGAGCACGCAAAGCAAAAGCAACAAAGCCGTTACTCTCTACTTCCCATCCGCAGGCGGTGTCGGGCCTGTCCCGGGAAGCAGGGCTCCAGAACGCGTACCGGTTGCTCGGAGGACAAACGTCTTCCCCCGAATTCCCCCCGTCCTCCTCCCTTTATAGTTGAGCTGACGTCATATGGTATGGAATATCCTATTGGTCAGCTCGGGTCGGCTGTCCGGGTTGTATCCCCTCCCAAATCTTGCCCCCCCACACACACACCCCGTCAAAACAAGGCTGTGTGTTATCAACACCTTCTGGCTTCCAGTACTGCAGCATGAAGGCTGTATGGGGAAAATCAGCTCAGACAGACCCACTACACCGCAACAGGAGAAAAGGAAGCAGAACATGTGCTTGCATATGTGCCACTGCAGAGCCCAGCAGCTCAGTGTTAGCTGCCCTCAGCCAGCATTTTCAGCTGAGGCCCTGGACTTTCTACTGAAGAGTTAAAATATGGGCACTAAATTCCTTCTGCTGAAAGCAAAGGGAAGTATCAGGTAGAAGCAGACTATATAACTGAAGTCAATATACCTTAAACTTCATTGGCAAGACCTCTGAAAGCCTACTGCCAGAGCTAAAGCTAGTCAGGTGGCAGCAAGTCATGGAGCTACCTAAAATTCACCTTTTGTGTGGTATTTGTCCACTGACTCCATTAATTAAAAGGACAATCCTACCTCTAGGAGGATTTAATGCTTGGAATTAAACCAGGAATGTCTCTGATTATACCCATTTACAGCAAGGTTTTTTTATATGTTTTAACTAAGCAGACAAAATCTATTTTCAATGATGTTTCAGAATAAGATGGACTGTTGGTTGAAAGCCAGCCTGGAAGAGAGTTTGACCTTACTTTTCTGTGATTAACTATTAAACATAACCACCAGCATCCTTGACGCTTGCCTGAAAGTGACTTTGCTCCTGCAGCTGAATGGAAAGTACTATTTGTCCTAACTGCTGCTTGTGGATGCTTTCTTTGTAGTTTCATAGTTTGGTCACATAAGGCAAACCTTTTTAATTTTTATTTTTACAGCTGTTTAATTGGGACAGTCCCTACTCTGATATTTATTTGTGATGTTTGTTTACACAGATAGCTTTTAGGTTTCCTAAGGCAGGATTCTGCTGGTTGGAGGGGCCAGGTAGAGTGTTTGTGCAGCTGGTCACCAGGTAACCCTCCCAAACACTGCTGGGGACCACTGGAATCAAGTGTGAGGATCTGAAATGGTGCACTCCCTGGGACTGTGCACTGCAGCACAAGCTCAGATGTTTGCTCAGGTTTTTTTTTTATATCAGGCAGAATCATAATTCTACTTTGAATAGATAAAAACTGTGAAGCAGCAATTAACTCTCTTCAATAAATACATTTTAAACAGAAAAAAATTAACTGTTTTATTGCTGAGTGTGTCGGCAAAAAATCATGCTGATACTATTAATAAAATTTCAGTGCATGGTTGATCACACATAGCCAAAAATTGCAAGCCAGATGCCAAGTATCAAAAATTTTAAAAAAGAAAAATCACATTTATTCTCCAATAATAAATTTGAAACTCTTTCTTTGCTATGATTTTAGAGTTTGGTCTTAAATTGCATAACATTTTTGAGTTTTTCGTCTCTCTGACTGAGACAGCTAGGACCATGGGCCTGATTCTCAGCACAAAATTTATCTCAACCCCAGGATTAGACACAGTATGTGTGTAGTAATTAGCATCCAGCTCTGTCTGAAAAGTGAGGTCCTACTGTAAAGCAAGGCTTGCTGGAGCTGTCAGAGCTGGGAGCTGGAGGAGGCCTCCTGGAAGGCACTGCTCTAGTCCAGGTGCTACTGACTGCTAATGAAGATTTCTGAAGCCGGCAATTCTGCTAACCTACACGGAGCACTAACAAGAAAACAATTGAAGTTTATACCAAAGTGTTACAAAATATTAATGAAAAAAGATACCAATTATTGAAGACATCCAAATAGATTGATCACAGTTTAATCTGGTTATGACCCTTTACAGGTCCGGGATTTGTGAATTTGGACTGTAGTAAAACTTGAGAGAAAGTCAGTTGTGTGAAAGTCAACTCTCCCTTTCCCACTACCTTCATTATGAACTTTCTGTATTTGCTTTAGTTCTAGTCTGTATGGATGCAAATGACTTCAAAAGCTAAAAAAAACCCCCAACAAACCTCTTTTGGAATGGAAAAGTTCCAGCAGTCCTGCTTTTAAAATTTACCAAATATACCTTACATGTAATTTCAGAAGCAGCACTGCTTATCAGTTCAGGCTGCCCCTAAATGTTAATCAATATTGGCAATTCTTCCTGACAAATTGGGGTGAAAGAATGTCTAACAAAAGAGGAAGACCAACTAGATGCATGTATTTGGAGACAGCTATATAATACAAATGGATATACACACATTTCATACTGCTGATACAGAAAAAGAACTATTTCAAATATGCACATGAACATCACAGAGTGCTTGCACTACACATGGTATATATAAAACAGGGTTCTGTGTTTTTATTTAAATTGCATGATATCTAGGATGAATCTTGTCTCTCAAAAGTGCGTTTTTTACGTGAGCCCCATTGTCAAGGATTCCCTAATGTCTGACTACTCTTAAGCATTTCTCATACTCTTTTAGATCACTGATTGAGGAAGAAAAGCAGCAAGTTAATGCTGACCAGGAGAGCTGTTAGGATGATGCCGTAGGAGGACAGCCATAGGCTTTTTCTTTGGCACTTGCTACTTGTTCAGTCTTGTGAAGATTTTTGGGTGGGTTTGTTGTTTTAAGGGCAAAAAAACGCCACATAAGTGGCACTTATTCAGAGACTCAAAAAGAACAAATCATATACATTCACGTGCATGCCTTAAAAATAACCTATAATGTAAATGTGAAATTCTCTTTCTTTGTTTCCTCCTTTGAGCCTGGTAGAAGATATTTACCCTCAAAATTACTTGTGGTGGAGTTGGGGGGTGGTGTTAAAGAAAAATTTTTGAGATTTTCAGGTAGTCATATGCTTTCAGGAGCTGCAAATTTAAAAGAATATCTCTCACCCTGTTCACCTCTAGGTGGATTGCAAATTGGTGAAGCAATGGGCTTATCTGGAAAGTCAGGGAAGAAAGCCTTTTATGAGGATATAATGAGGTGGATGGATGATGGCAGAGCGGTGGATGTGGTCTACCTTGACTTCAGTAAAGCCTTTGACAAGGTCTCCCACAGCATCCTCAGAGCTAAACTGAAGAAGTGTGGACTGGATGAACGGGTAGTGAGGTGGACTACGAACTGGCTGAAGGAAAGAAGCCAGAGAGTCGTGGTCAACGGGGCAGAGTCCAGTTGGAGGCCTGTAACTAGTGGAGTGCCCCAAGGGTCAGTACTGGGACCAGTATTATTCAATATATTCATCAATGACTTAGATGAGGGAGTTGAGTGTACTATCAGCAAATTTGCTGACGACACCAAGCTGGGAGGAGTGGCTGACACACCAGAGGGCTGTGCTGCCATCCAGCGAGACCTGGACAGGCTGGAGAGTTGGGCAGGGAAAAATTTAATGAAATATAACAAGGGAAAGTGCAGAGTCCTGCATCTGGGCAGGAACAACCCCAGGTTCCAGTATAAATTGGGGAATGACCTATTAGAGAGCAGTGTAGGGGAAAGGGACCTGGGGGTCCTGGTGGACAGCAGGATGACCATGAGCCAGCACTGTGCCCTTGTGGCCAAGAAGGCCAATGGCATCCTGGGGTGTATTAGAAGGGGGGTGGTTAGTAGGTCGAGAGAGGTTCTCCTGCCCCTCTACTCTGCCCTGGTGAGACCTCATCTGGAATATTGTGTCCAGTTCTGGGCCCCTCAGTTACAGAAGGACAGGGAACTGCTGGAGAGAGTCCAGCGTAGGGCTACAAAGATGATTAAGGGAGTGGAGCATCTCCCTTATGAGGAAAGGCTGAGGGAGCTGGGTCTCTTTAGCTTGCAGAAGAGGAGACTAAGGGGAGACCTCATTAATGTTTATAAATATATAAAGGGGGAGTGTCACGAAGATGGAGCCAGGCTCTTCTCGGTGACAAACAATGATAAGACAAGGGGTAACGGGTACAAACTGGAACACAGGAGGTTCCACTTAAATATGAGAAGAAACTTCTTCTCAGTGAGGGTAACAGGACACTGGAACGGGCTGCCCAGGGAGGTTGTGGAGTCTCCTTCTCTGGAGATATTCAAAACCCGTCTGGACGCCTTCCTGTGTAACCTCATCTAGGTGTTCCTGCTCCGGCAGGGGGATTGGACTAGATGATCTTTTGAGGTCCCTTCCAATCCCTGACATTCTGTGATTCTGTGATTCTGTAAAAATAAAAGGAAATAATATTTCCTTTTGTACCTTAGAACAACCAAAAATATCAAGACAGTACAATGCACATTATCAAACCTCTTATTTTTAACTTTTATATGATTCTGCATTTCATTGTGCTTGAAGGGTTTACATTTTGTACTGCATCTGTAGTATTTCTAGTTTGCAACAAAACAGCAGAAAGACCCTGTCCTTAAGGACTACATCAATCACATCCCCCACCCTGAATAACCTGGATAGTGAATGCTATTTGGTCTAAATTTCTGTTTTCTTTTACCTGGATCCATCATTGTGAGCATTTTCCCCTTTTACCTTGTAGTCACCTTCTGTGCTTTCATCCACATATAACTTCAAATAATGGTTTCCACCAGGGATTTTTTCCCTTTCTCCTTTTCAATGTAGAGAAAGAAGTTAAACAAGAAAAAAGAGTTCTGGGCAAATCAATGAAGCTGAGGTTAGTGGTTTTTAAAAACAAACCCCCCTGCATTACTGATACTAGTAGGTAATGGTAACTTACCAGTTTGTTTTCATTCCCATGGAAACTATTCTAAGTACCATGGTAGCAAATCTAAACAAACATAAATACTATCGTTCCTTTTGGTCCCAAAATTTTCACATTTAAGCTATTGTTCACAAAGACATGCTACAGTAAATAGATTCTCAGTGTGCCTACCAGAATATGCAAGCAGTTGCAGTGCTTAATAAATACTATGTGATTATACATACATAATTGACTTTAGCAATGTAGGTACATGTAACAGCAAGTAACATATGTCGGTGAAACAGTATTTTAAGTAAGACAGGTTTGGTGGACTAACTGGGATGGCTTATCAATTTGTTTGACAGTCTGAAAAACTAGAGCTGTTTTCCATGTTCATAATATCTGTCAGAAGCATATTATGTGATCAACTTATGATTGTAAGGAAAATAGATGCCTTTAAAAATTATTATTCTAGTGGAAATTCATCTCAGAGCTCATGTAGGCTCTTAGCTGTTTCCTTCTTGATCTGTTTCACAATGTTATACACTTACTATTTACCCACAGTTCAATTTTTGTTTGGTAGTTTGATCATGTCAAATCTTAATTTTCTAATACAAATATACCCTCCTTCTATCTGCCAATTGAGCTTTCCATTATATGTGTCCTAAAGGCTTTGTGAGCAGAGAGTGCTCCTGCCTCAGGAGGCCTGTCTTTACTGTATAGTGGCCAGATGAGGACTGTTCACCCTGCTGTGACCAAGCCCCGAGCTACTCTTAACAGCTAAACCGTCTCCAATGTCTCACCAAGGGCTGCATTGCCCTTCTCAAAGGACTTGGATCAGCACTGCCAACTTTAGGTAGTTGTCAGCATATTACAGATGCAGCCCATCTCACATGCATGTCTTGCACAGAATTCTGACCAGACAACTTGCTTTATGAAGAAGATGCCCCAAAATAGTGGTTCATTAGAAAAGCAGTTGGAATCTAAGTTCCCTTTCACATATACTTCCCTTTGAGATCCATTGAGTCTGACTGTGTTAAAAAAGACCGGGATACACTCTGTTTTACGAGGCTTCTGGAAAATCTCCACCATAAAATAATATTTGCCTCCAGAGATGGGAGGCTCTTACCCTATTATCATGTTCTAGTCTGCCATCACACAGGCTTGCTCAGCATCTCAAAAGAAGCACAGACCTCAGTGCCCAACCTTGTTGATAGGTGATGTCTTTCCATGCAAATCTGTTTCCCAAGGTAAGAACATGCCTATTCTTTAACTTGATTTGATTTCAGAGGTAGCAGCTAACTCAATGTCATGAGTTTTCTGTCTCTAGCCTTTAGTATTCTATAACAGTCATCAAAGAACTGAATATTCATAGTGGAGTGTAGGATCTGATTAAGACATAGGCAGAGACTTCACAGACTCAGACAGATTTACACCCACTGAGGAGAGTAGTTCCTAACCCACACAAAGTGCAGAAAACATTAGCTAAAGTGTATCAATGCAGGCTCATGTCTGCAATGTTTCCAACAGGATAGCTGAAGCTACACAACCACATCGGCCCTTGACCCTAGGCTTGTTTGGATTGGAAGTCTAATATAAAATATAAACTATTCTAGTCAGCTACTTCCTTGGCTTTGGGCATGACTACAGCTTTACATGATCACATTTCATTTGGAAAACACTCTGAGTTCTTGACAAAATCAGTTAATCTTGAAATGACAGGTTTTCTGCTTTAGATCTATATACTTTTTTGCAATGTCTGGTTCACCAAATGTCAGCAGGGCTACCCAGGAGAACTGAACTTGTGGCCTGTCTTGCTTGAGCCAGTTCAAAGCTACTGAAGTTGCAATGGGAAATACATCTCCAGTGAGGCAAACAATTATTTTTGCATAATATTAGCAAAAAAATATTGACTAATTGTCAATAGTTGGTGATGCTCACAGGCACAAAAAGAGACCAACGCCACAAAGTGAAACACATGAGTTGCCATCTGATTAAAAAGAAAACAACCCCAAAACCTGAGGATAGAACAGGTTGTCTAGAGGGGTTATAGTCTCCATCCTTGGAGATACTCAAAACCTGACTGCACACAGTAAAGGGCAACCTGCTCTATCTAGGTGACTCTACTTGAACAGGGGAGTTTGACCAATGATCTCAAAAGGTCCCCTGCCCACCTCAACCGTTCTATGATCCCTGTTCCTATGCTAGATACTCTGCAAAGGTAAACCAGGGAAGGAGTGATCAACCCTCAGACAGACTTTATCTCTATATTTTTCTGCGGTCAAAAGCCAGCTAAAATCCCTATTGTTTGGTAAGTCATAGCGTAGCACTTCTCAATCCTACTCTCAATTTGTTGATAGAGAAGCCAAAAACCCTCTGGGACTTCCAGGACAGATATTTGCACTGATGAGCATACGAGCATCTCAATACAATTATTTTTCTTTCAAAAGCTTCTTGACTCCCCTCTCCCCCTCTCCCCCCGGCCAAGACAGGTGTCATAACCTAAAGACATTTGCTCTTTGCAGACATTTTCAGACTTAGAACCAGAAAGTATGAGTGGAATGTCAAAATTTCTCAACAGTGGATTCCATTCCACAAGGATACAACTGTAGGCTCTATTTGCTTCTCTTTGAAGCTTGACGCTCAGTTACTTCAGCAATACAAATTAGATTGCATTTAGGAAACTTTTCCTTAGTTTGCCAGCTTTTGTTTTTATTACCGTTTGTCTTTGTTGCTCTTCATCAGCTAACACCTCAAGAAAGTTTCAACATCTAAACACAGTAAAATACAGCTTTTTCTCAAATCCAAGTTAATAGCTACAAAGATAAAATCCTAGAGAGATCAACAGATAGTTGATGTCCAATTCATACACACATTTGAATGATTCACAACCCTTTTTTCTTTTAATTTTGAAAGTAAAAAAAAATATATTTTCACGTGCCCTAACTGATATTTGGTAGAAAAACACATGTGTGTGATTTGTCTCTAGTGGAAGCAGTCCTGTTCTTCTGGATTCGAGACTACACGTGCACACTCAGGAGAATGCTGAGGAGCACAAAAACAGAAATCAAAGTGTTTGTTTAACAAAATGCTTTAAGATAAACCAGAAAATCTGACATACGTGTGCTGAAGTTTGTTCTCAGGGTTTTCCTGGGTGTCTCTATCTGCAGTTTGAAGGAAATAAGACACTGCAAAGAATTAAAAGTATTTGATTTCTTCTTGTAAATTAGAAGCAATCTCAATTTTACAAATCTTAGTCATAAAGAATTAATATTTATTAGAGCTAATGTATCATTTATTCTTGTGATTTTACTGGCACTAAATTGATACTAAAACTATGAAACAAAATCCTAATCTGAAAAACTTCCTGTTAACTAATGTCAGCAGACAGCACTAACAACAACAGCTACTGCTTAATTTTGCAAATCCCTGACCAATTTCATTGTTTTGAGTCAGCAAGAAGTGGAAGGTCCAGTTCTGCTCAGGTTGCAAGTATATGATGGTTAGAAAAAGTCACACAGTTCTAAAGCCTTATAGCTTAAAAACTGTACTATCAATAGCCCCATAACTCCCAGTCATTGCCTCAGATTTTCTTATTTTTCTTAATACCCTGCTGAAAATATTAGAGCCAGCTTTGAGCAATGTATCTCACCATTTACTACCTTTGTACTATCTTTTGCTCTCTGTAGATTTATTAGCCATTAATATTCTTACCTATAATGTGGGATACCCAAAAAATCATTAACCATACTTTAAAATAATAATAAATGTGAAACCAAGACAAAATTCTCAAGTTGTACTTCATAAAAAGCTCAAGCATTAAAGAATTAAGGTATTTTGAACAAAGAGAACCTGAGAGTAAGTAAACTAAGAAATGCTATGAATAGAAAATACGAGACCACTACTGTAGTCTTCTTACAGGCTTACAGGGAAATTCAGACACAATCAAAATTCCTAGGACAGAAATTTGCTCCAAAAATGAAATTTTTATGATAGTATTTCAGGGTATATTCTTTTGTTCCTGAAATTCTTAGCTTTAATATTTTTCTTTTCAGTCTCCTAGTTACTAAAGCTAACTAAGGAGAATAGTTTTTCTGATGTACCATTATTGTCATTAGTCATGGATTTCTATCCATTACCAGGAAAAGTGAACTCTGGGAGAACCAAGCCTGGACCCTGGAGAAGGCTCTGGCAGAAGGAGCTGCCTCCTGCCCCATGGCACTGGGAGTTCTCATTTAGTGTTCCTCCATACTGGAGTCTCTCTTATTGCATAGTTTCTTTCTGTTGCTAGAGCAGGAATGAACAACACTGATAATAAACATTCATTCATTATTCATCCTTTCATCTGTCCCTCATGGCATCATTATAATATGATCTTTGTTTGAATGATTTTGGTGAGGGTTCACTGACACTAAATGCAATGCATTGTTTTGAATGGTATTTGTACTTCAGGTACAAATATCACCAGGAGAAGTTTTCCTTGTACCCCACATTCTACTTAGAACTAAAAGAACTGTACTCAATCTTACCCAGAACTGGATGTAAAAAAAGAGCCCTGTTAGTGGGAGCAGGATGCACTGAAGCGTGTTTCTGCTGACAAGGTACAAGGTATTACAGTCTGACCCCTCACAGAAACACATTTCCACAGCAAATACACAAACTGTTTACAATGGCAGTGATAAAGCATTTCATGCTCTTGTCTCCCGCCTTCCTGTTTAGAGCAGCAACTCGGAGAAAAGCTGAGGATTCTGCATATTGTGATATGGAGAAAACTGACCGCAAGAGGCAGAGATCCACTTTAATGAACTGAGTCAAAGGCTGGTTTGGAATTTTTGTCCTTGTCAAGCTTGTACTTCTTAATAGTTAGGAGATTTGGGCTATACTGGTTATTTTTTTTTCCTGATGATTACTGCATTCATTTTAATTGGTGCTGCTGGAGAGGGGCAGAAAGCATCAGCTACATGTAGTCTAGTTTCATTGCAGGAGGGACAATGACAGGTGCAGAGCAAGAGCAAAGTCTGCCTTGAAGATCTAGCCAGACAGCTCTGGGAATGAGAATACTGAGGCAGAGAGAAAGATAGCAATTTGCTTAAGGTGAGCCAAATAGAGCCTTGCAAACAGCAAATAAGAAAATGGATAACCTAAGCTCTGAAAGCAGCTCTCTCTGCTGCTCATCCAGCAGCCACAGGTCTACATTTACATGTCTGTTACTTGAATGAAGGCAAAGGAAAAAGTAATTTTCATAATTATGAGGCAAACTCTCCCACTCAGCTAGCTGTCTCCTCTCATCCTGGCACAGTACCTCACTTATCACATCAATAAATAAAAAAAAATGGAACAGTAGATATGAACATATTAATATATATATTGGAAACTTTCTGCTTTGCTTNNNACATTTTTTTTTTTTTTTTTTTTTTTCTATTTTACGTTGCTGCAACATTCCACATCCCTGCTGGGCTTTGATTGCAGCTTTAGCTAATTATATTAGTCGAGACATTTTGTCATACAGTAAATCAGATCCTCAACTGAATTAAATGAATGCAGCTGCACTGATGTTAGAGGAGATTTGCCTGTTCTTACCAATCATTCATTATCTCCCCAAAAATGAAAATGCAAACTCCTATACCATAGGATTTTTTTAAAGCAAAGGGATATGCCTTTAGTAGCTTTTTCCAATTTATTTCCTAGAACACATTGAGAATTCTATCTGCGCTCTGAAAAGGACAAAGCAAGCATGCCGGCTAACAAAGAAGAAATGAACTATGCCTTCAGTACATTCCCGAGATGTATCTTCCCATGGAAATAAAACTTCAAGACTATGGCAACATCCAAATCTATCTATCACATATATCAAAGAAACCAACAAGCATGGAAGACTACTAGATAACCATTCTTATACTCAGGGTAAGAGAAACCAGAGTAGGGAGGATTGCCTCACAGTTATCCTCCAGACTAGAATTCATTGTGGATTGTCACACAGAAACAACTGTAAAAATATATTTTTCTTTCTCTTATACAAGTTCTATTTGGTCTGGAAATGGTCATAAGTTATGGCATGGCAAAAGATTTACAAAGCTAATGAATAAATCCAGCTAGAAGCAAACTAGCCTTTTGAAAAGCTACAGTGTTCTGTAGCTATTGAAGTTTAAGGCACTGGATTTGCTTTTTCAAATACAGTGGCATAAGATAAAAGCAGATGACTTTCCTCAACCAGTTACAGATTTTCTCAGTCTTTTTGCGCTGATGACTGTACAAATTCTTTAGCTATCAGCACATAAACATTCCAATTCTTTCTGGCAATGCTAACTCAGGTTAAATTTCAGCTGTCATTCTGCCTTGTCCCTGATGCCTAGAGAGGCCTCATTATAGACCCACTCATTTTCCATAGCCTTAAACCTTTGGGGAAAAAGTTAGCTTAACAGGTTTATTTCTGCTTTGGCATGCAGCTTAAACTTCATATATCAGATATTCAACTACTTTGTTTTCCACAGCATTGCTGGTACCAGCCTTGCTGCTGCCACCTACATGTTTGTGCAGAGATTCTTCAGAACTGCACAGCTGCTTTGTAGGTGACAGTTGCTGGATGTGGCACATGAATCTTGCAGAGGGAACACAACTCTTGCCCCACATACAGTCCAAGCCTGGCCCAGGGCTGCCCTTGCGTGAACATGGGCTCAGCATGTATACTCCCACTGGGAGCACAGAAACAACCCAGAATGATGCTGCAGCTTTTCCAGCCATGGCATGGGCACTACAGTTTGCTCATGTATGCTGCTGCTGTCTGCTGTTCTGTGGAGGAAGCTCTTAGCCCTCACCTTCAGCAAGTGGAGGAGCAACTCCCTCAGCAGTCTGGGCTCCTTATCCCCTATGGACTACAAGAGCCCTGGGGGCAGGTGCTTTTTCTCAGTCAAAGGGGCCTCCCAGTTTGGGAGGGAGAGGAGGCTGGATCTGCCGCTCCAGTTATTGCTTCACTAGCCCAAATAATTGTCAAATGTTTGGGAATGAATTCTTCTACCTGTGCTGGCTCAGAAACTTTCTAGATATAAATAAAAAATTGCAGATTATTCAGGTGACTGGTACATTTTTTTCCCTTTAATTTTTGTCAAGCCCAGTCTTCACAGCCCTTCTCAGGCACAACAAATAAATGAATGACAACCCATAATAGTAATCTATACCTCTTCCCCATCTTTTCCCTTTTTCAAGGGAAACCATTAAAACTGTTCCTTCCTACTGCCTCTAAGGTGAGAAAATGTTTTCCACTATTCTTTCCTCTGATGTTCTTACACTCTTATCCCTCACTGAGAAAAACTGTGTATATGAGACTGCTTTTTTTTAATGATGATTTTGTTGATTTTTCCACCAAAAATGTAGATGATTTTGAACAGTGCAGTGTTCAATTGCCTGATTGTGAAACCCTAATATTAATAGGATTATTTATGCAAGCATTTTCCATTTTATGCAATGATTGCAAAACCACTGCCTGAATATCACCTTAGGTTCCAGCTCCAGATTCTCCAAATCTCATCCTCCCACCCTGTTACAAGCATGCTGCTATGACAAAACTTCCCTCTAATAAGTACTGAAGATAAAGCATTTAAATTCAGATTCTCTCAGCTTTCTATTGTACTTCTTAGCACTAGAGCTCTAGAGACTGCTTGATGGGATTTTGAGGGTTCTCTCATTTGGTTGTGTGGTTGGTTTTGTTTGGTTTTTGTTGTTGTTGTTTGCTGAAAGGAACAGAAATGGCAATGGCAAAGCAGTTTCCCTCAGTTTCTTCCTGTAAGTGAAACAGTTTTGTTTCCTAGCAAACACAAATGGAAGTGCAGCTGTTCAAAATGGATTTCTAGACTTTGCCAGTCTGAAATGGAAAGAGGAAACAAGGTGATCATTGTTGCCTTTTCTTCTTACACTCAGACTTTCCTTTTACCCACTGTTCTAATCATTTTATTACTCTTCTAATAATTACATTGTTTCTATGTGGTCAAAAGGTGAATAAAAATGTTCAGTGTTTGGAAGGTGTATTGCTCTGTAGGGACCAAGACTCATCATCCATACTAGAAACAGTAGTAAAATTAGAGACCATCTGGTGTATTTACCTGCTCGTGGAGAAGCTACAGTCCCCAGGCCAGCTGGAGCTGTGTTTGCCAACATTTTGGAAGTCCCTAAAGCTGAAATTAATGACCAGATATTAGTGGAAGCTCAGAATCACCACTTTCACTTCACACATCCTACACTTTTTTGTCACAGTTTTAGTTGCCTTTGAGTGCATGGAGCATGGAAAAATTGGCCTTGTATACTCTTTGAGCCCCATTTCAAGTCTTCTTAGAATAAGCTGATTTTGCACAGTGGTAGGGAAGGGATGGAGTATGTCCATGAAACAATGTCTGTGACAGTAAATCCAATCTGAACCTCATAAATATGTGTGCCATTTTGAGAGCTGCATGTTTGAAAAGATGATCAAAATTCAAATGCTGTATACTCTCAGGCTCTAGCTGTACTAACATATTTTCAGTTTCTCTGTATAGTATCAGCAGCAAGTGTCCTGAGTCTAAGCTTTCCTGTTTCTTTATGTTTCTATCTCTGACTTTTTTTTTTTGGTCTTTTTTCTTCTGTCATCTATATCACAGAGCTAGGAAAACAAAGCATTTCAATGTATGCAGCCACTATATGCTGGCTCAGTGACACAGATGCCTTCAAAGGACAGTATCATTAAATATATTACAGCACTTTGTGAATGCACTTGGCATATAGCACAAGCTACTGAGATAGGGAACTTGAAGTGGGACTTGAATGTACCTGTTGCTAAACCTGAACCCCTCAAATCTGCTAGTCTCTGGGAAACAGGGTGGTAATTGTTGCCTGATGTATCAAAAGGCTGCAACTACCACATATACAGTTATGGGGAATCTTCATGGCACAGATATAACTGGAAGCCGCATGATATTGTCTACCCCCAGACAGCCTCTTTTGCAACCTGACATCCAGGTAAAGGCTGAAGAAAAACAGATTATTAATAGGTACTGCAGACATTAATAGGAACTACAGATTTACATTACAGATGTTTTCCATATTATTTTCTGAACAAACTGTAGACTTCAAACACCCTTCAAACATTAATTTGATCTCTATGCAGAATTTTTTTCCCCTATATCCTTGTTAGAGTCAGGATAAAAGGCATCCACTTCTCTTCTAGTCCACAAAACCAGTTATTTCATTCTAGTAGGTGGGCTACCAGATTGGTCAGGCACAGTTTGCCTTGAGTAAATTTGTTCTCCCTGTTCCAAATCACCATCTTGTCTTAGATGGAACTGAAGGTGGAAAATGCAAAATGGTATACTTGTGACAGATTACAGCCCACACAGATTCCTGAGGACTATACATAATTATTACAGTGACAAGAGTAAAGATGACAAATGCAAAATATGAAATTACAAATATAACACTCCTGGAGTCCATTAACCTCCCCCAACACACTAAAATCCCAGGAAATTGTCAGTATGCATGCCTTCTCTATACATGTAGAATAATACAGATGATCATATATTTCCTATAGCAACCACTGTTTGTTAGAGTAATACATTCCCAATCTCAGAAATTCCATCCTAATATGAACCAGACCATATCAGTAAATGCCAATAGAAACCCCACCTTCTCTCCATTTCAATTACTTCCAAATGTACACAGTTTATCTGAAAGTACATGAGACATCTCTGCATCTCCCCATTTGGTAGCACTTACACAAGAAAAACATGAAATGCTGGCAGCTACATCATTTTAATAAGGAAAATGCACTAGTAACTCCAAAGCAGCTTGTCTGTGTCTAAATCTTGACTTTTACTCCTTTGTCAGTGCTTACAGCTTCCTTTGCTCAGGCATACTTCTTGTTAGATTAAGAGTGAGATTTCAGAAGCTGGCCAGTAGCTCCACAAATCGTAAAGCATTCTGTGTATCAAGTCACAGTGTCCTTTTTTCCTCATTACTGAGCTGGTGCATTCTTAAAAACGTTAAAACTGGTGGTTGTACTTACCTAAGGACTGATCTAAAGCTATTCAGGAACAGTGGGAAGGACTCTTATCAACAGGCACTGGATTGAGCCCCTCCTGCTCAAGTGGTGACTTGTGTGTATCACAGGATTTAGACATATCCTAACTGTGTATGTTAAAGTTATAGATCTTCTAACAGAAATGTGTGCAAAACCTTCAGCTGCCTAGAACAGAGAGGCCCCATGTGGAAGGCAAGTCTATAACAGGGTAGGTAAATGGCATCTCCTGACCCCTACTCCAGAAGGGAAGAAGAAAAAAAAGTTGTTCCCTATAAAGAGATGTGGGGTTTATTCCCTGCATGCCAAGAAGCTCTTAAAGTTATTTTCCTCTCTTGCTGTTTTTGCATCTACTGGAACTATTCCTCCCCATACTTAGTCAAAGTAGCTCTACTTTAAAGAGACTTCAGTTCTGGAAAAAAAGCCATGCTGATCTGGAAAAGTGAAGGAGGACAGCAAAATTAGAAAGAAAAAAACCAAACCAAACAACACATGGTTATAGCTGTAAGAGGAACTAGCCAAAAAGTAGTTTCCAAATCCCAGGAAATAATCCTGTTCTAGAGTTTGGGTCTGGACAAATTTGAGTTGACAGTAAGAGGTTTTCAAATGTTTCCATAGAAAGTAAGTTCTCAGGACTCTGCAGCTGTACCAACTGACTCATTTTCTCTAAGTTTTGTGATTTTCAAAACTGATGGGCTCTAGATAGACCTGCCAGAAGGTAAGCCCTGAAGTCATGGGTGCTGGGCAGCTGTTTCCATATTTTCAAGTCTTCATCCATGCTTTGCAGTGGGAAGCTGCACAGTGGTGGAGCCACGGCTGTGGCCAGGTGTGCCAGCTGCTAGATGCCATGTCACAGGGCCAAACCTGCTGGGGCTTCCATGGGGGCTTCCCACTCAGGACAGAGCTTGGAGTTTCTGCCACAGCAGACTCAGAGACAAATGTTGTAGACCTGCACTCAGCGTCAGAGCAATCTACCTAGACTTCACCTTTGGGGCAACATCTTAGGACAGCCAGTATTCCAAAGGTGAGTATCAAGCCCTTTCAAGACTCCTTGTTTTAGGGTAACCTGGATGGGATGCCCCTGGCGCCTGTGGTCCTAGCTTCAGAAAGGTTTTATCAGACTTGCAATCAACTGGGCAACTTTTGTGATCATGAGAAGTATTTAGTTTTCCACAAACTGTCTTTTGGCATTTGTACTATAAGAAAAATCCTTTTTGCCTGAAACATCCCTTGCTTTATTTCTTACTTTTCTCCATGAACCAGGTATAAATAAGCTAAAGCTTTACTTATCATCCTTGTCAGGTGATGGATCAGAAGCAAAAACCACATGCATTTAATTTAAGATCTATTCCATCAGTTCTAGTACAATTGTTTTGTCTTTTATGGACGCATTGCATTTATATTAAATTTATTTCTGTTCATGAAATGAATTTGTGAGACATCTAGTGCTCCCAAGATTTAATTAAGACATGATCAGATAGCCAGTTGCACCTTCCACACAAATATAACTACTGGTCAACAAACTAATTTATGCGTTCCAACAGGTCTCTGAAACCCAGTTACTAAATATCCTATCCTACTAGATCCTATCTTCACTTTACCCATACAAGTATATGACAGTACTCCTGTGTAATAGTTACAAAGACATAAAAGCAGGGCATAGGAAAGTTTATATATTAATAAAATGCTTTACCAAGAACAGATGAGAAAATAAAACCAGGAGGATAGTTTTCAGTAATAAGAAAATACTAAGAGGAAAAAAAAATTCATGTGGAATGTTTAATTACTTTTTCTGGGAAAAGATTCGGTCCTGTGCAAAACATGTGGTATGTATTGTAAATTTTTCAGAAGTGTAGAAATTTGTTCAGTTTCTCAAAATTTAGGGTCTTGTGCTTGTTCCTTATTTTCAGTTCACACCAAAAACCTGTATGAATTTCACAGTGGGTGAAACCTTAAAGTTCTGTCTCAATATATAGCTTAAATTAAGCTATTGTAGAGTTATTATGCTTCTTTTGCAGACATATGCTCTGAGGTTATCCTCTAAATAAACAAAGCTGAAAACATGGATGAAAAATACACAGAATCATAGAATGTTAGGGATTGGAAGGGACCTCGAAAGATCATCTAGTCCAAACCCCCTGCTAGAGCAGGATCACCTAGATCAGGTCACACAGGAACACGTCCAGGCGGGTTTTCAACATCTCCAGAGAAGGAGACTCCACAACCTCCCTGGGCAGCCTGTTTCAGTGCTCTGTCACCCTCACTGTGAAAAAGGTTTTCCTTATGTTTGCCTGAAACCTCCTATGCTCCANATTCAGGAACACCATTAGTCACAGGCTTCCAACTAGACTCTGCTCCACTGACCACAACTCTCTGGGCTCTGTCCTTCAGCCAGTTTCCAATTCATCTAACCACACAAGACTAGAAGTCTTTGAAGCAGCACTGGTCACCTGAAGTGACTAGGGCACCACACCATTGTAGAACTGAGATTTTCCAAACCTTCAATGATACTAATAGATACTATGTGGCTACAAGCTCCATTTGTCACCAAAAAAGCCTGAGTTTGTCTCAAGATTTTTTTTTTTTCCTAAATATTTAAAATTCTTCTAAAAAGTTATAAGAACGCAAAGGTAAAACCCACCTATTTCTCTCAATTTATTTTCAAACAAGCATTTTCTGTTCATTACTGTTTCTTTTCTCAGAATTTCATAAAACAAACCCCATAATAGTCACAGCTACTTCTCTTAGTCTCTGCAACTGGAAGAAGAGTACAGATGAGATACATGAAATACCCCAGCCACTGAGGCTGACTGCATTCCCTACCTATGGCATAGTTCAGAGTAGTCTACAAGCTGCTTTAATACCACTGATTGAACGACTTCAAATTACTGCCTGTCTTCTAACAGTACACAGCTGGGAATTTGTTTATAGCAATGGATCTCTCAGATAGGAATAATTTTTTTTTAGTATAAAGGACCTGAAGAATCTGATCCATTGTCTTTCCATTACAAAGATAAATTTAATTGGTAGCTATTCTGCCAAAGCCAAACATTCACAGTTTTAGACTTGGCTTGATAATTTTGACCTGATATGTTAGTATTCCCTTGTTACCAATGATCTGAAACTTCTAGGAGGTATATAATGGTTCCAGCTCTGCCTTTCTTCAAGTATCAAAGTAGCCTAACTCTCAACTAGTGGTGCATGTTAATGATCTGACAAAGATTTCAATAGTGTGCACAGTTGTCCATGCAAAATAGATTTAACACAGATTTTCACACAGATCGGCATGAGAAGAGCCTCAACAGGAAAAGTTCTGATGTGCTTCATATTGAGAACTATATACTTACATCCAATATGCAACATTTGTCCTGGCATCTGAAAGCTGTGGCTTATTCTGATATATGTACTATCTTAGATGATGGTCAGTACAGACAAGAAAGGCCTGTTCATTTTTTTAAGTAAATAGAAAAAAAACCCAGTAGATTGACTTCAGAGCAATGGAGCCATGATATACATTTATCCATAGAAAGTTAGTGAACCTGGTAAATGCTTGGTCACTAAGAAGATGGACATTAAAAATTGAACCACATAGACAAAATGAAATAAAAAAGCTTTTACTTTTAATGGAATACCCTTTTGACAATTATATAAGTGAGGTCAGCGTGTAATGGGATAAAACTCTAGATACACAGGAAAGAATAAAATTTTTTCCCATCAGGATAACAGTTACATACTTCAATTTAACAAAATTGAAAGACTGCTTAAAGTCTAATTCTGACCTCTTTAGGGTAGCCACTATTGACTTCAACCCACAGTATTTGGCTTGTAAAATGTTTTTTTCCTTTATACACACCTGATTTTGTTGTGTGTATGTATATACACCACCTGAGCCAGTGACACATCACAGGTGCTACTACAGTGTTAGGCATGGACTATGGAACACCTATTTTCTCTGCTGCAGGTTACTCAGAACACAATTTTTTCCTCTTGCATGTGCCAGGCACTGTTTTTCTATTCGTGCAGTGATTGATAATCTGCTCAATTATATGATTCAATGGTAAAACTTGGGAAGCCTTTTTTACAAAAAGAGAAAAAAAAAATAAATTAGGATATCCTCCAGAAAATACATTATCCTTTTTTCTGTTCATCTAGATCTTATTCCTCATCAGCACTATTACAATTCATTGCTGCACTGTTTAGCATCTCTGAAAGAAATGTGTAAACCTTTCTGTTTATATATCACAGGAAAGATCTGTATCTTTTTTTCAGTTTGTGAAGATAGGATGAA
>VYZX01023427.1:71846-106559 GCA_013401335.1 Brachypteracias leptosomus
TAATAATTTTGAAATACTTCCTGGTGCCTCTTTGAACAATATTAAAACACTTGAGCAACCTTTCACATAGAATTAATTAACATAAAAACCAGCCTCCACAATACAGCAGAGCCCTAAAGTGGTTTCTGGAATTTAATTAGGCTAACCTTCTTTTCTCTACATTGGTACCACTCTGTAATAAGTGCAAATCATTATTAATTCCTTTGGTGTNTCAGCAAAGCATTTAAGTATCTGCTCATGCCCTTCTTTATTCAGCAATGCCCCTAAGTACATGCCTCTATATCAAGAGAATTTAAACACATGCCTAGCATATGAAGAATGTGCTTAAGGGAATTGGGGTTTGAAGAATTCAGCTTGACTAGGATTTCCAAACAGGTCTATTAAAATGGTAAAANTTCCATAATAATTTAGCATTAACTTGAAATTAATTTATAAGGTATACTATTTGTCACCACACACTGAACATTTATAAAATTCCACATCATCATTAGTATTAGGATTACTTGCACTAAAAAAATGCATTTGCTACAGACTTAAAAAGTTTATCAATACATTTGGAAAATGGGGTGAAAGATGTTAGTGATCATTTATTTAGCAACTTTTTCTTTAAATAACTACAGTATGGTTATTTTAAGAAGTAATAAAATATTATCTGCTGTGGAAAACACTGGAATCCTTTTTCATTACTAACATTTGTGCGATACAGATTCTAGTTTAAAGCTAAGTAAAGTCTGGAATTTAAAAGATTCAAGTATGCATAGTAAAGGGTAACTTTTAATTAAATGATAAGAGGAATACATATAGAAAGAGTTTTACTTGTAATTTGGATGTATTAAAACAACTAAGTGACATGTAAGATTACTGCTCAGTACCCAAGAACTGACCAGGTAATATTATGATAGTGGAAGATGATCAAGCTTGAATTTCTTAGGTTTTGGTAAATTATTCTTATTTTATGGAGTGGCCATGAGATGTTGAGAGTTGGCTTCATCAGGAAATATTAGCAAAATGTTGTTACAGGCCAGATCACACATTGTTGAAGACTATTGCTTTGACCACTCTCTTTCACCAAAGGTATTACAACTTAAATCACTATCCCAAAGCTAAGGCAAATAGGAAGCTGCCCACTGATTAAACTTACCTGGATAGAATAGTTTGGATACACAATTCTGGGAAGAGTTGTGGAGAGGAAGCATTTCAATGTAGTAAACAAAAAACGAAAACAAGGTCAAGCCCAATCAGAGCAATTGTTGGTAGTGGATCCCCAAAAGAACAGTGATAGAGATTTTTATGCTTCAGCACTAGTTGGAAAGCCTGATTATTTGAAACAGGAAAATAGTTTCCCAATTTCTTTGGTTTCTCAGGAATTTAAAGTAATTCCAGAACTTGAGTGTTATTTGTAAACAAACAAGTTTACATCAGAGAGCTTCACCTGATCATCAATTCTCTCTCCCTATTAGACTAAATTTTAGTCAGTGTCCTGATTTCTATAATTACATGAAAAATACAGCATGACAATTTGCAATAGAGGAGCTTTGGAGCTTGCAAGAAAAAGGAGAAGATACAAAATAAAAGTGCTCGTCAAGTGACATATCTTGTTGCTACAAATGGCAAATTGATTAAGTTTAAAATGCTTTCATACGCTAAATGTATACACATGTCCTCGATGAGTGATACTAATGAAAAAAACAGTTTTGTCTTTTCACAGATGATTTGTTTTCATCACTGGACAACGCAAAAATCTCTGTATTAAAAATTCACAAAAGATGCATCTGGAATCCTTTTATCTGTCTGTCTTAAACATTTCTAAGGTGCCAATCACTATATTATCTAAACGAATTAACAGAGTAGCTGGCTTTTACTAAATGTAAAAAGAAATATTTCAAAAAGAATTCAAGATCAAAACACCTTCTTTCCCGGGCACAGAAAGCCCTTCTTAACGCTGAGAAAGGCCTCTCACAACAGTCCTGAGGAGCTCTCTGGGGCAGAGTCTAGATGCAAGTGACACTTGCACTCCATTTGCAAGACCCAGAAGCTGATGGGAACACATTTACTTATACAGCCTACAGCTCTGCATACATTCTGAAATTACTTACATTACAGTTTTTGGACTGTGCTGTAGCTGACAAACTGTATGTTATAGTGAAGTCACTGAACATGTAAGCATATGCTATGAGTGGGAATTAATTTAGGCATGTGTTTATATACTTGGCTGAATCAGACCCCTAACTGCTTGGGCAGATCTTCAATGCATTTTATATCAGCATTACCTCAGCAGAGTTGCCTATCCTTTTAATTGCTACAAGTAAAAAGTAAGAATTATGTATCATAAATTTTAGGTGTATTGACAGGTCTTTTCCACCTTAAATGAAAAATACTGGGCATGTCTTTTACTCTATGTAATTACTTTTCCACAATGCTAGGTATTCATTGTGAAAAATGGTTATTTAAACAATTTCTTCTAGCCTAATACTTAAAATTGTATTTTGCTGTTAAAAATTCATTAACTTGATTTAAACAAAAGAAGACTCCGCTTTGGAAGAAGTCAAGGATCCTTTGTCTCATCTATTTCCTGCAATGATTTAATGATGGATAAAATAGACAAGAAGGATCAGATCTTCTCCTGGTGTAAATTGTTAGCTGCAGACCTTGCATAATAGATATCTCCCTCTTTTATGTTATTGCTAATGTTAAGTACAGGAGGGCCTCTAAGAAGCTACTTCTTAAAGAAGCATCAGCCATAATTCTGTGGTTCAGCCTGCACTAACATTTTCAGCTACTTAGTTACATACGATTAATTCAGTTTATTTCTCCTCAAATCATAACATTTGTTTTTTGAATGAAAAAAGAATTTTTAATAATGTATATTCATACCCAAATGACTTACATTTAAGAAGCCTCCCCAGGCCTGCTGTTTAAAGTTAGAACTTGATTGAATTCCATTTATGTTCAGTGTCAGTGATAATCCACCATGTGCTGGAAACAAAGAAAAAACTTAGATTGGAAATATTATATTCTTCTCCTTGTAAATTTGATATTTAAATAAGTGTTTTCGTAGTCATACTGGAGAGCTCTTTATCATTCTGCATTTCTCTGTCTTTCCGTCATCAGGACCGGAATTTAACCATCAGAATTGGAGATGGACAAATTTCAATTAGTCTGACCCTCATTATGAGAGCTATCAGGGTTCTTTTGTGAACTGCCATAGCTCAGCATTGGCCTAATTTCAGCACCACTTCTTATGCCTTTTCTCTTGCTTGCTCTGCTCTTTTACTTAATGTTATTTTCCATTTCTCACATGCTCTTTTCTGTAGCATTTCCCCCCTTGCAATTTGAATCACTTGTACCCTCTCTCCATCCTTCTCTTTCCTCCTGGATCCAGTACCTAGCCTTCAAACCTCACTACTTCCCATTCTCTGCCCCCTCCCCCACCCACCCCATTTTTTTCTCTTCCAGTTTTCTCCTTTAATGAAGAACTTCTTCTATCAATCAGCATTTTAAAAAGAAACTCCAGCAAATTTCCTCTCTGTACAAACAGAGCCTTTTTTTGAAGAGACCATGTTTTATTGCAACTCAAAATATACTCCCACTGATACTACAACTTCACTCAACTCAAGGTCGTAAAAAGTAGCTTATATATTTTATCAGCCCAGTGATTTTAAGTGTTTATTCTCACCAGATGTGAACCTGAATTAAAATTTTCAGCACATGCCAGAAAACACAGGTATTGCTCCAACCAAATTACTACTCAAACAACTTCATGACGTTGTCATTCCAGGAACAGGGTATTTCTAGGTACTGTATCAAAGCCCCAGACAAGCAACATTTGGAGTCCTAGTCATAATGCTTTATGTACTCTATAAAAGTAGCTTTCATCCCCAAGTGTTCTTTCTATTTTATAAACCATCCCTATGTAGATGCCTTTGGGGTGGAGTTGTTGGACAAAAGTATCCCAAGTAGAAATTTCAGTCAAGTATATAGGTTTAGATTCTTATAGAACAAATTATGTAGGATCTCTGACATTTCTGCAATAAACAGAAAGCTTGTGATTTCAAGGCTTAGTAGAAAAATATTATATTGTTTGCTTAAAAACTTTACAACTGTATAATGTGGAAATAAAGGAAAAGAGTAAATATGTAGGATTTATTTTTTATTAAAAGATTGCTTTGAAGGCATTCTCAACAATTGGCTGTGATTTGAAGCATCCCTTTGCGTGTGGAATTGCACACAGAGAAAAAAACTAAGACAATTATAGAAAGAAACTGGACCAGGTAACATTCATGCCACAGTCTCTTTACATAACAGGACTCTTGTGTACATGAAAGAAACAGGAAGCTTCCCAAAATTATATCAAATTCTTGACTGGGGTAAATGAGCACAGCTCTTTTGTGCTTTGAAAGTGGAAGGAATTTATATTGCTAATCTGTTATTTAGTCACTCATTAACAACAAGAGTCATGGTTCAATATAAGACATTATCTTCCTGTTTAATTTGCCCCTGCAGTTTATAAGTCTGCCTTCTAAAGTAGAGGCTAGCCAGCAGTTTTCTACAACTTCCACCTCTCATCCATGCTCAGAAGCAGCAAACTGTCCATCCAACACCTAAGTAATTGTAGCTGGGACCATTTATTTCAGCAGGAAAAAGCACTTGGATACTTCCCACATCAATGAAACATTACCACAAGCTCCTGTCCTATGTTTTCATATTATGCAGCAGTGGGGCAACCAGAGTCTGTATTTTCACAGAATCACACAGAATCACAGAATGTTAGGGATTGGAAGGGACCTTGAAAGATCATCTAGTCCAACCCCCCGCCAGAGCAGGATCACCTAGATCAGGTCACACAGGAATGCGTCCAGGCGGGTTTTCAACATCTCCAGAGAAGGAGACTCCACAACCTCCCTGGGCAGCCTGTTCCAGTGCTCTGTCACCCTCACTGTGAAGAAGCTGCTTCTCATATTTATGTGGAACCTCCTATGTTCCAGCTTGCACCCTTTGCCCCTTGTCCTATCATTGGATGTCACTGAGAAAAGCCTGGCTCCATCCTCCTGACACTCACCCTTTACATATTTATAAACATTAATGAGGTCACCCCTCACCCCTTTTCTCTATTAAGGCACCAGCTTCCCTTCTCTGAGATCAAGGCGGTAACTTACAAGATCATGCACATGTAAAACACACTGGCTTAGCTCTACAGAGCAACACAGTCCTTCAGGGAACTGTGACTTATTGCTATTTGTGTCCAGAAGACACTTCCCATAGCAGAGCTGTGCTCCACACCCGGGCTGCCCGAGAAGCTTGCCTGGGAAACTTCAGGTTTACTACGGACAAGGTAAACACTCCTGCTAATAAGTCCGCATATTATGATGTCATAAACATAGATTGCTCCTTGCTCTAAACCAACCTGTGGTTTTTCCTTTACAGAAGTGTGTAAGCTTTTTTGAGTGTTACATATACTAATTCATTAATGGCATTTCAATGTAATCCTCATCTATTTATAAATTTCCAGCTACACAAAAAGGAAACTCAGCAGGTTGTTAGCCCAAAAAAGTCACCTAAAAAACATAAACAGGTTGCTATTAGTGGCAGGGAGACTGGGAAGGAGAAATTAATAGGGTTTTGCCCCAGCCTTGGCTCATCTTTTAACAACAAACTAATACAGATAGCAAGCATACTAAGACTAGCAATGAAGCTGGAGTACCAATGCATAACAAAGATTAATGCAAGTCAGTTTGATGCTGTCAATTCACATCTTTTTAAAACATTTTATTAAAATGAATAAAGGAAGATGATTATGCTAAGATGATTATGCTCTTGTTCCTCTCTTTATTGAAGGACTTTGAAGTGAGTAAACACATATATATTCCTTAATATTTCCACATGTAAAAATGTAATTAATGTTACTTAGGCTTTTGTGGTCTTTTTTTTCTTTAATTCTCTCCACCCCTCCATATGTGGTCAAAAAACATATTGTGTGTGTTCTAATTAACCTTTTGCTTAATCACTTAAGATATGTTCTAAAATTTTACCCCTGTTGGCACTACAAGACTGGACAGAAAGGTCACTGGATGACAATGCTGAAAACAAGGAGTCAGTGTGGTATGAAACAGGGGACATTGTGCTCTCTGGGAGAAAGATGAACTCGTGATAACATAATCAGTTCTGTGTAACCGTTTGGCTAGGAGGTACATTCAAACCAACTGTCTATGCTACAGCCAAACAATTTTCCCTTTTTTTGCTGCACTGTGTTGCCAAGTAAATCATACTACAGCATGTTGGTTCTCTTCATAAGATGTCTGACATCTGTGTCTGCATTAAAGATGCCAGCTTGGTTTTCTATGAGTATGAAAAGCCACAATACATTCAACACTTCACACCTTTTCTTGCTGAATGATGCTGTGCTGTATTACTACCAGGATTTCCTTCACTTTTTAATAAAATACCCCAAATGAAACAAGAAAAAAAAAAAAAAGCAGAACCTCATTGTACAGATTTAAAATAAACCCCACAACTTTAATTTTTTATCTTTCAGTTTGATGACTATGAAGACTAATCAGAGGTCAAATAGTCCCTTTGTTGTTACCCGTAATGCAAAATATTCTGATTAAAACTTCCAGAAGAAAGCCTTCTGCAAGTTTTCAAAGCTCAGCAGACTTGGGATATTATGAAGTGCTAATAACAAAAAAATTCTATAGAGAGTTTTAAGTCCAGGAAGAAGAAACATACAACTTCTTAATTAGTCTGTAGCTCATTTCCCCATTGGGCAACCCCCCCTCTTTAAGTAAAGCAATCTGCAAGTGGCTTCTTCTGCCACATACAAATCTTTGCATGTTCACTGAATAGGTGTTTGATTTGGCATTTGAAAACCATTCAGATTCAAGAGATGAGGAGGAAGAAATCACCCATGACCATTAACCATGGAGAGTAACAAGTAGACATTTTCATTTTATTACAGCAAGTAAACAAAACCAATAGCCTTTGACTGATCTGCAGTGTTTTGTTAAGACCTTCTCCACCTACTGAGAGACGAGTATTTGAAGCTCTTACTATTGCTTTCAAAGTGGAGCTGTATGAACCTTTTAATCTAGAGAAACACACCTAACAGAAAATACAGATCCTTTCTATCTATCTTCAAAGAAAAAGAGAGAGAGATGCAAACCAGGAAAAAAAACATGGAAAAATGGAGACCAAAAGAATCATGACAGAGAAAAGGTACATTTAGGGAACGGGAAAGACATGTCTAGAGAGATAAATCAAAAGCAACTGTCTTCTATTTTCTTGAAGCATCTATGTTTCCCAACTCTTCAACCATCTAAATAAGTTACCATATTATTTTCTGTATTTTCAATTTTCTTGTGTAGTCCCTTCCACCCATCACCCCTGGACTGGAACTAATTGCAAAGGAGAATCAACATAGATCAAGCTTTGCTAAGGCTTAATAACTAAGACCAACCCAAATTGAAACTCAGACACTTTCTGCAATCAAATTGAGATATCTGACTAAATCCTCATGAACTCAGTATCTTTTGCTCTGCTATTTATCTTTTAACCTTTTGTTTCTCTGTTTCTTTTTTCTCCCTATGTTTTGTCTTTCTTATATATCTTTATTTTCCCTTGCTCTTTTTCCTTCACGTTCACCCTGCAAACATGAAGTAGAGATGGCAAGAATGTAATCTGGAGTATCATTAAAAGAGACTTAAGAGCTATTAACTAATTCACTGGCAGCAGAACCAACAGCACACAGCCATGGCAGATACTAAGAAACAACAGGAAACCTGTGCCGCTGTGATGGTTCTCGGTAAGTGATGGCAATCCAGTCAGGATTTTTCCATCTGATGGCTCTGTCCAGAGGATAAATAAAAACTTCATAATATAAGAAAGTTTAGAGCCTTTTAACTTTTCTTACATCTAAGACCAGGTTTCCAGCTGCTGTAAATTGGTCTTCTTTGGTGGACTACATAGAGTGTTCAGGAGATGCATGAAGGAAGCAATCTTTGGTACACGGTGACATGAAGGCTTACTACTTCTACAAGAAACAGGAATGATGACATATATTCTTCAATGCCATCTGCTGGCACTTTATTTAATAGTGAATTCTTCACAAATATCTACATTTAACATTCCTACAAAAATAGGTGCATATTGTTTAGCATTCCATGGTTGGACATAGAGAAACATGAATTTGGATTGCTCGTGACCACTGCTCCAATTCACCTTGTTACCTTAGGAGCTATCTGAGGGATGCTGCAGACATTTTCCAGTGGCAGGAATGACTGAGCTATTTAAAGGGTTTATTCCATCTTAGGGCATCTAAGCACTTCATACACTAACTATACAATAAAAATATTCTTTAACTGGCAAGCAAGGTGTCAGAGACACTCAAATTTGTAGGGGATTTTCTGGATCTATTTGTATACAAAAACAATGGGAGTACTAATAATTGCAACTAATGTGTTTGCAGTCGGTGTTTCACATACAGCCATTAACAAGGTCTTTTCTTTGCTTTTCCCTGCATCTGTAAGCACAGTGCACAGAACGAACACTGAGAAGGCCTGACAGGCTTTCTGTGCAGAGAGGAGTTGGTAGTGACGTTAAAAAGCAGAGATATATTTGCAACAGGACCAGCAGCTGAAAACTACAGAAGACTTATAAGAAGCTTAATGTGCAATAAAGCTTGATGCTAGGGGTGAAAGGGAGGGCACTAGGACAACCAGTGCTTCTGATCTCTGCCTAGTCTCCCTTTAACATAATGATAAATGATTATCAATGAATTCTACATTATGGACTCCCGATTATACTTAAATTATTTTGAAAGCTTAGATTTATGTTAAATGAACACTTTCTCATGATTTCTAGAATAAGGCTGTCCAGAGCTACCACAGACTCTAAATGAGCTTTTGCAGTATTTGGGGCTAGTTCTGTCTGGTCTATATTCTGTAAGGAATTTATCAAGAAGATATGCTGCAACGATTGTTTCCATATTGCTTCCATTTGAGAGGAGCAGCAAGGAAGGTTACTTACTATTATTGGCACTATTGTATTCACTCTTTTGTGTATTATTTTAATTAATCCAGGACAGACATAATTCACAAGACCTTCTTCAAAGTAATCTTACTGTAAGTCAAAGCAAATTATTAACCTGTTAATATTTTACATTTTACAGAAACACTTCAAATACCATACATCAAATTCTGCATTCACTTACCATCATCCTTTTAGAGAAGCAACTTTTTTTTTTCTTAAAGTCAGCAGACTTAATGCAAGAGGAAGATGTGGTCCCAAGTCACGAGGGACACAACTAGACTGAAATTGCTTAAGTAGCATAAGAAGACTGGAATACTTTGTGACACTTAGCATGTCATTCCCCGTTGTTTTGCACCTTTTTTAGTCATTTATATCAATACATTTATACCAATGCCTGGAAATGGCAGACACATAGATGATTGTATTCCCAGGAAACCCTTTGATACCAGACCCCATTCTTACAGATACTCTACAAAGAAATGAACTACAATTTATATCCATTTATTCAGCTATGAAGGACTAATGTGAGATTCAGACCTAGACAATATTCATATCTAAGTTGTGCAAAAGCTACTCCTTTTTAATAATACTGCCTCCTACTCATATTAATACATAAAAAATATTACTTGCATTTATAAAAATCTATTTGGTCTTTCTCTGCAATGACTTCCTTAATTTTGTGAAGATGCATTGACTCTTTAATATCAGGGTTGAATTCAGTATGAAGCTACTGCATAAATCTTTTCAGAAAATGGGCAGGTTGAGAAATCATAGATGTTCTCTAAGCCAACTACAGAGGTAATCATTAAGCTCCAAAGAGGAAGAAAAAAAAAAGAGAAGAAATTTGAAGATAAAGCCAGATGTTTGTTTGTCAGCCCACCAATGACCCCACCCTAACTACATTTTATAAGCTCAATTCCTCCAATTAAAAAAAAAACCCAAACCTAACTGTATTTTCTGAATGCACTGGATATATTTCCTCTACTGTCAGCAGTTGGAGACCTGCAGAAGTTCAGTTAGTGAATTTCAGAAGAAAGAGCACAGGTTGATTGGAAAGGCTGAAACTTGGACCCATATATTTGCATCACGGAGAAAACTGCCAAGCTTTGGTACAGTGTTCAATGGTGCTACTCAGATTTTTTTTATTTTCAGGCATGATGTTTTCAAGAGGGAGCAGGAAAGAATGTATCCTGCCCTAAAGATAATAACAGAATATGAATGAGAGCTGTCAAGCCTACCAGCAGAACCACCAAGGGAAAGTACCAGATATGGCCACTGGTAGAAGCAGTCTATGATCTGGCACAGCACTGTATCCTCAGCAATTTGGCACAACTTTATTTTGCTCTGTCAAATACTCCTTCTGATAACAAGTGAATTGTTGTACCAGAGTTTAAAGCAGATATAATAAAGGAGAAGAAAAGGAAATACATAGCATTCCTCACAAATAAAGTGATAAATCAATCTACTTTAAAAACATACAGGCTGAAACCTGCACTTAGTATAAATCCATAGGATTTAATTCAAAGATGAATTCAGGATAAGCATTGCTACCTAGCCTCAAATTAGAATAAAGATTCTTAGAAAATAGAAAGGACAACAACCTCATTTCATTTCATGAAGCTATACAGACTTACATGCATCTATAATTTATTCTCTTCTCTTGATTAGAAACCATTTAACTTCTTTGTGTCATTCGAAACTCATTTGGACTTTGCAGTTCAGGAGATAAGCTAAAATGTGTGCATTGCTCTTTATGCAAAGATGAAAAAGGAAAAAAAAGAAAATAAAAAAAGTAGGAGTGAAAAAAACAGAGGAAGTGACAGGGAAAGTAAAATGAATCCAGTAAAGATGTAAAAAGTAGGCTGAGGCGTTAAGATAGTACCCCATCTGGGTCAGGCCTCCCAGAAGCCCAAGTCCATCATAAATGGGTATTTCATTTTAGCTGGATTTATTTTTTTTCCTGCCAGTATAGTTACACTGAAAATTTAACGTTCATGAAACGAACACTTGGAATCAGTGGCAGCTAGAGTCACTAAATTAAAAAAGTTACTCTGAAATGAGTTGCATCTTCACAAACAACTTCTTGATCCTTTGTTTTTGATCAAAATTATCGTAATTTTAGCAAGACAATGAACTATTTGAACTCTCCCTTTCTCTCTGTTAACAGACAAAACAAATATGAAAATGCAAGGGAATGAGGGAATGTAGTGGGTCTGTCTGANGAGGCTAACATAAAAAGGAACCCAGTTCAGTGATTAGGTTACCAGATAGATAATTCCTTGAACTAAAAGACAAGGAATACGCTACCCAGAGAGATTCTTCTGTTGTGGAACGGAGGCACCATGTACCATGGAGAAAAGCACTCCTGCACTGCAATCAGGAAAGTGATAAGGACTATTTCCAAGAGTGCCCACTATGTGGATGAAGTCCTGTCTCACATGAGACAAAACTTCCAGTAGAATTAATTTTTGAGACTTCTAAAATGGAAACTGTAATAATGGACTTTAAAAGAAAAAAAAAAAAATCAGGCCTGAGGGAGGGTACTAAGAGAAACACAGTATGGAGGGCACCAGGGTTACTAAATGGTTTTCAATCTGCATTAATTTTTTCTAATAACCTAAAAGTTAGCACAGGTGGGTAAGAACTGCTGCATCTCTATAGCATCATGGAATTGTAATAGAAAAACAGTCTTCAACATCTTAAAACTACTTAAGATATTGTTTGGCTCCTGAATATTAGGAAAAAAAAATCCCAACACCAGGATTTATTAGCCTATAAGGAATCCCTTAAGAGAAGTGAAGGAATCCACTATGACTTATTCATTTAGGATGGATAGGACAAAGGACTAGAAGATGTCTTGTAGTGAACAATCTTGCATTGCCAGTGAGTTGCACAAGATGACCTAATAAGTCTCTTCCATAAGCCTGTGATTTAGACAGATGCTCATAATTAAAAATATTCATCTGGGGGTAACTGATTACTAAACAGAGCTGCAAGTCTGTGGTAAAACCTGTCTCATGAACAGTCCCATTTTTAAAAAGGAAAATAGAGCCAGTAAGTGCAACACATTGAAAAGTCAAATTAAAGTCACTGGAGACATTACAAGCAAGGAAAAAAAAATAAATCACAATAATCAGAACAATCAGAACAATCAGTTGTTAGATGAACTTTTTCCTTTTCCTGAAAGCACTTCAAGTTTTTTTGCAGTGTCCCACTAAACAGAATGCTTTTGGACCCATCCTTGCTCCTGGGCTGTCTACTTGATGTTACATTTGAAAATTAATTGGAAATTCTTGGCCAGAGTAGAAAAAAAGATCTTCATGGACTGTAGGGAAGGTTTCTGTACAGTTATACAGAACTATATATAAATTGGATCATACTGGCTACCTCAGAGTCAATATATCACAAAGTCCTGTTGCTGATGCATGGACCTCTCTCTTACACATTATATGTAAGATCCTTTAGTAAAAGTAGGCACTCCTGTGTCACATGGACCCAAACTGTTATGAGGTATACTACTGTATTGAAAAAAAGTTTCTAGCAAAAATGTATATCATTGCTCAAAAAACCACAGCTTGGATTTAACTATCAGTGGAGGTAAGGGACAGAGTACCATGTGATAGCCAAGACACAAGGGATACTGATGGACTAGAAATCATGGAAGCACCTGGAAATGGTTAGGTAGGAATTGAGCCTTCTTCCCCCCAAAAAGGTGATGGGATCAATAGTCCAACTGAAGTGCAGCTACACCAATGCATGCATCATGGGCAACAAACAGGAGGAGCTGCAAGTCATTGTATAGTAGAAAGACTATGATATAGTTGCCATCACAGAAACATGGGGGGATGATTTGCACAACTGGAATGCTCCATTCATGAGCACGCTCCATTTATGCTCCATGATTTCATGAGGCTGGGGAAAAAATTAAGGGAACAGTCATGGAGTCATCATCTCTGAAGATATTTAAAAGACATGTAGATGTGGTGTTGAGGGACATGGTTTACGGGTGACCTGGCATTCCTGGGTTAACAGTTGGACTTGATGATCTTACGGGTCTCTTCCAACCAAAATAATTCTTTGTTTCTATATCATGCAACCTTCTCTGAATGTACCATTTCACAGGCTGAAATAATTTCTGATGCTGTTGTTAAATCCAAACCACAAAAGTTGGTTTGCTCAAAGTATCTGTTTTCAGTTCTCAGTCAGGCACACACACTTCTATCACCTACCTACGTTCATTAATTTTCAAGCATTTATGACCTCTCTTAACTTCATTCTTAACTTCAGCCCACACTCACAGTGTTTGGGTGAAGTCATGTGTTCAAAGCAAAGGCCAGAAGCACCTTTTGTGATGATAATTTTCTGTTGTTTAATGTGCTCCTTTTACGTGGGGCTACTTCCAAAGATTACCTGCAGATACATTTTGCATGCAACAAACATTATATAGAGAGAAATTGCAGCAGACGCACCCATGCCATGCCACAGGGACATGACTTGCACCTGGCATGTGCAGGTGCAGTGTGCTGTACAAGTACCTCATGGACACAGACAAAGGTGCCAGGTGCTTCCGAACCAGACAAGACTGCCTAACTGGGCCAAACGGCAAGAGAAAGGCTGTGGTCCTTGGAGGGTGATGTTCAGCAGGAAAAGTGAAGAATTCCTTGAGCAGCTGAGAGAGATATCACTAGAAATAATCTGATGGAATTGATAAAGGGGAAATTTCAATCTAATATTGTGACCTTCTCATCAGCGTCACCAGGGCTGGTGAGACTTGTTCAACTGTGTAATAATCATCCAGGAGAACAGATGAAGTTTTGTCACATGAAAAATGAAAGAATAACTTGACATATCGTTTAGATGTATACTTCCACAAACAGCTCTGCATCAGTAGGTGGATAGAACAAACCAGCTCTTTTCCAGATCTGGTGCCAGCTTCTTATCAGCTGTATATCATCATCTCTTCTCTGAAATCAGGAGGGCAATCCTCCCTTACATCTGACAGCTTGACATTGAATTTCTGTGAGGTTTAATGTCTACCTATGAAGTCTCATAGGGATTTTGACTCTGCAATTGTGTGAAATGAAAATTCCCAAAATATTAATAGAAAACTCAAATACAACATAGGAATAAGTGATTAGTTCCTACTAAGATATCTTTAAGACACTGCAAGAGACTTGATACATGTGAAAACTGTATGAATAGTGAAGGGCACAACACAATCTAGTCCTTAATGTAGTTAGGAGGAGGAGAGATGTTTAAAATAATGTTGAAACATTCCTCTTCTTAAATGCAAAGCCAATTTCAGAAAAGGTTTTTTTCCATTTTGAAGTATTTTACCTGTGAGATAAATTCTTTTCCCTTTAAGAGAAAAGACAGCTCTGTGCAAAAGGAGTTGATATTAGGATACTCATTACAGAGCAATTACAGTCTACAGCAAAGGCAGTTCTGGAACTTCCATGAAAATCTTCTGCCACTTTTCCACTGGTCATAGATCACATTTTCCAGGCTTAGACATCAGAAGCCTGGTAACTGAGTAATCCTTAAAGAGTCTGCCTTCATCTTTTGCAACCTGCGGGGAAAGGGTTTCTCTGAAATCCAAAAGCTCACTGATGGTAAATGGTTCAGGTGAGACCATTTTCTCCACAGTTTTATCCTCACTGAAGTTAAACCCACTGCACTGAGTACTCGGTTGCTGTTTGAAAGGGAAGGGAAGAAAGAAAAAAGAATAAAATGCAATCTTTCTCCAGCTCAATCCAAATGCCTTTACTGTAGATCTTGGAAACTGATTGCAACTTCAGTCAAAAGAGCTTATCTAGTGGGGGCTACCTTTTGCTTACAAAGCATCCTGACCAAGGGATTGTGTACAAAATTCCCCCCAGGAGGATTAAATCCAAGTGGGAGGTTCAGTTCTCTCTGTCACTTGGTTTGCTCCAGAATGGGAGGGATTAGTATGTTGCAGTTTGTCATCAGCAAGGGCAGGATCCACCATCTTAAAATCTCGCTTCACCTGGTCTGTGAGAAGTGAGAAACGAGACTGAAGCTCTCACCATTTTCCTGCTTGGGCACATGCTTGACAGCTCAGTCAGGTGCTTCACTCATGACATTTCATCAAAACTTTCACATCCCCCACAACTCCAAACACACACAGAGTTTAGGAAATAATCGCATTGTGAAGCATGCTGTCATAGCAGCAAAGGCCCTTCTAAATCCACACCACTGTTTTCCATATAATAAGCATCAAACTGATGGTGCTTATTATATAGGAGGCAAAATTGACAGTAAAGAAAGATCAGGTAAAAAGAGGAGATCATGGTTAGACTATGTGATATTGTAGGAGAAAGGGATCACCCTCCTTTTGAGAATAACAATATATTTGTGAATTGTGTAAATTGGTTTTCCATCAATATGTTTCCACTTGACTGTGGAAGAAAGGAGACTGATATCTGTGGTCTTTGCACTGTACTTTTCTAACAGCAGGACATGTGCAAAGAGATGTTTACTTGCCACTAGAAATATTCCTAAAGAATAGCACTTACATTGCAGCAGCTGATTAAAGGTTTCCATCAGAAGAGATGTATGAATCTTCACTTTCCCCCAGCACTGAGCTCTGCAGAGCTGCTGGCAGGCAGGAGCTGTGGGTGACACATCTGCGTGGAACAGAAGAACACTTTAATCAGTGCCATGGGAGCCCTTTTCACCCTGCTGCATATGTGAGAAGCAGAAAGGGGAGCTGGAACATGTGTCCTAACTGAAGGACCAAGTGTATGAATTTCAAATGCTTCTTTTCCTAGAGCCCTTGAGACAGATTTTAAGGGACTGCTTGGGACAGAACTAAACAGCTCTTTTATAAATCCAGACAAAATAAGAATAGAATAAGTTAAGATTGGTCCTTCCAGGATACAGGATACTTGTCTGGCTGGACAGTAAGTCTGAGGCCATGCAGTTATTCCTTTACAATGTCCATTCTGACAGATATTTAAATGTATGCCCTCCTATGGCTAGGGGAGACTATCTCTTGATTTTTGTTCCATTATAAACAGACCAAATAAAATTTTTTGTCATTCATTAACTCTCTAATATTTTCTTAATTTAATCTCTTCCACTTTCAATTACGAAAGCCTTTGAGATTTGAGTTGTTAGTCAAGCATGGGGGTGCTTCGTTTAAGGGCTTTTTGCAATGGTTTAATTAGCAATCAGAGGCTTAGCTGCTTTGCTCAGAGACACTGTCAGAAGAAATAGTGATCCTTTGATCACCAAATGGTTTGGAGAAACAGATTTCTACTGATGTTTTATGAGCTGGGATAGTTCCGAATTTCTTTTTTTTCCCCATTCTCAACACCACTATCAAAAGTATCTCAATTTTCTAGTTCTCCTCCTAACAGGCATTCCTTCTCTCCAACCTTGGATAAGCAGAACTTGAAATTTTCCTTACTAAAACACTAAAATTAATGAATTCTGGAGGCCAGAGAACACCATTTGATCACAGATCACCATTTGACCACGTAATACAGCACTGTAGGAGACATTCACAGCTAGGTCTGTATATAAAAATTGCTCTGTAAACTTACACTGTAATAGCCAGAATAATATTTTATAACTCCATGGCATCAGGACATGCAGTTAGCTGCTTAGATCCTTATGAGCAACTGCACATGCCAATTAACTGCACACACATTTTTATGCTTAGATTTTCAAATCCAGCACTTTGAAAGACATACTTTAAAGCACCTTTTTCTCTGTTGTAGAAAACAGTTTTCATTCTGTAAAAATCATTTTATTTTGAATCCTTCATTTTAACACATAGAGCCCTTCCCTTATGGGAGGATAGAAATCAATTGCCTTATTTCAATGCATACAGTGTTATCATGGAAGAGCTGACAGTATAGTTATCATTTGAATATTGTAGATTTTAATACAGGCTAAATGCTGCTGGGAAAACTTTCTGAATAAAATATTTTAAACTGTGATACTTCTGATTATTTAAAGTTTAGATATGCTATAGATACTGTGAAGCATCATACATAGAGCAGATATAAAGGTATAATCATATGGCTTTAAGGCCTTTTTTCATGAACCACTAAAGCTGTTAAAAACTGCTTTACTTAACTGGATGAGAAGCCTCTGGGATAGCATGTGTTCTGTGCCAAAGTGGTCCAGAGGGAATTGTCACTAGGATTTCAGATGAAGTTAAGACAGCTTAAGGCTATTACAGGTCACTTTTCTAGGCAGGCCAGGATGCTTTCAGTGTCTGAAGCATCATGGGTGTACTGCTAGCTCTCTTCTTCCTAAGGCTAACACCAAACTCAACAACATCCCCTCAGCACACCTTCATCTTTTATTCTTCATCTGTTTGCTCTTCTCCATCTCAAATCAACCAAGGGGAAACACAACAGTGAGAGAGAGCTCAGCAAGCTGCCCTCAATAGGAACTCTGTTCCACTGGAACTCTCTTCAAACTAATCAGCTTCTTGTTGCTTCTCACAGACTGGTTGGTTCCTGGTTGATATATCTCTAGCCTCACCCACAATCCCAACCATGATGACCTGGGGGAAGGCAGGGCCTCACACAAGTGGCCCAGGTTCTGTCTGTGGGGCCTGAAACCACTTGGGGAACAAGACACACTGCTGGATTGTGATTCATCCATAGGTCAACTCGAACTCAGGGCCCACAGCCCAGGCCCCAGCATTTCAGTGGGGTACCAGGTACTGAACTAGCCCTTCCTGTTGCTGCTTTGGCCAGATGACTAAAGAAGGGATGAAGAGGGAAAGATGAGTTGCTGCACTGGCTCTCTTCCTTACTTTGTAGCTGGGGAGGAGACACTAATATGTCAGATATTTTCTGAAAGACAACTTGTTGAAGACAGGGGTAAATAAAGTAGGAAATATCTACAAGATGGCCAGATCCTCAGCTGCAGGACATCAGTATGTTGCCACTGAAATTTGAATTATTCTGCATGGTACTAGCTAAGCATCTGTTTTCTTTTGGTCTAGTCGGCTTTAGGAAGCTAAATTGATAGATTTAAAGCCCATTAGCAGAGCAAGAATAGAAGACAGTGGCAGTGATTAAACCCACAATTATCCACATTGTGCCCTTTATATTTTAAATAGGGTGAGCTAGGTCACAAAGAGTACTCTTGGTCTATGAAACAGCAACAAGTTTTAAGGCAGCACCATAGAATGCCATGAGAGATCCTCACAGACCTAGGAGACATACAGTAGCCTAAAAGGTACCGGCTATAATTATATACATTACTGCAATTCAGTCTTCGGGATCCCTGCTAGGAATGTTTGAAAGAGCGGCAGTGATGGTCAGTTCCTGATTTATGTACTAGAAGCATGCTGTCAGGGGAAAAAAAAAGTATATTTTGCCCTTTGTATCAGGCCACAACATTACATCAAAGTATTTTTAATAAAAATTATGCTGACAAGATTGCAGAAGAGGTTAATATCAATAGTTCTTCTAATGGATGCAAAGTAAATATCTGGGCATCTGAGCTAGATTATTGCCAGCTAGCATGTGTGCATGTGTGAATGTGCATGTGTGTGACTAAAATGACCGGTTTCCCCTGCAGAATGCACCATTGGGGATAGAATGATACAGGGAATGGCTTATGGTCTGTGTGTCTGATGGTAAAAATCAATGACTTGCCTTATTGAAAGGTGCCCTCAAGGGCAAAAAGCAGTGAATAGCTTATTAGTTTGTGTGTGCATGCTGGCAGATGATAAAGCAGTTTTGAAATCAGTCATAGACCATAATAAAGTACCCATCCCCATCTTAAAGCTACTGTGTACTTCTGTCTCAGGGGAACATGCCTCCATTAACCCAAACTGTACAGTGACTCGTCTTTAACCACAGTACAAATATGCAGTAGAAGAGGAACCAATAATGATTTCTTATGGTTACTGATGCAAAAACACATAGTGGATAAATTACAGGTGTGCAGAGCAAGATTCTTTTTGGTGTAATATTCCATAACTCTATTTTACTGCTATCTGGAATGGTATGGATGGACTCCAGCTGAGGATCTGGCCTGATACCAGAAATATTTTACTCATTTCCAGAATAAAAGAGGAAAACATGGAGTGATGCAACAAAGAAAAGATGCAATTTACAGAATGTTCTGATTTTTTTTCCTGCCAGTGAACCCTTTTTTGGAGTATATTCAGGTCATTCATTCAGATACATAATACCCACATACAACTACATTGTCACTGAGGTATTTATTGACCTTAAAATGTTGTCATGCTAGGCGTTACATGCCATGCCTTGGGATGTTTTGCTTTGCTGGCATACATCTGATTAATGTCAATAATGCCTCTAGCAAATGCAATAGCCATTTTATGTGAAGCTTTCCCATAAAATCATTAGGGTAGATCGGACCTAAGAAGCAGAAGTGATGATTTCTCTTGGTTGCAAGGTGAAAGTACCGACTTTTGTATCTTCATGCTTTAGTATCTTCATGCTTAATTATTTCCTAAGAGATGCAGACAGCATCTGTGCTTGTATTCATGGATATCCAAAAGTAGTACAAAGTGTGTCCTTTTTAAAGGCCTTGACACTTCAAATATGTAGCATTTTGTCTTGAAATATGTCACAGTGATGGCCATATGGGGCACAATAATTCCCTTAGCTGGAGTAACTGATGTGTAGCATTTATTAAACAGATGGATGCATGTGTGTACACTCACACACAGATCTGCTAACATTATGTTAGTTGTGGCACTCCCTGAAGGACACACCTCTGGAAACCACAGGCAGAAGTCCTGTCATTATATTGTTATGCAGAAAGGTGCTAATAGCTTCCATAATGGAGCTTCTAATAAAATGCTATACAAAAAGAGTTAAGCATATAGTATAGCAGTGGCATCCAGAAAGTCAATAGAGCTTGTGTTGCACCACTTAAGCACTTGTTCTTGTCTTAAAAATTTCTGAACTTCCCATTGCAGTGGCTATCTTTACAACCTTGTTTATCCCAAAGGAGCCTTGCAGTAGGAGTTTCCCAGGTGTAAACTGAATGGAAGCAAGAGGGAAAGTCTGTCTAAGAAGCTGGATCCAACTGAAATTTGTAAGTGCCCTGGAACAAAGTGGCAGAAATATTGGTGGGTAGGATAGAGATAATGCAGTTGAGAAATCTACAGCTAGAATTTCTTGTTTCCTTTTCTTAAGGAAGCCAACCTTATCAGGTACAAAATATATGCCTCTTACATCTAGGATAATCCTTCACACTTCATCGCAACATAAAAGACTATTCATTTTCTACTGTGGCAGATGTCTAGGGCTTTACTGACTGTACAGAAAAACAAGATACAGCAACAAAAATCCTCATCAAAATCATCATTGACAAATTAAACTTGCAAAAACCAAATGGTCATCACTCTCTATAAGCTACTTACAAATCTGAACACATCACGATGTAACCTGAAAAACTTTTGCAAACTATAGCAGTAGTTGTAAAAGATACATCAGATGGAATAAGTGGCTGATTTTTTTCCTTCTGCTTTGCAGAATAGCAGTTGCACAGCTTGACACAAATTTAATCTTTTCATTTGTTTGTTTCACAGGTATGCATGCAGCATGCTGCAAAGTACTGCTGAAGAAACAGAGCACTTGAACTCTTCTCTTACTTTGTCTTCAGAACAAATCATATGTGTTATTAAGCTGTAAATGTTTTCAATCATTCACTACTTCATTACACTGTATAATGCACTTTTCCTGGGGGTGGTCTACATATGTGAACTTGGACAAGCAACTCCTTGTATGGCATTTTCCCACCAGCTATGTAGGGGTAAGAGCATTTATAGCACTAGCATGTTGTGAGGATTGATTGTGAAGAAAGACTGGAAAATGGCTAGTATCTCTGGTAACACTGAGAACCTATGTATCTAAAACAGATTAATAATTATATGCTTTATGTGATACATTATATAAAACATGTTTGAAATTTGTCAACATTGGACTGCTCCATTATGGATCAATCTCTTCTTTATTGTTGCATTTTAGGCCTTCAACACAGTCATGAAAGGATTTCAGATAACTTAGGAGAATATGCAGGTGAACAGAATGGGAATTGCACTTGGAAAAGGAAGTGGGGTCTTTCTGCAAAGAAAGCTGGCTTTTATCTCCTCACAGCTGCAGAGTGCAGGCTATTCCCCAGCTAAACATGCAGCAGGGAATGGCAGATAGAAAGGCAAAAATGAATCCATTATTACTGCTAAGTTTTTAGAGAGGAAACACAACCTCTCTTGTACTGGTCCACAGTTCCTCTAGTTCTTTAAAAGATACGCAGTGGTTTTGGACTTGCTACATCACAGATTGAGAGAGAGGTAATTAAAACTACTATGTTGCCAGTATGGACAATTTTCCAAAAGGCATCCCCCAACCATGAGTAACATGCAATCAAGAAGCTCAGTTATTGTACATTTGATTATTTTGCTTCCACCACAGAAAGCTCACACCAGTAACCACACTTACTTGGTGCCTCAGTCTCTCCTAACTCAATTATTCTGAAAGGAAAAGGAAGACTGATGGCCTGATCTGAGGACTGATCCAAAGCCTGCTGAATTCACTGTGTGCACTTATGTGAGCATTTCAGATGAGATAAGGCTTGTTCTTTTAAAACAAATCTTCCCATTTCCCCCATTTAGTGTGCTTTGGTTTCCTTTTGGAGGGCACTGGAGTCCTTTCAAGTGAAACTAAATGGGAAATACACTGCAGGAGCATACCTAAGCATTTAATTTCATGATAGGAGGTCAATCCGTGAAACTAGGCTGGAGCTCATCTAAAGTAACCCTCATCTCCCAAACACACACACTAGAAGTACCAGGTCCTTAGCAGCCACTGTTTCAAGCTGCAGATACGCACCTATTTTGCTGCCCACCTTGTGAATGCATATATAGCCAAAGAGATTCCCTTCTGGACACCTGACACCTGCACAGCCTGCTAAAATTGGAGAAAACCCTGCATAAAAGAAAGGGAAGATGGGGAAGCATTATGAATCATGACATAGGTTTCCAGCTAAAACGGGAAAATACATTTTGTTTTTCTCTAGTTGGATCTTTCCTCAGGAGCTGCAATTTCCCACACAGCAAAAGAAAATAAATACAAAAATTATTGTATTACTGTGGACACTAACGCTTTCTTTTTTTTCCCTAGGAATCTTATAATGAGACTATCCTGATTCCCTAAGGAGGTAAATTTTGATATTTTTCCAGTGTGAATCCAGACCCCTTCTGGATATTAATCCACTTCGCAAAGTCATTACGAATAATTTAGCATAAAAGCAGCCTTTTTCCTCACCAGACAAAGCGCTGAGGCTGAAGCATTTGTATAGCAGTGTGAAAAACATACTGTAGTTGCCTTGGCTCCATTTGGATGCAGCATAAATAAGGAATTTTGGCTGCAAATCCTGTCAGTCTCTTAATCATATTTAGCACAAATATTCAGGAAAAACAACGAGAATATCATTTGGCCTTTTTTTTTCCTTTTCTCTTTTTTTTTTTTTTTACAGTGCTAAGTCAATAAATAATTAGTGGAAAGCATTTCTGACTGAATTTTAGATGAGCATTTTGACAAAATATAATATTGGAAACTATATCAAACATTCATGTGTAGTGCGAGAGATAAAAACAGGAATCCATAATTCATACAGCAGTGTATTACCAAGTGTGAATAAGAGGCTGAATTTAAATGAGGGGGTCTGAACAATATTTTCTGCGAGGCATCTGCTTTAATCATTTACATTATTCACTAGGTTTTCCAGAACTGTAAATCTTAAAATGTATATTTGTGTTTGTGAGAATGTGTATGTAAATACACACATACATGCACATATACACAAAGCACTATACACATCCACACATCAGCACATATTCATGTAGATACAGAAATGTGTTTGTATACAGAGACACAAGAGCTTAGGCTTTGATTCTGAAATCATTCTATAGGAATGGGAAGACTCATTGACAATGATGGATTTGAGGATTGAGACCCTAGTGCCTTGGTTTTTCACCTCTTACTCTGAGTCTGCAGTGCTATGAATTAGATTAAGGTAAAAGAAAAGACAAGTCTTTATTTACACTAAAATAATTGAAATGTACATAGCTGACAACACACATTACAGAAAAGCAAAAAACTCAAAGTGAATCCCCCTACACTGAGATGAAATCCTAAAGACCTTTCCATCAAATGTTGCATCCAACTGACATTCTTACCCAAATTGTGTTTTCAGGACTGGGTCCCTATGCTTCAGAGTGCAATGACAAGAGAGATCCTTGAGTGAGCAGCTGTGTGGGGCCCCAACCAGATTCAAGGCTTCCCTTAGCCCACTGATCCACCTTAACTCAGACAAAAAGGAATTTTAATCCTCCTCCCAGTTGTTGTCCCTGCCTAGTTTGACTCTGTGTATGCACTTAGATGTTAATTCTTGCCAAGGTAGCAAAAGGACTCACCTAATGATTGCTGGGTTCTTCACTAAGCCCTAAACAGATTTTTAGTCCTTCATCATTAAGCAGGCCCTCTTCTCAATGGGCTTTTGAACCCAGAGTGACTATTTCTGTTTATAACATAATATTGCTTAGATTTCACATAAACTTATCTACTTGCTAATAATACGCAACACTTTCATACAGGTATGGTTTATGTATCTAGCAGTTACTGACTTGTAGGAAGCTAAGTAAGGCTGATAATGAGTTTGAGGGCTTGCTGTTTCTCACCTCTGTTTTGGAGGGACATCAAGACAGTCTTTCACTTTCCAGTTATGGTTACTGTGTACAGTTCAGCCCTCTTACTGAAAATCCCTTTCCAGAGACTGGCTTAGGACAGTGTAGTACCTGAGGAAGGTCCATGATGGCAAATAACAAAAGACAAAGGCCCACACTAGCCTAGGTTCACATAATGATTCTGACATTATATCCTACATAAGGAGCATGGCTGTGCCAGCTTCTGTGTAACGATGACATCTGCATAACTAATCCTTTTATATCTGTGTCCCAGTTTAGTGGCTGGTAAAGCAATGTCACAAAGCAATAGCTGTCACTTTGTTTCAGAATGCCAGAGGACCAGAAACAGCTGAGCTCTACTGCAGGGCACCTCCTCTGACAGGGCTCAGATATTGCCTGTTTAAAGAAATCTGTCTGCTTCTTCCACTACTGTTCATTTGTTACAAACAACCCAATTTTTTTCAATAGAACTCCAGGTGTTGCTTTTTTATGCCTTCCACTTCTCACCCCCTTTCTGTTTCATAGGAATGAGTTTCCTGATTCTAGCAGATCTGTTTGCCAGGTCAGGAACAGCTGGTATCACTGCACAGGAGTTTGCCTTACTCTAGTATGTAAGTGTTTATTTCAGTAATTATTACTTTCTTGGAGGGTAACAGTGAACAAATTCATTTATCCATTTTTTCCCTCCTTGATTGTTTTATATTGTTATCCTGAGGAATGTACACAAATCAGAGAATTTGCGACTGTGAGATATTCTGATAGGACAAGAATTCAGATGTACTGTAAAATTGTGCAATATAATTTGGAACAAAGTACTGCTGAGAGGATGGGGAAGAACAGTAGGCACAGATTTGCTAGAAGAGAAAAAAGAGGTGAGCTCCTCCTTCATTAATACTGTCCTGTCAGGGGTATATACCTATATACTATTGAAACAGCTCTTACAGCTTCCACTATCCTGGCCACAGCTGCAACCACTGATCTTCCTTTGTGATCTTTGTCCAGTCACTTGGGAGTACTCACACTGCCCAGCTTTAGCCCTGCAACTGAGATTGGAACCTAAGCTCTGGCTGTGTCCCAGCTGCCCCTTTATAGCATCTATGATGGTATCTTCAAGGCCAAATGCCCTAACCATACCTAGCCTGTGGAATAATCTTCAGGATTCTTATGTGCTTCCTATCTGGAAATCCAGGAAATGTAACTCGGGTCCTTTAAACAGTGCTTTAGGGGTTGGATGAACCATATCCCAGAGTGGATGTTGTCTGAATCCACCAGTCCATGTCCCACAGGGCTTTGTAGCATGTCCCTCAACACTTCACAAAACGTCCTGCCACTCCAAATCACATAGTGTCTTTTCAATGGCTCTATGGCACAGGCAGAACACGCATCCTTTTCACACACTTGATTGTCACATCAGCATCTAGGTCCACTGTCAGCTTCTTGCCTAAGTGAAGAGAATGGGAAGCAGTTTTGAGGTGGTGTAGGTACTTCTCTTCAAAAAGATATATTACTTCTAAGAACATATTTTGGAGAACTTTTCTGAAACAGCCACTTTAATTCACGGTCTAACCTGGTGTAGAGCCTTAGATGAAAAGCAGTTTTGTATGAGAGTTAAAAAATTAATAAAAATGACAACAAGCCTATAAATAGCCACCCCTACTTAGATTTGGATGCATTCCTGCCTCAGGAATGTGCAACTACTGTAAATCCTTATCAAGAAAGTTGCTGTAGAGCTTATGATGGTACGTGATTCCAAAAGAAGAATCCTGTATTTTGATCCTGATATTTCCAGAGAAGACACTACTGAAACACATAGTGTACTGAAGTGGCTGTGGGCCTCCTCCAACCAAAAAATGGCCATTAGCCCAAAGAAAGCTTTTGATAGCCTGGTCCATGCCCAGTTTATGTAGCCTCTGTAGTATGTGTGTCCTCCCAAAGATGACCATAGACTTTACTTCAGTAAGAGCTGTTATTTAGCACCATGTATTTGGCCAATAGGATACTTCATCAGTCAGTCTCTGGTCCATTTAATGACCAGGACTCCTTTAGGTGGAAGTAGGTCATCCCCTGTAGAAGGCATACCAATGCTTCCTTGTGTCTGAGTGACAGCTGGCTACTTTAAGTTTGAAGTTTTGATTAAAGCTTCTTTGCTGTAACTTCTCTGAGTAACATCTTCCTAGTAGAAAATCCCTTCCATCCTTTCGGAAAAAACTTAGTAACAAATAAGGAGTAATGAAGGATGTTGGTTAATTTTCTGGGTTACTCTACTCTCATAATGGGAAAGATTAGAAATGGGATTTGGTTTTGAACCAAATATTGGTTACAGAAAAGTGTGCAGGGTTAGAAACCTCTGTGTTTGGGTCCAAACTGCTGCATTGTCCATTATTTAGACTCTTGGCACAGGGCAAAACATTTTCACTTGACACAACCTTTGTCATGGTAATTGACGACTATACTGTCACATCTTTTTGGTAAATCATGTCTTTTCAGAATCTGCCAAGAAGGTCTAGGTTGACTGCAGCAAGTCATTGGAAGTCATCACACAGGGAAAGAATAGATTTTAACAGTGGCATAGGGCACACATAAGTTCCTGAAAAACTTCTGAGTGCCCTTTTTTAGAATGGTAAATCAGTGCAGAATAACGAAGGATAGAAGCAGGCAGGGACTTTTAGATGCCATATTAAGTAGATGAGTGAAGTAGAGGTGAATACTAGAAGGACCTTGCTAAGGGAGCTTAAAGAACTTAGCCATTGAAAGGTTTGTCTACCCATGTAACGTGTAGATGGGATTCACTTTGGGTAGGCAGTTGTCCTAAAAGTTTGAAATGTGAATTTGCAAGGATACTGCAGCTCAGGGTACAATCACTGGTGGGGACCCCCAGTCAGTGTCAGTGTAACCATTAGGAGTAAATGATGGCCCACAAGATTGAGATAGCCAGTGGACCTCTTTCACTGATCTGCCACTTCTACTCTAGAGAAGATCAGAGGCAGCTTGAGAGCAGCAAGAAAATCCTCGTTTTGTGCTGCAAGGTTCAGTGAGACAACATGAAAAGAAAGAAAGTGAACAATGCCTCCATAGGTTGACCAACAAGACAAAGGAGATGTCCTTAATTATATTTCTCAGCTTTAACAGTAGAACCTTAAAGGAGGTGATTTAAACTTTTTTAGCAATTGAAAAATGATCCAGCACAACTAAATCCATAACAATGAAGATTAAAGAAAGTACATGCCACTTTTTTTGTATGGCCAAATGAAAATACTTCAAGCCTATATATACATTCATGAAAAAACAGATCTAGATGAGATATTCTGCTACAACTTGGACAAGAGCAATGTTAAAAGGTAGCTTTCTAATAAAGATTCCATCTGCATAAATAATGGCTTACTGCAGCCTAATAAATCTACCCCTCCTACATAATTATGTAGGAAGCATAATATTGTGTTGCCCTGGTCCAACATTCTCCTCCTCATCACACACTCAAACACACACAGATTTCATTTGTAATTAACAGGAAAATTCTCTGTATTAGTTTTCTTTGCACTTTATAGAATAAAAGAGAGATTAATTAAGAGGTCTGTATTTCTATTTCAAGGTTCAAGTACTTTCACTGAGCATATTGTGCTTTCAGAATCTGCAGTGTCAGCAGAATTCCTTACTTCAAAACATAGACATTTCTCTTCCTTAAATTTTCTTTTTATACATGCAATTACTAAATGATTGTAAGTAGTTAGGATGCCCAGACCACATCATCACCTGTTATAAATCTAAGGCCAGAGTCCGCTGTGCTGTAGATGTCTGCAAGGGAGGCTGCATAAACATTATAAGTCCAGATGGTACTGACTGAAGAGGCCCTTAGAACTTAGCTGTCACCCTCTAAGCTGTCCTGGAAAATCTGATCTTGGTAAACTCACTTATATCTTCACTGAAACCAATGGAGTATCCCCACACTAGCTCACATGCCTGTGCTTCCCACAGACTTCAGGTATACTTCCATAATTTAGTCATGTGCTGTATCAGAGACATTAGTCCCTCTGCAGCCCTTGATGTTAGTCATCTTCACGTGTTACACTTGTAAACATAGACTTGGACAATGTAAGGAAACCTCCTACAGCAATTTAAAACCTGCTACCTTTTTATTTTTCCTTTTTACAAATTTTAAATAATTTTTCTAGTCAATATCAAGGCTTACCCATACACCTAAAGTATTATCAAATTTTCTCTAATGATTCAAATCAATTATTTCATTAACTTTAGAAACTGCTTAAAAGCACTCCTATACATGCAGCTAAAATTTGTTTGACACACATAGATACACATAGCAAAAAAAAAAATGCTTTAAACATTACTCACACCTAACTGAAGTCCCCGTGTGCTTCATTAGCAAACTAGGCAAAGAATGAGATAACACTTTTTCCTCTAATCATTATCTTCTATGACACCTTTTTCTACTTTTTTTCCGGTGAGTGAACAGTTGTATTGAGAGAACTATGTATATAGCTCCTAATCTTAAAAAAATATTTACCCTTGTGCCTAATTTTTGTACAGAGTAGTGCCATCAGGTGTGAGAGTGAGACTGAACAAGAGCTTTGATATAAACCATTTAGTCCTGTTCAGCAGAAATCTTTGGGTTTTGATGACTCAGTTTATACCTTTCCTTAAAGACAAACAGAGATTTAAATGATTATCCTGATGAGGAGCCTTGGTGTCTGCAAATGAATACACAAAAACCAGAAAACAGTAGAATTATACTCTCTGCCACTTCTGCCCAGAAAAATATTTCCTTGCTGTTGTGCCATAACTGTAGTTCTGTGAAATGGGAAGTGATGTCTCTGGAATGAGAGAAATGTTACCTCGTGACAGAACTGAATGGAGATTGTGGGCCTGAATTCTGCTTGTTTAGTTCCTAAGCAGCTGGGTATTTTCAGTAACTTGCATGGAGATCTGTAGGCACTGACAATCCAGTGTTAAGGGACAACATTGGTCAGTAGACTCTTATAACCAAGAATTTAAACTCAAGGTCAGAGTTAAAATGAAGAAAGGAAGGGAGCTATTCTCCAGCAAGGCAGGGGCAAAGGAGCTGAACTTTGAAGTTGCAGCAGTTCTTCCATGAAGACTTTATTCTTGACACAATCAACATACAGAGTTCTCAGGAGTGAGAAGAACACTATCCATAAAACAAGAGGAGTACCAGAGGCAACTGATCATTCTAGGATGTACTTGTAAGGGCACCATTTTTGTCCATCAAGGCTTACTTTATATGATCTTTCATGATGTCTAATATAGTTATTACAAATAAAAGATAAAACAGCAGATAGTAATTAACAGTCCTGAATCCAACCATTTACTTTTCAGTGTGTCACTTAAAAGTTCTTGAGAAATAAGGAATGTTTGTATTTTTAAAATAGATTGCAGTGAAGTGTAATAAAGGCAATATAAAATGTGAAGAAAGTTGTAGCTAATATGCAACACACAAAAACATCTGAGATTAAACTCCGAGATGAGTTCAGCACCTACCCCACCTTCCATTTCATGGCCATGTATGGCTTTGCTTAAAAGCTGAGAAAGGAAATGTGGTTGACATGTATTAGCAAATATGTTCTAAAAATGTTTTAAAGGCCTAAGGCAACTGAATGTATGATAAAATATTCAATGACTGTTCCATACTAGATGATGTGAGTATATTGGAATAGGCTGATTAGCATATGATAACACCATAGTTTTAGACAAAGCCTTGATGGTAAGGATATCCTAGCTCTCGTTCGAGAAAATGCAATGGACATTATTTCCCAATAATGGAAAGCAGCTAGAAAGTTCTGAGCATTTTTTTTTACTTCTGTGTAGTGGGTCTGTCTGANTATTCCGTACACCAGGCAATTAAATGACAGGCACTAAATCAAAACAAATCTATGAATCACAGAAATGAAATATAGGAAAAGTCTTACTTCTGTGACAGGAGCTGCCATGTTGCTGGCAGGTTCCTTCTCTTGTTCAGCCCCTGTGCTACATTGCCATAGTGAGTCTTGGGCTGACTTGGGCATTCACAGGTGATACATTTCAGACAGAGAATCCAATCCAAAGAGGAGAAGAGCAAAATAAGGCAACCAAGCTAGAAATATCTGAATACAAACTTCTTTGGAAGAATGGATAGATTTTTGTGAAATCAAACTTCTTTTTCCATTGAATAATTGCTTAAACATTTTCCAATCTAAAATAACTTCCAATCCAAAATAATTTTTGAAGCAAAAATTTTTGATCATCCTTATCTGATATGCATTGGAAAAGCTCAATCATTTTATTGAGAAGTATTCTGCCTGAAGATTACTTGCCCTGCCTGAGAAAGATCCCAATGAAGTAATGTTCTTCAGGTCTTTTTCTAATTTCCAGTTGTCTTCTCAAAGATCAGAAGGCCACTTGGCAGTGCTTTTCCTCATTGAGAGAGGAAGTTGGAAAGCATTGTTACTAAAAGTTTGGGGTTTTTTAATTAGTAATAATATTCCCATTGTTCATGTAGATTGACTTTAAACAAACGTATATGAAGATTTTCTGTCTAAACCAAAGAACTGTTATAACATATATAATTTACATAAAATAATTCATGATAATTTAATGAGCTCTTTATTTCCCCTTGATTCATCACAGAACTGTGAGACAATTTGTCATGGATTTGCAGAGAATGAAAAAAATCAGAGATGTAGTAAAGCATGTATTTTATAAAGTAATGAAAATTTTGCACTAAGTAGACTTTAACAGCCTGTCATCCAAGGGAAAATTCCCAAGGGTCTTCTAATACCAAGCAATATTTTGGGAAAATCCTGTCATCTCTTCCTACTGCAGCCTTCTGTAATTGAGATTGAGAACTGTATTCAATTAATCTTTGGGTCCACCTAAGTATTTATAACCTATCTAAGCCTGCCTTTCAAGGTGCCTATGAAAAGCTCACTGGCTTTTGAGGACTAGACTGTTAAATCATGCTCTACTGAAGATTTCTTTATGCAAACAAAGTCTCTCTTAAAAAGTGAAAATAAAACAGAAACCAGAACTATTTATTCCAAATAAGGGAAACTCCATCTGCCTTTAATCAGTACACAGAGAACAAAGAGATGGTGCAGATTTTCAGTTGCGTGCTTTTGCACAGACATTGTAAACAAGATTGCGGGTGTGTAAGACACAGGCACGTACGTGTCCCCATACATAAGTTTATCCCCACACACCTCATAAATTACAAACACATGCAGAATTTTCCTTCCTCACTAGTTTGTGTCCACAGGTTTGCATGACTGTTAGGCCTTCTTTGTTTAAGCCAGAGTTTTTCTGGGATTTCTCATTAAAAAATCATTTTTTCATGTCCTTTTTTTAAGGATGACTGAGAGAAAAAATGATCTTTTAAAAAAAATTGTGACAGTGACAGTAGCTAGAAGGTTAATCTATTGCTAGTATGACCTCAAACTGAGAAAACTTTTCATCACCAGTTCAGATGGTAGTGAACAAAAATCATTATCTATCTGATGGTTGCTCAGAAATCTAAGAGGGTATGTGCGGAGTATCTCAATCCATTTCTTAGTGGATAAATATGGATTCACAGCATGCAAATGCTTCTCATGCTGTCAAAAAGTCACTAAATTAGCTGTGATCAAGGGTTGATTAAGAATCATAAAGGATAATCATCCTTTTTCCTCATCCAAAAACTTGTTCTCTATAGAACAGGGCATCAGTTAAAGGACGATGCTAGAGCTTTTTTATATGTTCAACAGAATTCAGTAAAATAACACTACAGGCCTGAACTTAAGGCTATTTTATCTGGCATCTGTCTCACAACTGCATTTGTACTTCACTAAAACTCTGTAAATTAAACGGTCCTAAACCATAGATGGCTAATCTTGTTCAAACCTAATTTATGAATCAAGAAGAAAACTTTTTATTTCCTAAAGCTTTATCAAGCATCACTATCTGTTCATAATTATGTGGCAGGGTAATGAAACATGTACCAGCCATGCAATCTCCTACAACAATTTCACCTGTCCTCCCTCTACCATCTTTCTCTTGGCCCTCGTGCACCCTATGTTCCTTCAGGAACATTCCTAGATGGTTCTGTGTTTCTAGAAACATTTAGTTACAGGACTAGCCTATAACAATAGGAATCCCACCCTCTTCCTCTGAATTTCACCTATATTGGCACAGGTTTATTTTCAAAGTGTGTGTTACATGTTATATTGGGTGTATTTTTGAATGGGGAGGGGGGAATGAGAGCAGCCGTCTTAAAATATTTTTTTTACATTTACTTTAAAACTTTGCTGTTCCAGGAGATAGGAAAATATGATTATTTGGTTGCTGGGGTTTTTTTTGGAGGGGGAAGNTTCAAACTCAGGTCTCAAGCTGAGATTGGTGTATTAACCTAATGTGCCCACTTGACTCTCTCCTAAGTATCATGATAGATTTCTTTTAATCTGCTGCAGAAAATAAATTGCTGGAGAAAAAAAAATAAAGATTTGTACTCTTTAAAGACTGATCACTTTCAGGCACTGTATGGCAAACAGTGAGATTCAGAATGAATCCTTTTACTGCATTACTCATGACAGCTTACAACCCAGACTATTAAACATTCATCAATAAAAATTTAACATCCCATCTTCCCTTTGATATCCTCAACTGTTGCCTACATAAGACAACAAGAAGGCTTTCCACAGCTCAGTATGATGGCAGGACATCAAAGCAGCCTCCACAGCTAGCCTGCTTCGAACAGTTTCTTGTATTTAGAAAGTAGAGTTGTCACATGGGAGAAGAAAAAGGAATGCAAGAGATTCTCTCTGGTTTGAATACATATAATCCCTCCCAAGGGGTGCAGTATGTCCATGTTGTGGCTGAGTGGCAAGTTGCAATTCACTTTTCTTCAGATTAGTATCTGACAAACCACAAAGAAGCAGGAAAGAAGATGGATATTTTCCTTGTTAAACAATGAGCACTGCATGCCAGGACTTTAACTGCTTGAAAAAAGGAAAGGCTTTTGCTTAAAAAATTACCAGGTTACATTATATCCTAGATTGAACACTTTGTTGTAGCTACTATTTGCTGGAGAAGTGAAATTTGTAAACAAATAAACCTATTTGCTTTCCTGCTGCCTTAAGAAGATTCGTACTTGACTCTGAAAAGTCAAGCAGGAAATTTTCAATGGCTAAGTCCAGTTCAGCTCAGAAATTTCCATTTTCAGCTACTTAACAGAAAAGAGCTGTAAAATTAAAGCCTGAAAAATAAATCTAGAAATCTCAGAGACAAGTTCATAAGAGAAGATTTGGGGCAGTTTCTGGACCTCCAATCATGCTTAAATGTCATTCCTTGATGATCCTTAATTTCTCACATGTCTACTCTGGCCTAAAGCAAAGGGACAGTGCTGCATGAACTTGAGAGTGAAAACAATGGCTCAAACTTAAAAAAAGTTCAATCTAGGCTGAAGGTTCAGCTTAGTAATGTGATGCTTACATTTACTTACTTGAAATTTAGGTAACAGATTTCACCTATTCTTAGTCCCAGTCTGGAACACGAATAGGTGAGTTTACCTACTTTGTGTGTATCATTATAAGAGCAAATCAGCTGGAAATAAAGATGATGTTAAAAATAATTACTTCTTATTTCATCCATTTACAATGTTTGTTATAAAACTTTAATTTCACAGGAGAAACAGATGGAATTTATGGAATGGCTACTTGAAAACATACTTCTCTCAGGCTACCACATGTGGAAATTGATAATACCTTCCTTGGAAATATTCCTATACTACAGTTCCTTTTCTCTTTGTAAATTCTTTCTACATCTCTCTCACCCAAATGATGCAGGTTCCTTTTAAACTAATGGTTTCCATAGAACAGAAGAGCTGTTTGAACTTGTTTAAAAAGCACACCCTTTGGCCAAGCTGGGGTTGAGTGCATCTTGTCCCTCATCCATTCATCTTGCAATTAAATTCACTATCACTAGACAGACTGTACAGCAGCAGCTCTGCCAGAGCACTTGGCTGTATCTTCTCCCAACAACTGCTGGGTCTCAGGCGTATTTATTGTCCTGAATCTGACTCAGATCCCATTGCAATTGGAAGACTTCTGTGACATAGATGGATTTTTGGATCACATGAAAGGGTCTTACATGGATCATTTTGACTCCCTGCTGCCCACCTATGGTGGCCTGTGTTTTCATGAGCAATACTCTTGGCCAAAGCCTGCCTGTTCCAGGAGGAATGAAGGGTCAGAAGCTGGAAAAAAAAATCCCACAGTGTGCATCTTTTCAAACAACTATCATTTTCTTGGTCACAGCTGCACTAGGATGAGAGAGACAACAGAGTGAAAAGGAAGACAGCAAGAGAAAGAAAACACTGTTTTTGTGGTGGTAGAAATTATATTTTTCAAGACTCTTGGATTCCTTCTTTTTTTTTTTTTTACCAGGTAACATAAAAAACCAGAAACTGTCATTAGGCATAACTTTTGATAACATATTATGGTATCAGCTGACTAAATAAACTGAATTTATGTCATCAAAGGGTGTGGAAAGAAGAGGAAGTATTGCCCACAATTAGGTGTTAATTGACCTGGCTTTGCTCAGCTTGTAGTGACCTGTTTAGGAAGCAGAGTGCTGCAATGCAAGCTCAGAAAGTACAGCTTCCCTGTCAGCCNAGGGGGAAGTGGGACAGATCACTCTTCAGTTATCTTCTGGATTATTTCTGCACGTTGCTCAATTAACATGCTTCATGTTTTAGGAGGTATAAAGTTGCACCTCATGAGATGCATGACCCTAAGCCCAGTGGGACATGGCCAAACCTGTCACATTAGTGGGCTTTAAGAAAACAGTGCTAAATTCATTGCTTTTTTTGCTGTAAACCTGATTGTTGTGGTTTAAGGTTTGGGGAAGGGGAGGGACAGGTGGAGTGGCTATTCCACTCCCCTTCCTGCCACACTCTATGTAAAGGAAACAGGAAGGTCCGCTCGGCCCTTCCT
>VYZX01023428.1:0-12898 GCA_013401335.1 Brachypteracias leptosomus
GCAACCAAGGCTGCCCTCAACCACACAACATGGAAGGTTGAAAGCACAAACAAAACCATGTTGAAAAATAAAAAATAAAGATATGAGAACTTTGAAATATTGCCTTAGTAATGAGACTGTTAGGCTCTATAAACTTCTGATTTTTTTACAAGAAATTCTGCTACTGAGTTTGCTGGGGTAAGGGTTTTCATTTTCATTCTTGCACGCTTTGCCTCGATGATCAATAAGATCTGGTAATGATTATTTGTGTGCTATCCATCAAAAAAGTTACATGGATCAAAGATGAGCAAATATTTCATACACTAAAAGTGAACAACAGAGATGGGAGAAGAAAGTAAAGTAACAAGGAGCAAAGACATTAGTATGTAAGCAAACTATTATCTTAAGCTGGGATTCATTTATGTACTCAAATTTACTTGTGCTGCACCAGAGTTCTAAAAATTGTACTTCAGAAATGCACACTAACATTTTGGCAGTAGCCACAAATCAATCTTCAAAAATTAATAAAATATCCAAATTGATGCTCATATTTTCAGATAGTATATATCTGAAACATTATTATAATTATATTATTATATTTTCAAATATACATACAACCTTTGCAGTGAATGAATTCTTCATAGGCATTCTAATATTTGACCATTTTTTAGTATGAGTTGACTAATTTTGGCACAGCAGTTTTCAGCTGGGCTGATTTGATTCAAAGTCATTGGCTGACCCATGTTTATCATGTACATAACAGTTAATGTTGCAAATAGTACAGCTGAACATGACTGGTTACAAAATCTGTAGGACAATTAGTCTATATATATTTTAAAGCCATTAAGCATTCCTACATTGAAACTAGATGATTTATATAAATTAAATAGCTCTTTCATCTCTACTTCTCATGTAAGCTTAGTAAATTTATGCATTCAGGGCAATTTAAAATGTAAATTAATCTGGAAGTAGAAAGTCCTGTTGAAAATGCAGTAATATATTAAATGGATGTTTTGTTCTCCAAGTAATCAAATTTTGAAATTGCTGTTCTGAGAAAGTTCAGACAACAATTTTTTGTCACTTCTGACAGAATAAACAAACATAGCTGTGTCTTTCAGAAACTATTTTCCAGCATTTGTTGTTTACATGAACCTCCTGATAAAAAGTAGGGAAATGTAGATGTGCACTGAAATGGCTAATGTCATATTGTAGTGTTATAATACTATTATTTTGCACAATTTTTCTATCATGTAAGAACACAGAAAACCCATTCATGACAAAATATCAGAATGTTAAACAAGTTATGTTTTTCATTAGAAAAATATGGACTATTTAACAAAATAGGAGATGGAAAGTACAACATTTGCTTCATACACTAACTTTACCTAAAATCTGGCAACTATGAGATGCAATACACAAAGAAATGTAATTTCTGGAAACAGAAATATAACCTGGAAGTATAAGTTTATGACTGTTAGTATCTTTCTAATAATAATAGTTTAAAAGAATGAGCTGAAGCAAAGAGAAGCTAATTATGGATGCAGTAATGTTCAGGATGTATTAAACATTCATATCTTTTCTGATTTGAGATGCCACTCTGCTCCCCAGTTAGGAGGAGGGAGAAATAAGAACCTATGCTCTGGCAATATCAATATGCAATATGCTGTTGACAGTTGTGTAAACATACCATTCTAACAGCACAGGAAAAGAGAGCTGCATACCCATAACAATGTTTTAAATCACAGAATTTTTTCTAGCACACACTCAATGGGTTCACTTTCATCTGTGTCTGTAATGAACACAAAAATCTGAGGTTCTTATATTCAACAGTAAAAATCAGGAGAATTTTTTTAAAAGTTAGGTTACCTTAATAGGACAAGTTATAGAATGTTTCACCATGTAGAAGACTTGCAAAGAAAAGTAAGCAAAGACATATGAACGTGTTTTGCTTTAAACGTAACATTTGATAACAAGAGCTGCAATTACTTATCAAAGGGCCTCAAAGACAAAATGCATGCACTCTAAAGGAGTTTAAATATAAATTACTCCTTCAAAAAGACACAGCTTCATGCAGTGTAATTAAATTTCTACCAATTATAGCATTAGAAGGATAATAGTCAAATGCAAAACATAGCTAGGGATAAGAACACAGGACACAATAGGAATTTGTATTTAACTCTTTTTCAAAAATTCCCGTCCCTATTTTGATTTCTGTTAATCAGTTAACAGGCAGACAGAAAAAAACAGTGAGCGAGGGCTATAAGAATGAGATTTTCTTCATTTCTTCTCTTCAGTTCTATGCTGTTATCTTCCTGATACTAACACCTATTCCTTGAGGTTGTTCTCTTCCAGCCCTTGCTCTTCCTCAGGCCCATCTTCCACTTCTCTAACTAGATCTGCCTCTGTAGCGCAGAAATCCTTCCTTAAAGTAAACAAGGATGTTTGGCTTATGTGTGACATGCTCTTTGCTCAGGTTTTACAGTTTTAAATAAACCAAAGTGGGAATCCTGGCAGAGCTTTCCTCTAGTGGGAATGGGGGAGAGTGGGCCAAAATAAATGCAAATAAATGAAGCCAGAGCCATACTAGCCTCTAACACAACATTTCTTCCATTCATAGACCAAACGTAAGACAACTTCGATTGGTGATTTTTCTTCTGCATATATCACAGTAAACTTCCCTTCAATTAAAGATAGCTTTTCAACTTTGTGGCTTGACAGTAAAGTAAATCTGTCTTTAAAGCTGACACTGCTGGATCAAAATCAATACAGTCCTACAAGAAAAAGCGCTGATCCAGCACAGGCTCAGCCTGCTCATTCAAATTTATTCTGAAGCATTCATGGAGTAATTTTATACTAACCACAGTTTTGCTGAATAAGATGTCTCAGTAACACTTTTGTACAAGGAGACATCACTGAGTGAATCTCACCACTAACCAAGGTGACAAACTCCACATCACATTTCCCTTGTTTTATAATCTGCAAGACAGATTATTTCATTTCCCCATCACACCTAGATCAACTTTGTAAAGAAGTGCACTATTAAATTACACAGAGTAGCCTGTCCCCAAGTTAGACAGAAACACAGATGCTTTTCGGGTAAGAACGCAGCAGCCAAGACTTCAGGGACCAGGACTGCAAAGGAGCTGTGACTGTGGGTTAGAAGGTGCAGCTGCCTACAGGAGCTGGATGAACTGATAATTGTCTCTGATTACTGACAATTCCCTTGATAGGTAAATACCTGTCACCAATAACCTCTCCATCCCTGGGCTGAAGGGTTGCATTCTTCCAAGTCTTGGGAGGACAAATTGTTTTTTGTATAACTTTGAGAAATACTGACCTAAAAGCCATATCTCCAAAGACCCTCAGAGGACACTACATTTACATTGATCCAGAAAGAAAGGGGAGATAAGAAAGAGTCTAAATTTGCACAGAAGTGTCTGTGGGCTCTGGTAGGTTCCTGGTGCCTTTGGCCACTGGCCGCAGCAATAGCATCACCTTTTGGGAGGAATGAAAAAAATCCTGGAGGGCTCCAAGAACATGACAAGGCTTCCAATGTGATCCTTGTCTGAAGCTGGCCTATCTCCCCAGATGTAAGAAACCCTGGATGTGAGAGGAGCCTGTGCTCAGGCAGTAAGAGAGAGTGCAGTTCCCTGTTCACAGTGCAGACTGATCCTCCAAAGCTCCCATTACAGTGGTGTTGTCTTCTTTGGAGCCATCCACCGGTGTCTACTGTGAAAAAGTGTTACCAAGTATACCATTCACAAGCAGGCCCACAAAGATAAACAAGAAACCCAGTAACAACCTAAAAATCATGTTTATTTGCAAAAGAATGTGAATCAAATTTTAAGTATCAGAATACAAAATGTCATTTTGAGAGTGACAACAATGTGGAAACTGAAGACTGTAAGAAGTATTAATTCTGCTTTTAAATTGTTTTCTGCTGTCTCAGCTTATAAATGCAGAGAGTCTACAGCTTGGCAATATTATCCAGTTTTATTTAATATGTTTTTCCCATCATCTGTGTCCAAATAAATACCACAAATAATGTGTAAGCAGTTTTACCTAGAATAAAAGTCTGTAATAGTGTTACAAAATATTGGTGGCATTCAGTAAATGCAGCCAGAAAACAGAATGTGATTCAGTAAGAATTAATATCCTAAACTGATGCACAATTAAAACACATTTTTCATCAAACCTATTTAATGCAGCATGTTTTCTCCAGTGCACCAAGGCAGCAGAGCTAGCTGGGATCCTGCAGGAAAGAACCTACAAAGCCCATGGATTTCTTGTCTATTCATATTCTGGCACAAGGAGTTAAAAATATTGACTTACCACTTTGTCCCATGATTATTTTTATTTTAATTCTTATATCGTAAAGTTAGTCAGATGCATTTAATATTTTCAGCTGCTTCCCTGACTTTTCACCTTCTTCCCTGACTGAGAAAACAGAGGATGGCCTCTGGAAGCAGACCTGGGGAAGGGCTGGTAGAGATTTCAATTGGTGAACATTCAGGTTTGACCAGTGGGAATTCCCAGTGTACAATTAGGGAGCTCCAGTTCCTCTTTCTAGCTCAGTTATGTAAAAAAACCCTCTGAAGATCTGTTTTGCATTTAGTATTAAGAAAGAGATGGTTTTGTTCTTTGTATCAATAAACAGATATAAGTAAAAGTCTGGATTATCATACCCTTGTGGGGTTGGTGTTAAGATCCAGCCTTCAGAGAAAATTCACACATGGATTTCAGAAATTCCTAATTTGGGGTTTAGGTCTCTCTTTAATCTTGCAGTCTGTATCCTACAGATTACACTAAATGTATGTCAAAAACAACAATTTATTTTTTTTTATAACTTACACCATTCTATTTTTTCCTTCACTTTACCTAGATAAAAATGCTCTGTGTCATACATGCTACAGAAATTAGAATATATTTAGTAAAACAAATGGAAAGAACTTTTGAAGATCAGGTATAACATCCGCCATATTTCACTGAAAACTTCAAAGAAATAAGTTACTCTTAACAAGCTAGTAATAAGCCCGACTTTCAAAGAAAAAGGGCTGAATTTTTTGAATGAAACATTTTGAAAATTTCATATAATACATCCATTTTTTGATTAATTGGTTGTCCATGTTACAAAGGCTGCTTGCCAACCCTTGGTCTGCCAAAGACAACACTCAAAAAACAGAGTGCAAAGGCAAGAATCCCTCTCTGTCTTCTACATACCATTTAGAAACAGCAGAACAGCACTAAAAAAAAAAACATTTCAAACAACCAAATAGTCTATAGGCTGCTAAGAAAAGAATCCAATAGGGCAAGTACATGGGGAGCTCCTCATGGGTTCTCCTATGTACATCAAGGCATGGGATGGGATTGTGGCAATCATCTTTGTGTCTTCTGGCAGCCTGGAGAAAAGTTGTCACAATATCAACAGATCCCAGAACTGTTATTAAGAAAATAGAGTTCACTTTTTCTTAGGACAGCAGACTAAGCCTACTTTAATCTATTCTCTATAACCACTCTCAAAATCCCCATCAATTAAACAGCATCTTGCCTTAGAGTACCCATTAGTAAAGTTCATTCACAGTATGATTTGGTTTTGTATTTATGGAATCACAGAATCATTTAGGATGGAAAAGACCTCTAGAATCATCAAGTCCAACCTTCATCCCAACATCTCCCTGATCCCTACATCATGTCCCAAAGCGCCACATCTACTCGTTTTTTGAACATCTCCAGGGATGGTGACTCCATCACTTCCCTGGGCAGCCTGTCCCAATGCCATGTGGAATATGATTCTGAGCCACACTCTACATAGCATTATATATGAAAATAAAAAGTCTAGGCCAGGAGCTGTTATCTGGCCCAGAAATATGCTAATATCCTTTTCCTTCCAGCCCACACGTATGCATATGCAGCACTTCATTTTGTGTTGGTTTACTTTGGTTACTTATTACACAAGGAAATCGAAGGTATGAAAAGTTTCCCTTTCCCTTTCCTTTCTGCAATTTCATCTAGATGACATTCATTTTTATCTGGTTTATAACCTAAAAATGTACCAGGTGAGTCAAAAAGTTTATCGATCCCACTGCTTCAGCAGTGGTAAACAGCTGACGATTGAAGAGTCTAACAAATGTCAAGCAATAACAGTGATGTATGTGTGGTGGGTTTACCTTNTATAGTCTTCTCTATGCAAAACATTGTGGATGGAGAAAAGGGGTTGCTGAAACAGTTGGCTATAGCCTTGATAAAGCTTTCGTCAGAGTGGGATTTCAGACCTCTGAAACACAGATGTCTATGTCTAGATCTGTTGTACAGATTCTCTTTTCAGTCAGTGAAAGAAACTGGTACATACAAGGTATAACCTATTTTGGGTATGCAAAGAAAAAAAACTAAGTAATTATAGCTCATAAAAACCAACAGTGACAAAAAAACCTTCCAAAAAATCTTCAGTAGCCGTTTTAAGATGCTTTTTTTTTTTTTACTGTGTCTCATGATGTTTTGTAACAGAAAAGGAAATTTAACAAAGTAAAAAAATTTATGAAAGACTTGATACAGAAAAATAGAAATTTGGGAAAAACATAATAGAAGGTGATTTTAAGCAGCATCCTTCCTGAATTCTCCCCTCTTTTGCAAAAAAAAGCAGTGTGTGCTTTTTTCCACCCAAAGGCAACTCCCAATCACACTTTCAAAAACTACTTATTGGAAAGAACAAGTTGGTGGGCAATGTTTTAGTTAGTATGTCATTACAAGGTCAGATTCTGAGTCTAGGATCAGGACCTCAACTAGCCTAATTCTTCCTCATCAGGACTTTGGATTCATTCCAGGGGCAGAGTGCAAATGCTCTTGCCAAGTTCAGACAAAACCATCTAGGAAAGAGAATTAAGAATAATGTATTTGAACCTCACACATACAGAACATTTTTTAAATTACTCCATTGGAGAATCTGATGGCTAATTCTGGAAAATACAGTACTGCGAGGTGACCCACAGCGCTACAACATTTGAATAATTTCATTCCTCTTCAAGAAAGCACATAAACATATGTTTAACTTTAATAATAGATCATCTTACTGCTTTCATCTGGACCTAATCATTAACCATAAACACGTGCTTCAATGCTTCACTGAAAAAGGATGAGATTTCTCACACTCGTACAGTTAATTGTATGCTTAGACGTTATAGTGGCCTCTTGGCAGGCTGCACTGTGTTCTGTGACTGTTTAAAGTAGAAGTAAGCTGTAATGCCCTACAGCAAAGATTGTGAATGTGTTCCCCTTTCCTACTCAGCAGTAAGCTGTGGGGGGTAGGTCACAGAAGACAGTCTCTGCATGGAGTTCTCCCATGAGACTTGGCCAAAAAAACCCTGTAAAAAAAGTACCTCTAGTGAATTGATCCAATTCCAACAAATTTTCTAACACTGAAAATTACTTCCTTACCAGTAATAATACAGATTAAAGGTAAGAGTTATTATTAAGTCCACTTGTTAGGCTCTAAGATTAAAGTTTAGATATTAAGTGGCCTAATCAGCTATTGTGAAGGCTGCAGAACCATGCTTTTGGTATATACAAAGACTATCTTGTGTAAAATATCAAGCTTATTTTTCCATAGAGTCTTAAGCAATGGTACTGGAGATACAGTCTATGTGTCAGTTCTCTCTCTCTCTTTTCCCTTAACATACCGTATTTATGGCCCTTATGACTGCAATATCTAACTGCCTTCCTATAAATTGAAAGATAAAAGTAAACCAGACAGAGCTCATAGCAGTGAGCTGAAATCTATTTCCAGGGAATTAATTTCAGTTCAAAACATGTATCAAATATCAAGTCCTTCTTCTTGGAATAAAAATTGTGTTATAAAAGGACAAAACAAATTTATTCTAAATCTCCCATGATTTCATATTCAGTCATGTGAAATTGTTTAATCCAATAAAAGGCTGGTAACCAGCAAAGGGATAGACAAACAAGTATATGAGCACTTTAAGAAGAAAATAGGATCTGTAAAACTAATATAGATCAACACCATAACACAGCTGTTTGGTTTGTAGCCACTCACAGAGCATTGCACTTAGCATATAAGCCACTTGTCATAGCTGTCCTTACTGAAGTATTCCTCCTAACTGGATTGCTGTACTGTAATGCAGTGCTATGTTGACTGTCATGTTGTTTTTTTTTTACCTCTGGACAAGTAAATAGCCTTTGATAAATGCTACCACTTGTTATGAAAACAAACATCACTTGTCCCAGGAACAATAACTCTGGACTTGAGAGTGGAAAAGGCTTGGAAAATCACTTGGAAAAGACTTCCACCTACTGTCTGCCACTCCTCTGTCACAGCTCCTGAAAATTCCACTACTTACCTCATAATACTTCTGCAATTAAAGCACCTTTCATTTTACAGTCTCAAAGCACAAGAAGATAATTTTAAGTGTATACCTTAAAAAGCTATGCATTTTTAGTAGCTATTTTACGAAAATGAAAACATTTTTCAGCATCTACATGGACATGAGTGGTTTTGTTCCTGTAATTAACCTCATTTCCAAAATCAAACATACTTCTTATAGAGTAGATTAACTTGAAATGGGATATTCTGGATAAAACAATAGTAATCCAGAATTAGTTTTAGGTTTGTCATTTAATCGTTTTTTGGCATTTAAAGAAATATACAAAATCTAATTCCCAGTTTCTATCTGACTAGAATTCTCTAGTCAGATGAATTCCAGTCTGGCTTACAGAGCAAAACTTTAGACATTTGCATTGTTAGAGATCTGTTTTTTTCAAGAAACACCCTGAAATACAGTAACAATTTTGGTAAAACTAGTAAGTGATACTCGTTAAATATTTTGACATAAACTTTGGCCCATAATACATAAGAAAACATTCAATGAAAATGAGAGGGTATAACACGGAGGGGAGGGACGACAAGGAACAGGGACAGACACCAAAACAAGCAACACCCACCCACCCCACCTCCTAATTTTAAGACAGTAATACATGCATTTGAGATCCTAAAGCTGGGAAACCATTTAATTTTTACACTGGTCAGTATTAAACTTGGTTTAAAAACATCTGAATAGGTTCAACGAAGTCACAATGTTACTATTTTCTTAATTTAAAGTTCCGGGTGGTTGCTTTCATGCATCAGCCTCTTTGGCAATCCCAGCACGGAGATCACACAAGGGATGAACACACACAGAACCCACAGCATATTTTTGGATCTTCTACATCTAAGACTTTTAAGAAACATTAGCATTATGGTGAGGAAACATCTGAATTGCCTTTAGCTTTATCATAGTTAGCACAGTGGTTGTTTGTAAATAGGATCTCAGGAGAGAAAGCACTGTTAGGTTCTAAAAACGAAGGAAGAACTCAATTGAGGAAAGTGGGAGTGTTATCTCTTTGAATGGTTGTAGGGCACAAAAAGGATGAAGCGCAATTTAAACGTAGAGGCAGACTCCTGCCAGGGGGTAACTGCTAGCAAAAAAGTCTAATGAGTGAAGAGGAACACAGAATAATAATTAGTTTGATTCTATCTGAAAGGAGAGCAACACAGAGCAGCCCAGACAGCGGCTGCACATGGCACCATGAGCCAATATGTGGGTGAGGACATTGCCGTGCTCTTGTCATCCACCGGGAGACGTGCGTGGCTTGGATGTGATCAAAGCACACAGTACTCCCAGGATCTTTAGGGCTAGCATCCAGCACAAACCTCTTAAAACTATATTCCACTTTAGTCTCAGCCAGCTTCAGTCTTCTAAACACACAAACAAGTTATTTCCAGCAAACCATGGATGGCTTAATCTCCATTAAGACCCTTAAAATTCCTTTATTCTGAAGTAGCATTATTATTTGCAAAAACCATAGGCATTTAGACTAAACAGTAAAGAAAATTTTTCTCAAACAATCTGATTTACAGACAAGGAGGTGAATTACTGATTGTAAATTTTAAGGTCTACAATTAGTCTAATATAATTTGACATTATCTAATATGTTAAACCTGTGAGAAATAAAAGTTACATCTTCTCCACTAAGTTAATGAAACAAAAATATTTGTTAGTCTTTTGGGTTTAGGTAACTGTCATTTGTTTGGATAAATAAGTGTTGCTAGAAGCATCAGAATAACAGTCCCTCAACCAGTCAGTTCTGTCAATTCCCAGTTTGGACCAAAAATAAAAAAAGTATATAGATTCACCAGCAAAAAATGACAGCTATGTGACTCAAGGCTCACTTAGGAGATTTTAAAGCCTTAAGCTGAAATATACTTGTTGAATTTAATTTAGTCACTGATAATTCAAAGAAATGTCTTGTATGGCTTCAGATGAATTACTTTAAGACCAATTTTAGTTCATAATAACACCTCAAAACAAAATGTTATCGATAGATGACTGTTAAAGCTCTAATTGATCATCATGAAAATTAAATGCAGTTTACTTTGACTAGCATCACAAGCTCCTATAAATTACTTTTACAGATCTTTATGTTTCTTAAATTAATTTATTGTATTTGCTGGTATACAAGCAACCAAAATTTCATTTAAAAATACACAACTTCCTTCAGATCTGTTTAAAATGATTTCTGAAAGCTACTAAAAATTTATGCAAGAGATTGTAAAGGCTGACTTATAAAACTAGAAATCCAGGAAAGCGCCCAGCTCTATTTATTCACCTCTTCTAAGTGGAAAGTGGAGTTCTGGTTGTCCCTGCTAGGGTTTTTTACCTTAGGTTAATAATGATAAGTAAACACAGATGTACCAAAGGAGCAAGACACAATTGAATTACATGCACAAATGTTGGAAAGAAACACAACTCAATGTCCATGTGACAAATTAAATCAAACTCCACATAACCATTAATTTAGTTCTGAATCAGCCATTACGTGGGAAAGAGAATCTATAGCTTTGTTTTAAATATCTCCTTATATCTACTCCAGACAAAAAGAATAAGGTTGAAAAATGAGTCCACAAATTGCCAAGAAATAAAAAATAATTTTTAAAAATGCTATGACTGAACAGCAAGAAAAAATACTTTGATGTGGTAGGAAACTAACTGGAAGTTACTGGAAGTATGGACAGAGGGAAGGGAAATACCCAGCATAAAACCAACCTTAATATTTGATAAAGGGTGCATGTTGGAAAAAGGCAATACTTGTTTTCCAATAACACTTGTGCCTTACCTTTATGCAGCAGCATATACCCTGCCCATCCACAGGAATACTATCCACAACACATAGCGTGCTCTGCTTTCTGCTGTATTACAGCCTGAGGTTGAGCAGGCTTACTGCTTCATGCCATCTCCTGCATTTTTGAACAAAGTACACAGGTCCTTACAGAATACTGATAGCATTTGCTGTACTCATACATCTGTTTTTAAGTGACAAAGAAGCTATCTATTTATAAGTCATATTGCATCTACCTGGTATCACCATTCACAATACTTGTTATTTCCAAATGCTTTGCTCATGCTTCCTTTCTTCATGATTAAAATTGCAAGTGAAGAGGCAGCACTCCCACATTTCAGACATCTCTTCAAATCCAACGGGACAGCAAAGTGCGTGTCTGTTAATNCCCAGGAGCAGCTACAACAGCACACATACAAACAGCTATAAGAGTAAATTAACAGTGTTTCAGAATAATAGAATCAGTTTAAGAAAATAAAAGGAGGTAAAACTGTTAAACTAGTAAAACTGCTATTTCCTTCAGAGCTGATAGATGGCTATAACTACAAGAAAACAAAACAACAAAAGAACACACCTTCTAACTCTCAGATGCAGAAAAAAGGCAGATAAATTTGGTATGAATATCGTAAACCTCAGGAAAAGCACAATTTACTTCATAATTCTATTACTCCAGTTGACAGAGATCTGAACATGAGAATAGTTTTCAATAGGTTTGCAAATCTCTGAAAAGTTATTCACACACAGAGAAAGGTGGCTATGTAAATTTCTCGTGTCAACTCTATTTGAGAAGTGTTTGCTCTTTTTTTTTTCAATATGGTAAATTATACTTGGTGCAACGATCTGTTTTAGAATTAGTTTGTTATAGCATAAATTGAATCTTCTATGTTACTTTGTACAGTGCACAACACTGGAAGTGCAGCCAAAATTCAGGTCTCTGAATGAATNTCCAAAACAGATCGATGTACCAAGCTGCTGAAACCTTCCTCCCTCCCATTTTCATAAAAAACCTCTTTCCAGAAAGCATGGTTTGTTTTCAAATTAGATACTACATTCTGACTAATTAACTACGCAACTCATGCTTCATGTGTGAGATACTCACAAACCAAGCTAGGAAGATGAAGATTCTTCTACAAGCTAATAAAAAAGAGAGACTTTGATCTGCAGCTACTAGTCACAAGCATCAGACCAAGTCTGCATGGAGAGCAATTACTCCGAAGCAGGTGGTACTCAAGTTGTGTTGTTTCTCTAAATAAAAGCATTCATGGGTAGAATCAGCAAACTGTCAAATGATAAACAGGACACAATTTTTCTTAAAATACCTTAGGTTTATAGTCTAAAAAATTCCTGCAGAATTTAACAGCCAACATTTATTAAAAGGCAAAGCTTATATAGAAAGAGCGATGACTTTTTTTCCCTTACTTTTGAATTCCTTCATCTTTAAAAACAAAGGAAAGATTAAAAATGTTATCTAAGTTGATGCTGTCTGAAGCAGTTCATGCTAAATGCAAACAGCTACAGAAAAACTAACAAGCCTACCAAAATCTTCAAAATAGATAAAGATAACAGATTGATTACCTGCACAGAAGAAAGCTCAAATTTTTATATTTATATGGGGATCAAAAAAATGGAATTACACTGATAATTTTATACTTTTATACCAAAAATGCTGCCAGGCTTCTAACAGTTGTAATTCTGTGGGGGAAGGAAGCTGAAGAGCAGGCTGCAGCACTGCCACCCCCGCCCCGGGCACAGG
>VYZX01023428.1:12920-23853 GCA_013401335.1 Brachypteracias leptosomus
TTGAATCTTCTATGTTACTTTGTACAGTGCACAACACTGGAAGTGCAGCCAAAATTCAGGTCTCTGAATGAATTTTTTGCTTAAAAATGTCCTTCGGCTCAGGTGACTGGGGACACAATTATGCACCCCCCATCATTTTGCTGTACTAAGCATTCATCTTTTATGCTGGTGTCAGCTCTACTGCAGTTTTACTGCTTTCCTATTTCTTTTGTATGTAAATCTCCAGAATAATGAACTAGAAGCTATCACACTGTTTGAAAAAATGTCCACCAGACATGAATTGCGTTTATCCTGACTAGGCATGTTTTGTCAAGACTTGGAAGGTTGCAGGCACTGCCCTGAAAGTTTTGACTAAAAACTCAGACTGCTTTAAAACAGATGCAACTTCATAAGCATTGTCCTATGCCAGATGTGGCAGAGGGCATCAGACAATTGTATCCTATACAATGCAACACCTTGAGTGAAGAGATATTTTTCTTGAAGTTGTCAGTCAGATGTTATAGCTTGATTATAAATGTTTGTGCTTGTTCATCAAGACTGGCCTGGTAATATGAACCTTGGCTTGCACACAGAAATTTCCCCTGTCCACAAGTAGATAATGTCCCATTGCTGTCTTCAAGGGTTTTTTTAATTAGTGATCTACTTCTAGAGTTAAAGTATTTTTTGGCTTGCCACTTCAAGGCCTACTTCTGCACATGAACAGGTGAGACACTATTGTTCTGTGGAACTGTACTGGGTAAGTATTCAGTATTAGCTCAAATTGGTTTGGCAAACTGTAGAGATCCTTCATGTTCTACACACATCACAGTTTTTTAAAATACCTAAATACTGCCACTGCTCATGTTGAAATCAATCTCATGTTAACATTAGCATTTTTCCCTCCTCCAGATCATTACGGCAACCCATTCAATCCATGTACTCCTCCTTAGCTACTCCTGATTGTATTCATTCCCAAAGTGTTTACAAGCAGCTTTACAAAGCATGCATGGAAATTTCTAACCCACCACTGAAATGCAAAAATCTCTCAGGTGAAACAAAGCAATTACTTAGGAGTGCTCAACGCACTAGATTTATCAAAGCTAATTATTTGAGGTATTAACTGATGTTTCACAAGGTAATTCATAGTTCTTTCAGAAGTGTAATTAAAACTGTAACTCTGAGCTAAGAGTATCAAGGCCATGCCCTGCCGTTGTCTGTATGTGTTCCAGACAAGCAAACGGGCATATTTAAATGCACGCGGCACACTGTCTCTATTAAATGTATTTTCTGGAGGTGAGATCGATAGACTGTTGAATCCATTTGTAGTTTGCCTATCCCAAAGAAAATTAGATACTGTCAGTAAAATAAGACAGAATTTTTAGATTGTTTGTTTAAATACTAAAAGAGGTCATTCCTAGGAAGGTTTCCATAGCAACCACTACTGCCAAAGACTGAGGAGAAAGGTGTCAGTTGGGCTCTCTCCCTAATGAACTCCAATTAGTCATGCTGCCCATCCCAGCAAAAGACTCTTCAGCCTCCAATCACCTCATCATTGATGTACATGCTGAGAACCTGCCTGGAACCACACCTAAAAGGAGAACTGCTACCTTATGAGCGCACAAAAATATGAATTAACTAAAATTATTTTTTTCTTACTGCGGAGAAGGCTTATCCTCATGGTAAAGAATGATCAACAACCAAGGACTAGACTGAGAATCCATAACTGATCTGAGCAGAAAGCAAGAGATTAGAGTAGTGCTTAATATTTCCCAGCTGGACTGGGGTATTATAGACATTAGCTCTTTTAATTCAATACTACTAAAGCCCATGCAGCATAATATTATTTCTGATTTGTTGTATCTAAGCTTGAACTCAGTCCCTGATAATAAAAGGACAAGCCACTAATGCTCTGCACCACACAGTTGCTATCACCTGACAATTTTATATTCATACTTTATTGATTCCTGTGAAAGAAATATTCTCTGCTGATTTTTAAATTGCATACATACAAGAAATGGCTCAGCCTTATCTCTGCCTTACGCTGGATACAACAAAGCTATAAAGATTTTTATTTTTTTTAAGGATGATAGTACAAAGGAGCATGCTAACAATACGATTTAGATCTGCTTAAAACTAGAGAGTAAATCCAGTTTATGCCAAAGTTAAAATAATAAGTTCATCTTATCTACTAGCATAAAGAGGGAGTGGGAGTACAGCCACTGGAAGGATGCATTTTTGAGAATGACACAGCATCTTATATACGATTTTATTCTCTCTGAAAGACATACTCATGTTTTCTGTCAACAAAACACAAGCTTCAAAAAAGTCAAGTTTCTAGATTAAATATGTTTGTGTGTCAAAAACAAATAAAACAAAAAGCAGAAGCTATCTATGAAGCACTAACTTCCTCTATTGCAAAAACACCATGTGAGTCATCAGGAGTAGAAGCACTGAAATGGTTTGACCACAGTAACAGAGAATCCAGGCTTATGCAATACAGTATTTTCCAGAGAAAAATTCCTGGTCCTGTGAAGTGTCCTGCAGATGGCCTATATCTTTGTTAGTATTTCCATATGTCCTGGAGGCTAAATTTCAAATCACTCCTCAGTACTGAAACAGCCATTTTCCCAATAGGTTTATAAGTGAAGGATCTACAATTTTAAAAGCGCTGAGAGCCCCAGCTGCTTTCCATCAGACTGATGGAAAATAGAGCACAAATCTACCCTAACAGAACTTTAAGCATCAGCTAATAGTTCCTCATGCATCTTTCTCTTTAATCCCTTTTCATTTGTTCCTCTGACAGAAACAAGCAGGACATCTTCTAGACACAAGGGCACTTCCAGTACTGTTAAAGGCTTCAGCCCTGTCAACCTTTCTCTATAATTATATTATAAATCTCTTCTTTTACCATTATGTAGAGATCAAGTACTCCAAGGAATAACTCTCTTACTATAGGTCATACATTAATAGCTGGATCTTACTCTAATTACTCTGCTGGTAATCCAATCTATAATTCATACAGTGAAGAAACAAGAGAGTCTGGCCCAGGAGTGGTAGTAGTTCCCTTGATGACTCAGAACTACCTCCAGAGTGGTTCTTTCATTTGTGCTCATCAGGAATCAAGGACGTTCAGGGCCAAATCAATAAAAAACATGTCCTCCCTCTACAGCCTGGGCAGAAATAGCTACATCAATGCAGAAAATCAATTCATTTTTCTGCAATTGCATAGGATTACCATCAAGGAAGACTAGACACATTGAACTTCTACAATAAGCTTAGAAAAGGCCCAAAGAACCACCTATAAATCTGACATTTATGAAAAAGCATGTCTCCACCAGAACATAAGTTTTTGAAAGTACTAGAAAATATCCATTTTTAGAAATCCTTAACTTGAAAATATCAGACCTCTTTTACCTTTGTTATTTTGACATGTTTTTATTACTACAACCATATAAATTTCAAAATTCTTTCTGTACCAGCATTGTTTACTGAAAGCAACAGCAGTCAATATCTTTGCACTTCACCATTCCACTCAATCTTATTTCCCAGCCAAAAGAAACTTAAGTAGCATTCACAGAAGATGGGTCACATTATATGATCTGATCCAAACACATGATGCCATGGGTAAGCACAGTCCATCTCCCTTCAGAGAAGGTGACTGAGAAGTGTGCAGGCTGCCAGCAGACGAAGCCTTCTAGTTCATTAGTCACCATTCACCAGTGAGCTGAAAGACTGTAACTTCTGAGGCATGAACTTTCAGGTGAGTTATGAAGTCCCTCCTGTCACCAAGTCTGCTGTTTATAGCTCTGTATTTCTAGATCTCTTTGTAGTGTTGCTTAAGTAAGAGAGAGAAAGCTTTAAGTTTTCCAGTGGGAACAGGTAAACAATGAAACTACTGGCAATATATCAGCATTAAGTGATGTTCTGTCTGAATTAAGCCCTCCTGCTCATCTGGCTGAAAAACACTAAGGAGAACTTTTGGCACAGGAAGGAAAAACAGTAACAGAAGAAAAAAATAAGATTCTTGAGTTGAAATGTCACCATTTCAGTAAGTTCTTAATTTTACTCAACTCTATTCATTACCAAGAAGTAGATACACAGTATCTTGAAGAAAGCTTACATGGTAATTGAAGAACAATGAACGTGTTGAAATGAGGCTCAAATTACTTAAGAGATGCATTTTATCTTGCAGACACCACACTCCAGCCTGTGCTGTGGATGAAACGCACCAACACAAAGGGGCTGGGCTTGCTAGAGCAGATGCACAGCACAAATCTGGGGTATTACTGGGGCAGGGACAAAGATCCCCACATCTAGGCTTCCTCCTAATTATCTGAATTAGACTTTCTCTTAATTATCACAGAATTGACTGCTATGGAACATCACACTTCAATTAGCTGCAGTGTCTTTTTCTTTTGTTGTATTTTTGGTTTGGTTGTTTTAATTTTTCTTCCTTCTCAGAGAAGTTCTGAGGTCCTTCACTCTTTTCTCTGCCACATTCCCATCTCAGTTTGAAATTTTCCTTTAGGGGGATTTCTCTCTCATAACCACCCACCCAACCACACACCCCTTCTGCAAGCAGATTGTTTTAATTAGTATTTACGCAGGTGGCTACCTTATATTTTACGCATCCTGTAGTCATCCTGGGGAGTGTATATTTTGTGAACATTATTGGAAAAGCGAGTACATTTGTAAACTGGAAGACCTTCATCAGCATTATTTTCTAGAAGGACACTATCAAGCATTAAGTCCAAAGATGCAAAAGGTACACACTATCAACAGTTGCTGCCAAAACCTTCTATTTCTGGAAATTTTGATTGATGATATTTTAAAGTATCTGAATGGTAAACCTACATATACCATTGGATCATAAAAGAGAAAATACATAGGGATGTCATCAGAAAGCACTCTATAATTCTGATTTGAAGTGACAGTAAAATATATATAATTTTATCCAATTTACTGCACTCAGGGGGTGTGATTTACTACATAATTTGAGATATGCTGTACAAAAGCAAAATGCCGCTTTTAAAGCATATTAATCTGATGTATTTCCTTTATTACAAATATTGCATCCAATTAAAAAACAAAACAAAAAAACCCCACAATATTGGTTTTAAAGATTCCTAACAGTCTTGGCAGAATGCCACAAGTTTCCTCATACTGTATGGCAATGGGATATATTGTTATTCGGATTTATTGCAGCTCTCAGAATAACTTAGTCCTATGTTTGCTAAGCAAGAAGAAGAGGCAAAGCAGACTCTGTAACAAAGAATGTGTTCTTGCATTTAGCCAAATTTAGGAATAACATGAACTAGATTAAGGCAGCCAGAAGACTGCAATAAATGCATGAAAATGTAAAGTGAGTCAGGTCATTGTGGTGGACATTGACTGGACAGGATTAGCCTAACCCAGGAACTTCAAATGTTGACGGAATAAAAGGAAAGAAAACAATAGAGATGGTCCTGACCTTAAGACAACACCACAAGGACCCAAGAAACAACAGAATACAACACTTAAGATCTGATTGGACCTCACTTAATTGTAGATTTACTTATTTGTAGTAGACATTTGAACTGATGCATGTATTCTGCAATTGTTGATGTTCAGGTCATACATTAGGTGACTTGGCACAGTGTTTCAACGATTTGCATTTTGAGGCATCATAGTAATCTGGCATAGCTCTTTAGCCCTCTCTGTAGTGATTTTCTTGCCCACTCCCTTAAAACCAAGTAGTGAGTGGACTGAAAGCATTTTGACAGCTGGCTGGCCAGACTGGTAATTGCTGTGGCCCCTAGCTGATGTGTAATGTGTAAATCCCCATGCATCATGGTGTAATGCACTGACAGTACAAATCCACACTGGTTCACAGCAAATATCACACCTAAAAAATATAGACAATGCTGTTTTATACACTGCAAGATTTTCATCTAGGTTCTTCTCTAGATTCAACCCTGGGATTGATCATCAGAGAATATAAAAATCCAAACTCCCAAGTCAGTCAGTATAGCTTGGCTGAAATAAAACCCAAGACCTCATTTTGAACATTTACAATAAAACTGCACCAGAAATACCAGTGAAAGGTATTCTATCATCATCCTCCACTTAAAGAAAAATAACAGAAATTATAGATTTCTAACACGCATAATAGGAAAGCAAGAATTGCATTTTTAGCAGCAGGAAATAAAATGCATCTATTCATCACTCCTTTTACACTTTTAAAGAAAATATTTAATGGCCATATCTTCAGCTTTCTTCTTACTTGCTAACAGCATCATTCACTTTGAAGAAGAGCAACCCATAGGCAACTATTTTCCATCAAGTTTTAACAATTTTTAAGTGTTATAGCACATTCACACAGCAAAGTATTCACAAAACACCTTTCCTACAAGTTTTCTCTAATTTATAAATGGAATCAACAGAATTCTGTTAATTCATACCTACTGCTGTGTTTCGTTTATCAGAGAAACAACTCTAAGCTCCTCATCTCATTACTCTCAGAAAAGGCTTGTAGCTTCAATATTTAATGTCAGGGAGAAGGAGATGGAGTTATAAAATAACCACCACTTCATTACTCATTCCGTGAGTATAGGAAATGAAGACATAGCGATGTACATGGTGAATTATGAACAGAACAACTGGTATTGCATTCCCAACATTAAAATGCTTCTTGCTGTAAAATCAATTTAGTTTCCACTTCTGGCAATCACTTCAAAACTGGTCAGGATCAAAGATAAAACTGAATATAGCAGTGATATCTAGTCTTCCCACTGATCCCACAGATACCAACTTGTAATAAAATACAGGACAAATATTAAAGTTTTATAATATTTTCTTTTTTATAGGAATAAAATAATAGGCCTTAAAAACCTTATCATATTGTTCAAAACAGCAATAAATAAAAAAGGTAAGAAGGACAAGAATGGGCTCCAGGTTCAATTTTTTAGAAATACTAAAACAGCACATTGTGATGTTTCCTATTTTAAGTATTTTACCTTTTTGACATGCTGATATCTTACAAATGAATACTGAAGGTTTCTTGGAAAGTCTACAGGTGCTCCAGGGGCTATGAGAGAAAAAGACAAGTGCATTCAACACAGACATTGATACATCAATGGTCAAAACAACAAGCACGTAATGCTCATACAGTTCTCAATAAACTGAAGTCACAGCAGCTCTTCTAAGGAAACCATGTTGATTTTTTTGACAATTTTTGGAATTATTATTGAATTCATTATTATTAGTGTGTCAGGCAATAAGACATCAGGGGAGCTCTAGGAAGGCCAATACGGTAACCTGAACTACACATCCTTTGTATCCAGAAGTCATTTCACAACATTGGTGAGAACCTTTCCAAATGCCATGATACTAAGTCTGATGTGTATGATGATAGGGCTGACTCAGATCATGGTTTATGCATGAAACATAGCGCCTAACTACTTCTGTGTTAATCCTAGCAAAAATCAGGTCATCCACCTATATATAGATGCAAGTAAACAAAAGTTAAATAATTTTTCACAGAAATTTTACAACACAGTAAACCAACTGACTATAGATGGAGTGAAGCAGCTACGCAAAATGGCTTTGAGAATGACAATATTTATTTAGATTGATAGGAGCAGGCTTGAAAGGTATATGGTCCAATTACTGCCCACTCAATTTATTCAGCTATAACTCTTACCCATATTTTTCTTGGTACATGCAAAATTCAAAATTCAGTGTTTTCACTGGTAACAAACATTTTACCAGACGGTCACTTAATCCAATGTATTTGCTTGCTAATACAGAAAGTTTGCAACTACTAGCAACTACATTTTTATAACATTGATGTATTTATAAATCTAATACCTGATTNNGATTCAGTTCTTTTTATAAAGTCAAATATTGTACAATAAATACTGCAACAGAATTCCCAGTTTCAGAGAGAATAGCTCTAATACATTTTGGTTTAGAACTTTTCTCCTCTACACTTAAGGATTTGCAAGTTTGAGTACATCAGAAAAAACAGTTTTCAATCTACTATCTTTGGAACACAACTGAGAGCATAACCATTGTCTGCAGGCTTAAGTTTGTTCTGCAGAGCTTTGGAGTACAGAGAGACCTACAAAATCCTTACAATGGAGAACAGAGCATCAGAGGCCATACCTCCAAACAAGAACCTGCTAGCCATAAAGCCTTCTGCTTACTGCTGTTTTACACCACAGTCAACTTCCATGTTAAAAATCTCAAGTGTAGTAGTGGAAATTGATTTTTAAGGAAATGCTTTTAGATGGACCTGCTCAGACACACAAGAGTCTGGTCCAGCCAAAACTGAACACATCCGTCACATTAGGTTTGTCCTGCACAGGTCATACTGACACTAGAAAGCCAACAAATATAAGGCTCACCACAAAACTTAACCAGGCTGCCAAGACAAAGGATTTACCATGTTCAGATATGTATATTCATTTGTAATAACTTCTCAGAGTTTTTAAAGTTATTTTCTTCTCTACATAGCTCAGAAACATCATACACTCAAAAGACAGGAACAGAGTGCATTATCAACAAAGCTATTTTGATGCATATAATCAGTGCATAATTGTTTGGTTTGGTTTTTTTAAGTAGGATTCTCTGTTCAGTGTGATTAATTAAATGGAGCTAAGCGTGACTTCATCGGATGGATGTGTATCAATGTACTTGTCCACCAGAATAAAATTTATCCTTCAATTTTTGTCAGGCACTCCACCTTTAATTAATGAGAAAAAAGCTCAGAAAAGAGGGGTTTAAAAAAAAACCCTGAAAAGATTATTCTATACTAGATCATTTGAGGCTAATTATACAGACATGGATAAGTAGTGTCACTTGGACTCTTTATGTCAGCCTGAGAAGATATAGCTCAGAAAAACCAGGAACAAACAAGCCACCCAACAACAAACAACAAAACCAAACAAAAAGCATTAATGCTCTTCTAACAGCATTAGGGGGCTTCAAGCCATGGTTTGAAAGAATGAAACCCACATTAAACGGAATTTGTACACTTGCCTGCCACAACAGAGTCTCAAGTCAACATCCAACACACCCTTTACAGTAATCTGGGAAGGAAATAAAATTTTCCATTTTAGTCTGCACATCAATATTGTCTTCCTGTGGTAAGCCTAGTTCTCTTATTCTTGTGCCATATGGCAAACCAAATTCACAACTGAAAGCCAAGCAATTGCAACTGACTGACTGTAGGCAGACTTTAAAATAGGAAATTCCTGTTTTCCTATACAGCCCTCTACATTATCTCTGTTAAATTATTTATTCATTTTAGCTAATATTAATTATTAATTTAGCTCCAAATGTGTTCCCTTTCCGGCAACAGGATAGCTTCAGTTTAAAGTCTATTTTTCATTGATCAAGTACCAGTTCCCCTTAGGAACATCCTCAGTGAAATGACAGAAACAAAACTTAAGAACTTAACTACTTACTTTTCTGCATCATGTCTGAAGTAAGAATACAGAAAGAATTTACATGTGAATCAAACAGAGGAAATTGTTCTCCTAAACATCTGAATTTAATGGGTGTCAATATTTACTACAATCACTAAATGATATAGTTTACCACATTACATACAAAGATTATTTCCAATAAAAAATATCTAATCTTAATCAAGTCTGAAGTGGTGTAAAGAATAGGTATTTTAATTTCTCAGGAAGATATTCCAGGGACCAACTCAGCCTACATTTTTCCACTACTGCTAGTAATTAGTATTAGCAATTTTTTACTTAGTATAGTTACATCCTTATATTATTATGCTAATACTACTTTGATGCTTATATTCTTCTACTACTCCTCCAATGTTATGGTTCCCTAACTCCCAGACATCACTATTACTATTATAATTTAGACCAAGGTGGTATCTAAAGTATTTCTGGTAAGGATCAAAAATATTTGGAAAGAGTGTTACAAAAACATAACTCAAAATATTATCACTTGCAATACAAATATGGGCAATAAATACATAAGTTTAGTCATTAATTCTAAGTGAAATCCCTCTATTCCCCTATATTTCCTCCTGAATGTGTCTGAATGCCTTATAGTTTGCTAATATGGCATATCAGTCAGATCTAACATAGCAGTTAGAAAGCACTTCAGGTTTCTAGATGCAACTGAAAAGATGATATGTATGCAGGCTATTGTCATCATCTTCTTCAGAGAAGACACAGATCAAAACAGAGTGCCCATTTTTGCACTGTAAACTCATGCTTATAAGGCATAGAATCATAGAATCGTCAGGGTTGGAAGGGACCTTAAAGATCATCTAGTTCCAACCCCCCTGCCATGGGCAGGGTTTTCTGAAGAAATTTCTGAAGAAATTTCTGAAGGCATGCACCCACATGACTCAGTCCACTGCCATAGAGTTAAATGTAATTTTTCCATTGATATATGAATCGGTATGTTTGAAAGCAGTCTCTCAATTTGTTATGCTATGCTAATATTTCAAATGTTGTTATTTTTTCTGATGGTGAATTACAGGTAAACATCTCTCGTTATCAATTTCATTCTGATAATATGTCTGTGGTCATATAAAGCAATCAATCTAGCTTCCTCAGACCTGTGTCCAAACCTTTCTTCAGAGCATACTGAACATTAAATGCTGTATTTACCAAATGCTAATATTGAAATTAGAGTAGGAATCTTCCAGAGCTGAAATGGTATACCAGTATTAGTCTCATGATTCTATTCAGGAAGCTAAATCATTAGGATTTAAGATCTAATGGCCTTAGGAACACAAAACAGCTTATTTATGCATGAAAGATGCAATGTGTTTACATTTTTCCAGTTCATGAGTTTTTTTATGATTTCCTCTCCTGCACTTTTTCTTCCTTATAGTCGTACAAAATAGATGTGTTTTTCACATTTTGGTAAATATGAAACAATAAATATAGAATAGCATGGAAATAAAAAACACATATTATGGTTGTATAGAAAA
>VYZX01023428.1:23885-36718 GCA_013401335.1 Brachypteracias leptosomus
TTTGAAAAATTGGTCAAAAAATATTTTTATAAAAAATTAATTTTTTTTTTTTTAAACTAAATCTATGAAGCTGAAGTGATATTATGCTGAGCTACCCTTTCTTCATACAAATATTTCAAATGTCTCAAAATGCAGTGCAAAATGATGGCCTACTTTGTTTAATTTTCTGTGACCTTTTTTAGATTGGGACAATAAAATTTTTTTCCCTATTTTTCCTAAATGTTGGCTTTTACTATGCAGTGCTTTGATGGCAGAGGCAGGACCAAAGGCTTACAAATTATCACACTATTTCAATGATTAACACATGTACAGTAACTATAAATGCAAACCTGAAGGCAACAATTGTACAACCACAGAATTCAAAATGGAGGTGCCTAAAACGACATCTGTTACTTACATATAACAGATGAGAAATTTACCTGAATTCTAGGCAGCTAAATTTACTGAAGATTCTTTTTTTTTTAAAATCAGTGCTGCTTTTCCAAATCATGGTTAGCCATTTAAAAAGATAGCATTCTTATGCACAATGAAATTGCCCATCACGTTTCAACAATGTCACAATTAAAAGTGGTAGTATTCAAGAAAATTTCATAGGTCAATCTAAGGACTTACATGAGATGAATCTCTCTTTTTTTTCTTTGTATTAAAGCTTTCTCCTAGTTTACCATATTTTATTTTAGTAAAGTATCATCATTGGAAAAGAAAGCATTAAGTAGAAAAATACATGGCTTATCAAAAGTTAAAATCGAATGACACTTAATGGAAGAGCTAATACCCTCCTCAAATGCATTTAAACAAGCTACAATTGCACTAGCAGTTTCAGAGACAACATATTAAAAAAGATTTATCATCATGATCTGGTCATGTCACCAGACATTTTCTGTGGATTCCATCTTATGTATGTTCAATAGGACAGTCTGCAGGAGAAATGAACAACTGCAATAACCATTCTGTAATGGTGTGCTTTTAGCCCACTGTTCCATCTGCTCAAAACTTTCTAAAATTTCAGCTTTCTAGATGCAATTTTGAGAACAAATAATAAATAGATCTAGTGTCTGACATCTGACTAAAAGCAGAGCTACAAATGAAAAAAAGGCTGAAGAAAGTAGAAAAAAGCAATTCCCTCTCGTGTTTGTTTATAGAAGAAGACAACTGGACCCAGTCCTTTAAGAAGTATGGAGATCTTAATAGGAAAGATGGTATAAGATAACATTACAGGTTTTGAGGGTTTGAAGAAAAATGGCTATTTAGACAACACCACAACTTCTGATCTGAAAACTCTGAGCAAATTTTCAATGTATTATGCTCCTGATATAACCAACTTCAATGATACTATTATAGTTTCTGAAGTTCAGTACCTTTATAGATAACTGAAGGTGACAAGATTCAGCAGTGAATGTAGAGATGATCATTGTTTTTAAAGGATGTTGCGTCATATCTCAAAGAGGTAAATGACAGCTCTTGGCAGCTGGTGAGAGAAATGTAATTCCTTGTAGAAAGGGAAAAAAGCCTCTTGTGTGAGAGCTGTAGAGATGCAACTTTTCCACTATACAACCAATGAAAAATCAAGTCATTCACCAAGATGAAAGCAGGTGAACACCCTGATAGTTAAGAAATCCCTACCTAGCACTTCAACACAAAACTCTAGTTTTTTCTTTCACAGTTAGAGAACCTCAAATTACTGAGAAGTTACTTAGTTCAGTTACTCTCCTGACATGAAAAACAAAGATGGAGAAGCAGAAAATGCACTCAACTCCCTCTGCTCCTCCCTTGTATCAAGTTGTAGGTCCCAATCCTGATTTTCATTTGTGTAAGCAAACTGTAATTGTTTTCTTTTCCCTTTAAATGCAAACAGAATTAGACCCAAAGCTGCTCAATTATAGATGTTGCCCCTGCTTCACTTTTCCAGTAACCATTTGTGATGACTTATCAGTGTGCAAGTGCCCTGTTTGTGCCTACAACATTCTCAGATCATATGAACCCTGCAGAGCAACAACTTAAAAGTCAAAGCATGCTGTCCATTATTTTAACTTTGCTACAAAAGAGGTTACATAGCAGTAAATCTTGTACTGACTCTTCAGGAAGCTAAAGGGTGTATCTCCCTCCATAAAACAGGGCTGAGCTTCTAGTAAATAAATAATTTTTAATGTAAAATACATTTAGAACTAGAAATCTGTCTCTGAAAAGTTCTATTACTTGTTTCAGTGTTGTCAATAAAGTCCATTATTAGTGGTTTCCAAAATGCTACTACCAAGACTGGAGTATAATTCATGCAAATAATTTTAATTTCTGAAAATATTTTTATTCCATTAAGGATATTTTCCCATTTAGTTTCCCTAACAGTAAAAGCCACCAATAAGTGATGGAACCAAACAAGGAAGAAGCAACTGCTTTCTATTGCTGATCAGACAACAAATTGGAGCCAGTCAAGTTTCCACTGAAGCATCAGACTGCTGACATAAAGAACAGCACTGTTAACTACTGATTCTTGTCAATCATGCAGCAATATTTTCTGAAAAAGTGTTTAAGGCTTCACTTTCCTAAACCACAGAAATGCTACAGTAGTATTTTAAAACAGTACACAATGTTGGGCTTGAAATGATATGCATATTCATTTTTGTCTGAAATATGTAAGTCCATGATGAGAGAATCAAATTTCATGACTAACAGGTTCATTGATTACTATGAACTGTTGGTATTTAATTAAAATACTTTTACTCAGCCAAGAAGGTCATTATTTTCTAATGGAAGTTGGAACATTTCATTGCACTCAGTTGTCATCACATCTTTGGCACACTAATTATTTCTCTCAAACCAACTGCATTTGCACTGGAATTCTGTTGTGCATGTAAAAATAATTAGAAAATCTCCAAAGATGTTAATCTGCATGACTCAGTTCTGGTCTTTAAATGCAACAGGCTTCATTGGGGGAATAAGGTGGGTGCAGGTAGACTGTCTCTTTTTTTGCTTTTTTAAAAAGTTACACAGAGTTACACTTGAAAAAGAGCAAGAGTATTTATTTTTTTATCAGTTTGTCTAAGCACACCTAATGGTCTACCTATACAAGTTGGAACAATACCCAAAATGATAATTACACATGTATATCAGATAGCTGAACATCTCATCCGGGACTGTTTTAGTTGCCTCAGAAATCCAGCTGTCGATTACACAAATTTTTGATAACTCAGTGTTCAAACACCCAGGTACGGATGAATTATTGGTGGATCTATGAGGAAAAAGTTGGCTTTAAATGGCTGTAAAGTAACTACCTTGCTACCAGGGCCAACATTACCCATGCATCGCAGGAAGCAGCAGAGCCAGCAGTCCACTCAGAGCTGCCATCTTTCCCTTGTGCTCCTCAGCCCAGTGAAGTGCTGTCTGGCAGGCCCAGCTCCCACTGCCCAAGGGCAGCCCGGCACCCTGGCACACATGCAGCACCGCTGCTGCTCTCAGCAACGGGCTGAAAGGCAGAAGCACAGCAAGATCCCCAAGGCTTATCAGAGGACACTGGACACACAGAGTTAACTCACATCAAAGGAGGATCTATAAAAAGCCAGTGTTTACATTTGTCCCCTGTGACCCTGATACAGGATCTTAGCAGCACTCAAACGTGCTGGACTCCAATTCATGAAACTGCCCTCAATGTTCAGTGCATGGACAAATGATTCCTTGAATCACAGCATAAATATGTGATAAACCATAACACCAGGATCTCCTCAAAGCATCCACATCATCATGACTCTGCTGTAGTTCTCATACATTCATCGAGGACAGTATGTGGTAAGGTGTAGATTTTAAGAAACCATAATGGACAGCTCTTTTAAAAAGTCACCTTTCCCAAACAGGCTGTGCCTAGCATCTGATGGTGTCTGGCAGATAGGCATCATTTATTAAACAGCACCTGCTGCCAGATTCTTCCAATAAGTTTCAAACAATGCACAGCTAATAGAAAATACTGGCATCTACACAAATCATATAGAAAACTACTCAGAAAGTGATTTTGTTATTAAACATTCATATCTCTCTGGAACATCTATGCTTACTTGGTTTATCAGACAACAGTGCTAAATACTAAGAAACTGAAGATGGGATAAAAATCTTTGGTTTAACCACAAAAATTCCCAGAGACAGCAAGTTAGTATGACTGGTCTTAGAAAAGAAAAAATTTCAAATGCTATCTACAGTATTAAACCTGACACTTCTTTCCAGAAAGTACCCACTATAAAACCACCCAGACTTCAGATTGCCTGTTCAGCTAACATGGAGCAGAGAACAAAGGTGCTTTCTCCTTTGCTATGATTTAATACTAATAAATGTGTGCACCAGTATGAGAAAGCTGTATCTCAAATACCAAGCTGTAAAACAATAAAGTAGACATTTCTGATATAGTAACACTGACAAAACTCAGTTTTCTGGCTTTCATTACTGTTGTCAGAGGATTTGCCTGTTTGCAAATCAGTACTGCTAACAAGATTTATCTCTAACCTAGTTTAAGGTCAAAACATGCTCACAGTCCTGTCAATACTGCAAAGTAGCCATCATTCATTTCTAGATCCAAGGTCCTTGCCTTCTCTTTTTCAATCTGAAATAAACCAGCTGAATCAAATGTAAACATCCTTGGCCACAATTTCTTTTCTAAAGGAGATTAAATCTCTAACTGGAATTGAGTATTTCATATTGTAATATAGCAGGTGATCAATGCCTGAAGTCTGCTTGACAGAAAGATGCAGCACTGAAAGAGCATTGGGATTTGAAGAAGGATGCAGAGACTGAAAAAGGCACAAAGCTTTCCTCCACCTGCCACACAATCCTTATAAATCTAACCCTGCAGGTCACACCTTCCTGCTGGTGGCTCTCCTGGGTACATTGATAGGTACAGTCTCTACTACGAAATATCCAGCCCAGCTTAGGATACGAAATTTGTACATATTTGCCATGGCTTCTGAATGAAATCAATAATTGCATAAAGATGGCTTAATAATATGAGTCAATTGATAGTTAATAAGTATTCAATTTCTTTTTTGTAAATTTGATATACAAAAGATATGGGGGAAAGTTAAAAAAAAATATTAGGAGGCTACAATAACTCATTGTAGAATCTGAGACAATTACACTTTTCTAACCCAAACTAGGCTACTTTTCATTTAAATTAACTGTATAGAATATTAGGGATGAGAGAGATTAGAATGTCCTATCTCAACATTTACAGACTGGCTGCATGTGGTGACTGTGTTTTGGATTCACATTGCCAAACTGGGAAAAAAAACAAACACTATTACACTGCTGTAGTAACTCCTGAACATTTGTCTGTTTGGTTTATTAAGTTAGAAGTTACTGTCTGTGACATAACCAAACAAATAGCTACTGAAGTTGGAACAGCTCTTTCAATTAGACAAGAACACTGCACTATGAATGAGTAAGTGGCTGGTACAGGCAAAAGCAACTGCTGTCTGAGGGAGACTGAAGAACGACTGCAACATTAGGGCACGATCACTCATGCCAGCTCCCCCTCACTCACGCACACCCTTTTCCAAGACTGCATTGCGTATGCTCTCTCAAATCAGCCAAACATTATCAGTCGTAAGATGGGGAATTATGACTGACATACTGCGAATGGCTGGCTCCTTTCCCTCTCCGCAGCAGGAGCAATTCACAGCATCGGATCTCAAGCAGAAGGTGGAGCTGGAATGGCTTTACACTCTTACATAGCAGCAGGGCAGAGAAGAGACCCGCAACATGCTCCTCCACCCCTACTGCATGGCCCTGTCAGCCAGCTCTACACAAGTAGCCTCAGCACTCCCCTCTTTCACCAGCACAGTCCTCGGACATCCCATGGGTCTACTCCTACCCTGTGGTGACAAAGAGAAATGCCACAATGTTAGCCCAATGCTGGGCAGGGCAAGCACCCTAAGCAGCCCTCACAGGAAGATCAGCATCTGAAAACTCTCCAGTGCCAGGGCACCATTAGAAAACCAGCAACCTGCATCCTGCACATAGAGAAAGCTTTGGTGGCAGGCAGCAGCCACCTCCAGCACTGCTGCAAGGACTGCCCTGGGGGATGCTGTGCCTGGGACTGTCAAACCTGTTGGAGGTTTAGATAACTGGTCAGTGGGAAAATAGGGTGTTTGCTCTTGAGAGGCAAGTAGTCTTCCTTTCTCCCTCCTCCCAGTCCTAAAGTGACAAGTACACACACAAAAAACCCACCCAAACAATAATGAAAAACCATAAAACCTTTCCTAAAAGTGTTCGCCTTTTCTAAAGGTGAAAGCAGCTCAACAACAGTAAGACATATCAGAGAAAAGGAGCGGAAGAAGTGAGGGGAAGGCAAATGGAGCCTGTAGAGCAGGAAGGCATAAAAGACCTTAAGATGTCAATGACCACATGTTCAATTAGAATAAAGTTATGTTCCTGACCCTAGAATTACAGCACACATAAAATATAAAGTAGTAGCATCTATCTTTGCTCTCCTTATTCTCAGCATGTCCTGACAGACCAAACAGAATTAAACTCCAATGGTACAGTCACTGACTAGGCAGACTACCCATCCCATCCTGCACAAAGGCATCAACAGGCTGGACCAAAGAGTCTTTATTCAGGAGGCCAACGTCTGTCTCATTGTAAACACTTAGATGTTTATATGTTTAAACTTTGAATTTAGATATTCAGAATTTTAGACATACTTAACTTGTTCATGCCATGTCCTGAGAGTGGATTTAATGAAGATTTAATTATATCATATATTCTATTTTAGTGGTCTTCAATCCTCCTGACAAAAGACCTTATTGTTTGGTATTGACAAGATTGTTTTGTATTTGCTTTAAATGAACCACTGGCCAGCTCAGTGTCTGATTAAATAGAGGGGCAGCAGATTCCACTGCACCTTCCCAACAAAAAGCAAAGCAGTGTATCTTACAAGTATACAGGCATCAGGGTCTCTCTCTTTATCTCTGAACACTTAGAACTCCAACCAAGTCAAGCGTGTTGCTAATCAAAGGGGAGGTGGATGGAAGTCAGTCACATAATAATTAGAGGAATAATTATTTGTCCACAGCAGGTAAGAACTGTCTTGCCAGATGTCACAGAAATTTATGCTTTTACAGGGTATGAAATACCAAACCTCTCTAACTACTAAGATAAAACCAAAGTAGATTATCTCAATGCTACTCATTTGCTACTTTGATCTTTCATGCAGGTTATGATATTTTCAGTATCTCAACATGGGTATTAATTTATTTTATTAAAAACTATTGCCCTACTTTATCAGATTATTCTTGTGCCACTGTAAATCTTATCTGAGGGTGTACTAAAGGCATCTTCAACGGACATAGAATTAGAGCTGCCTGTAAACTGGAATGCTAAAACTACTGTTAACACGTCCAGGGAAACAGCCTAAATAATTACAGTACTTAATGATTTATGACAGGTCACACTTGAAGTTAGCATAATTTAGTATTTCTCTGAAGAGCTCTGGGGTAGGTACTTTAGCTGACTTAGCGAGTAAATGAAAGCAAATCTGACTGATGAGGTAGTACCATTGGAGATATTCAGGTTTTGCAAGAACAGTGGTGTTCTCTAATGTCATGCCTCAGAGCACTCTGTAGAAATAATGCGATTGCATTTTCACTTCTTATTGTCTGTACTGTCTTCATGCTGGGATAGCCACTGGTATGACTTAAGGACAGTGCTGTAGATTAGAAGTGCCCATTCTCTCCTCTGTAATTACATCAGCATGTCTCTCCCAATAAACAACAGAAATGGAAATTGTTACTATGACTGATGGGTTTGGATTCAACGCCAAGGAAACATAAGCAAGCAGAATTTAGGAAACACTGGCAAACCTGAAAGCAGAAGATACTGGTTTTGTTTTTGTTTTCTTTCCCCTTTTTATCTTCTGTTTTAAAGATAGAATAAAATAGGCCTCACTCTAAGGTCACATTTGCATTTACCACATAAATACATCTTGCTTCCATCTCAGCAGCAGTCAATATGTTAACAGCTGTAACTGTCAAAAAAAAATCAAGAAGCTTTATATTACAGTAACTTCTCTGACCCTCCAGTAAACAATTCAGCCTTTTATATAGTACTGCTTTCTGTCCATGAAAAGTACCTAACATTTAATTCAGTCTGACAGACCTGGTTAGCTTTGTTTGCTTGACTCAGGAAGTTTTTCAAAAATATCATACAGCAGAACCTATTTTTCCACAAGAACTATACAACGCAGTATGTTACCTGTCAAGATAAGAAGAGATTACACAATTATACTTCTGTATACTATATTGACTAAGCTCAGTGCTATGTTTTTTGGCAGAGAAAAGATGCAGGTGGAGATAGAGTGGATCAGTACAGGATCATAGAATAATTTAGGCTGAAAGAGATCTTTAAAGGTCAACTGGTCCATCCCCTGCTATCAGGGCTAATGTCAGTTAGACAAGGATGTTCGGGGGCTTGTCCAGCCAAGTTTTGAATAACTTCAAGATGTATATCCCACAAACTTGGGTATTTGTCCACAAACTGGTTCCACTCATTTTAAAAACACCAACTACCATTAAATCTCTGCTGAGGTCCTGCTACAATTGAGTTGCTTATTAAGGACCAAGTTCACAGCATAAATTTATATAACTAGTTCATTTCAATAAATTTTGTTCTATTCAGTTTCTTATCCAATACTTATGATTGTGACAGAGATCTTTTAATGGACATGGAAAGTAGTCTTCTACCCAGACAAGTTCACTGTAAGTTTTTATACTGCTTTTCTCCCTTGAATTCCTGAACAAACTCAGCAGAATCCAACCATGTTAGTAGCCTGTGAAGGAACCAAGACCATTATCTGTAAGATTTAGAAGCTTGATGATTTATTTTTGTTTGAGGTTTAATTTGATTTATTCTGTTTTCAATTTCTTTTTTTTTCCTTGTTGGCAGCAATCAGAGAATTACCACAGATGCAGCATTTCAAAATGTTATTTTCTTAGACTAGATTCTAGCATTGCCTTGTAAGACCAAACACAGAACTATACTAAACCTTCTCTTCTGAGAGGAAATAAATGTATTTACTACAGAAAATACAATTCAACACCTTTCTTTAAGTCTTTGGGCAATTCTCCTGTAACATCTTTTTTGTTGGCAAAGCACACAAAACTCCAGTGGCACAGCTTTGAATCTCTTTGTAAATAATGACAATGAGAAAACACAACTACATCTAGTTTCAACCAAGGGAGATTTTGTTTATCATTAGAAAACTATACAAGCAAAAGTTTGTGTTAGATTGTACAAATACAAAGGCAATTTTCATTAATATTATTATATACCTCACTATTCATTAAATACATGCCAATTAGTGTCTTTCAGTGGTTATTGTAAAAAACCTACGTGGCATCTACCCATTGCTCTGCATTTTCTGTGATTTCTGAAATATTTCAAAGCATTGTCCTGGAACTACCTACTGAAACAATCACACATTCATCAGATTTAACACCAACTTCCAGCTCTTTAGAGCACTGGTGTAAAACTACACAGTGTCAATTAGTGACAACAGATGTGACTAAAATTTCATAAAAGCTTTCAGGAAGTGACCTTTAAATAATAAAAATATCCCATGGTTTGAATATCTGAGTCACATATAACAGATGAGATGACTTTTTTGTGCCCCTTTTTTCTGCCTATTTGCAAGATATGCATTAATGAACTGAACATAACTGTCATCATGAATTCAATTTATACATACAAGAACACAAGCAAAAATCCTGGCAATTAGCAAATAAAGCATCATGATTAACTTGCCTCAGGTTATCTACCTACATTTCCCTATCTTTCCATAAAAAATGATCCTTCTAATAATTTCATTGGTATGTTGTCATTTTAGTGGTACTAACCTAAAAAAATTAGCAAGACAATGATTTCAGGATGAGGTGCTCTTTAAATTAATAATTTGAAATCAACAAATATAAGTGAAAAAAATGCAAATACTGAAACCTTGCTTCTCTTATTACTATCATTAGCAAATTGTTTTGAGATGTGAAAATTTAACATTTTCCACTAAACATGTCAAATTACATGTGCTTTGCCTAAGATTAGTTTTTGTTTTATAGACCTGCTGCAACATTCACAGTATCTAGAACTGTTCTCCAAATCACCAGTACCATAGTGATGAGATACATTAAAAGCTTGCACTGGGGTTGGTGCATGGCATGTTAAATGGCATTTCAAATAATGTTATGACATGTGCAATTCTGGGAATTTCATCACTGATTTTTGGACACGCAGTCCTCCACACAGTGCTACAAGTCCACACAATGTTCTTGAGTGACACATTCAGCATTTAAGTATCTGATTTAAAGAAGAATTAAGTAAAACTGTCAGCATTTTATTACCCCTTCCCTACATATCTGAGCTGTTCAAGAGCTCAAGTCTTATTTCCACTTGCCAACAAATTGTATCCTTCCGTATCAGTTTGTCGTGCCTACAAAGATATTCTTGTGCTTTCAATAAAAAAGCTTCCAGTGGATTTTCACATCAGGCATCTAATGGGCACACAAACATAGAAAGTAGATTCTGCAAGGTGTGAACAGACTCATCAGTCCACCACATCTTCCCCCATTAAACTCTAGATGCAAACATAAGAAACAGCATGTACTCACTTTCAAAGTATGTATACCTGGGTCTCTATATCTTAAATCAGCACTAGGCTGATTTAATTTTGCCCGTACACCTACAGCTTTATCTGCAAATATTCTTACTAGCTGGAAGAGTTTGGCCTAGTGGAAAAAAAAAGCTGTTTATTGTTTCTTCACCTAACGTGGCAGTTTTGCCAAGTTAACTACACTCAGGGTATCTGCATATAGGTGTGAAAGCAATTACAGAGATATACCTAGTCTATTTTTGCTTCTTTTTTCTCCTTGAAATTTACTCATTTTGGAAACCAAAGTAAAGGCCTGGAACAAGTAATATTCTGGGCTTCAAAACACATCTCATTTTCCCTATCCATAACACAGAAGTTGCAAGAAATCTGGTACTACTCAAGAATAGCAACAGATAAAATTATAACTTTTGCCGCATTTTACTCCATCATTATTGCTTTTTCAAGAATGACAAGAAGAAAGGGATTTCCTTCTGGTTTGTCAGAAGATTGTTTCTTGCAGTCTGTAGAAAGCCAGCACAGATATTTTGTTAAAAACATTTGGTGCAGAGGAGACCTGAGGACCATATGGTTTACTGAAAAAGACTTCTCCCTACAACTCTCAACACATCCTCCTCAAATGTCAATCTCGTTAGTCTGTAGCAGGGGTCAACAATCCCTTTTGGAGGAAGCTATACCCTCAGTGAGGCCCAAGTGTTTAAGAATCTGTGATTAGTTGCAGCAGGAACAAGAACTGGACAGATAAGTTGTTCCAGAAGATCTAGAATTCAGTAATGAAAACTTACCTAGAAGTATCTGACAGTCTTTTAAATGAAACTCACAGCAGTGGTTCCTGAACTGAGACACTGCAGAGTGCCGCTATGTCCACAGAGCTAAATGTACCACAACTGTGAAGCATCTGTCAGATCTTTCCACTGGCCATCACCCAGATTTTAGAGATTTCTCATATTTTTGGCATGTTTAAAAGGCAGAAAAAAAATAAAAACTTTTGCACGCTTTATATAAAATGGGGTTTTTTGTAGTAATAAAAAAAAAAGCCATTTAAAACAAAAATCAGACTACTTCCAAACCAACAGAAGAGAACTGACAGGAAGTTTTTGAACCTGAAAACATGGTATCTGTAGGTCTATTGCATACCTGATAATCCTAAAGTGGACACAACTGCTGTAGGGAGAGATGATTCTCCTACTTATTATGCCTGCCTTACTTGACATGAAGATTATCTTATTCTTTCTTTAGTTGTATTTTCTTACTTGGAAATAAGGATAGAGTAATTCCAAACATCACACGTATATAGTGAAATGCATTTCATTGACAAATAACTCTGACTGCAAAACCCAAATAATTCTGTTTCAGGTATCATCTTTCCTTCTCAGCAAAAAGAGCCTGGGTTTGCTAAAGGTGAAGATATTGCTTCTTTATATATTTCTTAACAAACACTAGGAAGAGTTTATTTGAATAACTGAATAAATCTCGATAAATAATACCATTTATGGTCTAAGGTTGATTTGGTAAATAGCCTGCTTCTACATTCTGAAAGTAAAGTTAGATCACATCAATACTGAAGTGAATTCAAACTTCAAAGCCTTTTATATTTTAAGGAAAAAAAGAAAAGTTCAAATTTAAATAAGAAATAGGAATTATATATTCACACAAACACACACACACTAACCATATTTTTAAGACCATTAATTTTTCTTTATAATGTAAAGGGACATAAATTTTTCAGAGTTAACTTTTCATGAGAATAAAACTTCCTGAAATACTGGAAATTCACTTGAAGTGAGAATGCCATTTCTTACAACATGTTCATATCAACAGATATTAACACTGAAATACAATCACTGTTGTCATTTACATATGAATGTTATCTTTTATGTGACTGATTATAAACATTTACTTACCTCCTTCAGTACCTCTGAAAGGCCATACTTGTTCTTGTTTACAACTCTATTGAAATGATTCTCCCCTGTACCCAAACACACACTTTTAGCTTGTATGGTCTACCTCTACTTTTCTCCATAACAGTTCAATGAAAAATGAATGTTTTGTGAAGGCACAGTGCTACTCACCTTGCTATCAAAAAAACCCCCCAAACAAACCAACCAACCAAAACCAACAAAACCCACCCCAATAATGTAACCTCACTGTTTTTACTGTGAATGTACTTATCACAATTAATTCTTTCAGTAGTCAACGG
>VYZX01023430.1:0-31828 GCA_013401335.1 Brachypteracias leptosomus
TCAGACAGACCCACTACATGGGCCTTCAGAAGAGAAAGTGGGATGTTGGTTCTCTAATGTGAACTTGGGAAAGAAGCAAGTTCTACTCAGTATTTTTTAATTTCCAAAAGTTATTGTAAAGAAACCTGAGGAAAGACTGCATAGACTGACAAATGCCAAAACCTTGCCCATTCAGAACTACAATGAAAACTTTGACTACATCTATGCTTACACACTAATTATTTGTGGTTTCAAGAAAAAAAAAAAGCTTTAAAAATGTCTTTAAGGCAAAGTCAATAGGCCTGATTTGTGCCTCCACCAAATCACAAACTTGTTTGCCATCATGTTAACTGCACTAGAAACTGTACAAAAATCCAGAGGCAATGGTGTCTTCTACCCCAGAGATCAACTGTAATACTTAATGGATAGAAGAGCCTTCTTTAAGGTACCAGCTCCCACAAGACAAGTTGTGTTCTCCCCACAGAGGGGAGACAGAGCACAGCTGGTCCCAACTGTATAACCAGTAGAGCTTTTTTGCAGATGAAAATGTTTAGCAGATGTGAAAATGCTGCCATTTCATAAATCAGTCTTCCATCTGTTTTTGGCTTTGTTCCAATCCAGTTTACCTACTTATTAGTTGTGCAAATAGGGGAGATGTGTAGCCTTTGTGGCTCTATGATCAGAGAAACTTAATGTATATTTTTAACAATGGTATATGGAGAAGGTAAATTTGTTCAGCACTCTTTCCCTTACAAACATTAGTTGGAACAATAAGCAGGAAGAAGCAAACTCAGTATTTTTTCAAAATCTTACAGCTCCTCAAGTAGACCTATTTATAGTTTAAAAGGTCCTAGGTATATTAAAGAAAAAAGAGGGGGGGAGGGGGGAAGAAAAGCAAATATTCTTACTTTTGTCAACTTTCACTGCCATATCCTTTGAATTAGGGTTTTAATCATGACAAACTCACCATTTTTAGCCATTTCACAAATCAGCATGTACCAAAACACTACCAAGCATGGCCTAGGCAGAAGCAGCCCAAGAGTGCTAAACATAAATAAATTGAAAACGTGGAGATTCTGACAGAGTTGACAAGCAGAGAAGCACCAGTCAGAACCCTGCAAGAGTCACATGTAATTCCAAGGTGGGCACAGTAGTAATTCAGGTCCCAATTTTCCTCTGAATTGGGATTCATGCTTTGAATGAAACCCAGATTAGAGATGCTTCACCTACTCAGTGATAAACCCTGTTTTATTTTAGTCCAAGGCACCAATACCACAAATGGGACAGATACACAATAATGAACACACTTGCTCACAAATAAGGGTTTTACTATAGGCTCACTCACAAGACAAAACCCCATATTTTAACATTCCAGCTATTTATGGTTATGCTGCCTGGAAATAAGTATTTTATTAAAAGAGTCAATCCAGAAAAAGTCAAGAGACCCATTTTGCTCAAGCTCCTATGGAAATTCATATATTCACATCCTACCATGTCTACGTGGTAGGAGCTGACAGATTTCCTACTAGTTCCCCTTGCTAGCTCCTCAGCAGTCCACCCTGTGGGCTGAAAGGAAGACAAAAGCCTAAAAGTTCTGGCTGTGCTCTTGCCTGCAATCTTGATTCCCAGGGCCTACAAGTGGCCTGCCCTGGCACTGGACCTGTATTCCCATTTGCGGTCAATTTTAAAATACAGGAATATAATTAATATACAAATGATTTTCACTTCCTCACTTGGCTTTGCTGGGGATCCTCACTAGTGGTAGAACTGTAAACACTGACATAAACATGCAGCTCAGAGCAGGTCAGAACAAGCACGCAGAAGAGCACACTAATTTTCTCTGAGGTACGAAGGAGAATTATATACTACAGCATATTTACCAGGACAAGATGGTTTACCATTGTATCCGAACATGCTAGAACTTAACCACATGCTTAAAAGGAAAATGAAGATACAGTAGCACTGTTCCTCTTACAAGATATACATATAACTTTCTAAAGAACTAATCATTACTTCAAAATTTTCAATGTAAAAAACAATTTCAAGACCAAGTATAAACACCAAACAAGTTCTGAAAGATGAACATTAAAGTTTATTTTAATATCATTAAATTAATGATATTCATTATCTGATGATAATGATCTCTTAAATATTAGAGAAAATAGGGGAAGATTTGGTTAGCAACAGTACCCTTCTGAAAAATAGAGTTTTCACAAAAGTTTGTGATGTTATTAGTAAACATATTATATAGAGTATCCCAAGAGCAAAAGCTAAGGGAAGTTTCTGACACTGGCATATTTGGCACAGTCAATCAACATTCAGAGATGTCATCAAGACCTTTCTCATGGTCATCTCACAGTTTAACTTCAGCTAAAAGCTTTCCAACAATTTTTTTTTCTTTCTTTCTTCAGAAAAGGAAGTCCAGCTTCCGCTGTAGAAGAGAAACAGAATTTGTAGGACGGTTCAGGAGTGCAGTCTTCAAACTCTGACTTCATGAATAGAAAAAAAGCTTGGCTTGAGAAATGATGAGCACCCTAAGTACAAGGAAACACTTCATAAGTGTCATAAGCTGCTCTGCAGCTTTCTAACCCTTTTCCCAAAGTCTTCCATTCCCAATAGAGTCACTTGGACTCATCTGGCTTTGAAGTATCTACACAGGAAAAAAGTTTTCTTTAACAGAACTGAATCCTTCACTACCAACAATATAGCTAGAATGAGCAAACAACAGCAACCATTTTGAACAGAGGCATGCTGAAGCCAGAAGCAATGGCCAGGCATTACACCACTGTAACACACTGTAACAATTCTAAATTGCCCTGTATCACCTCAGACAAATTAATATTTCTCCTCACTCAGACTGCTGAGGGTATCAGTGTATTTTGGTTCACAATACTGAACACATCCTTATATGTAAGTACCTTACAGCTTTGCACAGATGGAAGACATCTTAGTTTAATCCAAAATATTTTATTAGTCAGTTCCATGATGGGGATTCTCTGCCTTCTTTCCACAAAAAAAGGCAGTCTGAGTGTCAGCCTGCATGTCAAACTCCACAGTGAGAGAAACCAAACAGATCTGTCATCCAATTTTTTCTATCAGTTTGGCACAACAGCCCTGAAGACTATCTGCATTGCTCTCTGCCAGTGATCTGCATGGCTTTAAGGAGTTTCATTTCATGCTTTCTCATACACAAGGCAGGGGATGAGGGGAAGCTCCTTCTCTGCTTTCTTCCTGTAATACTGGCTTCAGACAAATACAGAGAACAATCTGAGTGTCTTTAAGAACTCTTCCCCACATACCCCTGCTTTTCCTCCCAAGAGCCTCTGGGAGGGATAAGAAAAATGCAGTTGCATCTGAGAGTAAATTGTCAGGGGAAGAAACTCAGTGAATTTTAGAAAGATGTTTGAAAAAGGTGTGAACAAGCCTCTGTGTAGCAGAACGTAGCAGTGCAGGAGATCCTAGGCCTAACCTTGGAGGTTCAAAGAGAAAGCTAGTTCTGCTGATTACAGTGACCTTGCCAGAAGCCAGCAGCCACCACTGCAGTGCAGGCAACAAAGAGCCTGGCTGTGTTTAGGCAATATACAACTCATTTCCACACTTCCCGTGGAATACCTAAGAAGAAATCCCAGTGCTCTGGCAGTTGCTACAGGCCAGGGCATCCAATGTGCCTGCAGAGATAAGGACACCTGCTGTATTGAGCTGTTCTTTACAAACAAATGCAGAACTTACAGTTAAAAACCCAACAAATCAATGTCTGTTCTATATTTACAGAAGAGCCAATTTTCTCTAACTATATGCAGACATTATTGAAATAACTTTTTAAAAATGAAACTATATTAATATACACAGATTTAAGAGGAACTCTATCCAGCCCCACTCCATTTAAAAACCAGCTGTTCACATTTCCATTCAAGCCTGAACTGCCTAAGAACTTCAAACTACAGAATGGCTTTCATTTATATAAATAATCCAACAAAATTAATAAGTAATATGAATCCTTAATATTTCCAGATTTTTATTAACACTATTTCAGTGAGCTTCTGTTCTAGTCACAAATGCAATATTTTCTTACATTAAACAAAGAAGTCTTTAGTCATAGGCTAGACACCTGCATTTACTTTAGGGAAATAAACATTTCAGATGTATTCTACAGGAACATTTAAGATACCAATTACATTATCTGGTGGTAAAGTTAAAACTTACAACAAGAGGAAAAAAATGGAAAGGCATCATACCTGGCAACTAAAACCATGGAAGCATTTTTTTTTAAAAAGTGTAAAACATTGATAAATTGAGAAAACAGTTACTGACTACATAGGAATTTTCAAAGTACATATTCAGCAACCAAAAATTAAGGTACTGTCATAATTCAAAGCAATTACAATATAACCATGATAATAAGCAAAAAGTTGCCTGCTAGAGTGTATTAATTTGACAAGCTCCATAAATTCTACATGAGCAGCAAACCAGAGGCTGCTAAGTTTCACCATACATTTCAGATACTTTTATTTTGTATTCCTATCCAGATACAGAACAGTTAAATATCACCTGAAGGTATGGGGGGACACCTTCCTATCCACTGATCTTTGAAATTTCCCTTTTAAAAATAAAATTACACTGGCATTTATTGGCAGTATAATGGGAGGCAACACTGAACTTGTTCATAAAACCAAACCCATTTCTCACTGGGTCAGATTTTTCTTGTTCAACACTTAAAATATTTACACCAAGCCCTTTCAGCATCTGAACGGAACAATACTGAACATACGAGTGTGACAGTCATACATGACTTGCAAAGAATCCTCAGTGTAAGCAGGTATACATATGAGAGAAATAACTAGTGAAATGAAATGCATATCTGTGGGCAAAACCAAGGAGTATTAGTTGCATACATCTGAGGGTTAACTACTAGCTCACAAAAGGACCTTATCATTGCTGACAGCTGAGCGAAGACTCATTTCAGTTTGCTTAAAAGCAAGATAAATGGATGCTCAAGAAGATGAAACGAGCTCAGAAAACAAGATGTCAGATATGGTCAGACGTCAGTGTGGTCTAGCACATGTAGCTTTTTTCCAGCACCCTACTCCCACCTTCCACAGTGACCTTAGGAAAGGTTACAAGGTGCTGCAGTATCAACAGCAGTGTGAAATCTATTGATGAGATATACTAGGGAAGAATTGAAGTCACATGGCTTAATAAGCATATTAGCACCCATTCCACTACAAATTAGAATATTAGGACAAGAGAGATGAGAACAAATGGTACTATATTTCCATGAATGATGTGAACAGTTTACACTTCAGAGGTACAAAAGAAATACATGGAGAAACTTTACCATGAGGGTGACAGAGCACCGGAACAGGCTGCCCAGGGAGGTTGTGGAGTCTCCTTCTCTGGAGACTTTCAAAACATGCCTGGACGCATTCCTGTGCAACCTGCCCTAGGCAAACCTACTTTAGTGGGGAGGTTGGGCTAGATGATCTCCAGAGGTCCCTTCCAACCCCTACCATTCAGCGATTTTGTGACTCTGAGACAGTGTAAAACAAAGGTAAACTGACTTGAATTCTAGTTAAATCTGATAGCAGAGAAACAGGAATACTGAATGACATTCTATGTTTAAGGTAAAAAGCCACTTTTTGCAAACATTTTCAAATCCTTGGTCATCAGATGCAGAGCACTATCAAAAAATTGGCCATTTCTAAGCACAATTGAGAGGGAGTGGTTACTCTGTCACCTTTTATGAGGACAACTGGAAAAGTATTTTATCAGTTTCCAGGCAGAAAGTAAACAATTTCCAATTTCAAATTACTCTTAAGTATCAAGTAAATAGAGCTGCTGTTTTCTCAGGACATTTTTCAGCCGAGATCTAACAAAACTGATCTTCCAACAAAAAGCACACCAAAAAAACCAACCAAAAAAAAGAACTCAGTGAAAACCTCAAGCCCAACCAAATCGAACTAAAAAACACAAAAAACAAAGCCCACAAACCAACCCCTAACTTATCTTACAAAAGAAATGATCAAGACTCTTCACCACAGAGCAGGATTCTCCAGTTCTGCAGCGTGGTGAGACCAGAAATCGGAAATGTCCTGCAGGCAACACACTCAGACTGCGGGTAAACGATGAAAAGGCTGGGAAGCAACAGAAAGCAACTCTGCACTTTATCACGTTCTCCTAGTCACCTAGAGACAACTAATGAAGCCTTCTTAAAGGCTTTCTGTCCACTTTGCCCGAAGCAAAAGAATGAACTGTAATTCTAGAGTTTTAAGTGAGAGGAGAGTAGATAAAAAGTAAAATAAGATGACTCTTGGGTCTTTTAGGAGACTTCTCCGAGAACACAAAGATTAGCATTAAAAACTCAGAACTCAAACCAGATCCTTCTCATATCACCACTGCTGCTGAAAACTAGTTTTACAAGTTTAAAGAGCAGGTACACGGCAACATGTAGATTCTATTTTAAACAAGCTTAAGCCAAGTTTCGCCAATACTGGAAGCCAGTGAAAGCCAAGAGAAGCATTCCCGCAGTCACCCCACCCCAGCCACTTGTTTCCACTCCTGACTCATCCTCTCCTGCACCAGGGTAAACTTTGCCACATCTGCACCATTACCTTTTCTCCAACTTCAAATGACAACAAATGCATTAGCACACACACTAAAAGATCTCACAAAGTTCAAATCCATCATACATAAGGAAAAACTGGCGTTCAAATCTCGTACTCTCATGTTTGACCTTTGGGTAAGGCACAATTGCACATGTCTACGCACAGGTATTTGCACTGAGTAGTACTCAGACTCCACTGAGTGACAGCGGAGACTGATCCTTTGGTATCACTAAATCCAATGAGACAGAAAGCTCCAGATTAGTTAGTTACAATCTATTTACTTTGCATAGGAACAAAGAAACTGCCATACCAGATCAGACCATTTAAGCAGAACCCTACCACTTGCAACAACTAAGAGTGATAAAAATCAGACATGGTAGAGGGTGACCCTCTTCCAAAAGTACTATCAAGCCACAAAGCACAGAAGAGGTAGGGAGTGCATTTTATATCACAGCAGTATCCAGCTCAAACTGGAAGCAGAACATTTTGTGGCTTATTTAAGCAGCCAGTTAAAAATATCCAGCATTATGGACCTGGTTAAAAACCATAAAATTATATTTTGCCTTGGCTAAGAATAGGCAAGGTCAATAATAAGCAGTATTTTTTACCTTAGCTACATTCTAACACAAACAGGGAAAGTCATAAACATTTGAGTAAAAAAATCTAAAAAAAGCCAAGCCAAATCTTTGCCAATATGTGCATTCACTGTACATGCTCCCTCTGCTCCTACCCAGTCCAGTGCTCTGTTAAAGTGTTCACACCCTCCTTTCAAAGTCAAAGGTGCTACAAATTAATAACGAGTGCTAAAACTGACGAGGTTTTGCTAGTACACTTGCATATATAATTAAAACTTCAGCTTCTGTGTGTCTTTGGTGTCTCTAGCAGGTGTCAAAACAACAACTGCATAAAATACAGTATAAATGTCTACAAAGGTTGTCTTGCAGCTGAACTACCTGACAAGTCTGCCATACCTAGCACAAACATTTTCAAATTCAAACACTTAATTTTCACACAAATCACACAGTACATAGCTACTGTACACTGAGGAGATGAACAGCAGCATTTCCTACTTTTCATTTTTATAAAAAACATGCTACAGCAGTATAATTAAATCTGTACTTCAGTATGTAATAAGTCACCTACACCAATTTCAGACACAAATAAACATCACTTAAAGGGTCTGAATGTTTTAAAAGAACATTAAGGTCACAGAGATGGAGGTATGGTTTGCCTTCATGGGTTTCCCTCAAGTTACAAAAAACATACTACAGTTATCACTGAACTCACTGTTTGGATATTTTTATATAAACCAAATGAATATACTTTCAGTATAGATATAAGATAAGAGGTCTGAAGTGCTTTATGTTGTAGCTGCACTTCCTAGTAAAACAATTCCCTCCTCCCCTTACAATGATATAAAAAGATAGCTTACAACTTTCACAGCTTTTAGTGAAAATATTTGCTCTACTGCTGTGACAAGCAGAATGCTTGAGAGATTAAAGTAAAAAGGTAATATTTACATTCAGGATTTAACAGCAAAGTCAACTTCCCTTCTCAGCTTCATTCTGAGGTTCATTCAGGTCTCTCAGCATAAACATAACAGAAAATCTATTTAAAAAGAAAACAACTGTAATACCAAAGAGATTGATAGGGGGACTTTGGAGCAAGCATAGTGTCTTTAGCAGTAGATCCTTACAGGAAACTACAACATTTAAAAACAAGATAGAAAACTTCCACATAATACATTATTTTGATTACATCCTTCAGTTTTCCTCTCAATAAATGTCCAGGCAACAGCTGCACATACAAATTTAATGTGCAATATGTTGTTACTCATACAAAACTGAACTCCCTCCTTCAGCTAGAACAAGTCAATTAATGTTACAGTAAGGGCAAAGAGATATTTTAAATTCTTGGTTTGGCCTGACAAAGTAGTACTTTGTCTTAACATCTGTTTACTGATAACATGACATCCAGAATTACTGAGATATCCTATAAATGCTCATACAGAGTATTTTGAAGAACAAGCACTATTTATCTTGCCATGTATTTTCAACTGTACTTATGATAAATGCAAAGTAGACTATGTCTCTAAAATACTAAAGAGAAAAGCACTGGCATTTAGTATTTTCTATGATGTGTTAATATTCCTAGTCGAGTGTAAAAGAAGATTAAGGAGAAGGGTTTTAAGCTGCACATGCACTCAAAACACTGACTTGTCCAAATGCAGGTACTTGAAAGTAAGCAAAACTGTACATGTGAAGGGAAAAAAATTCCACAGCTGCTCTGTCATTGCTGCTGTGGGACTGAGCATTGATTGATCTTCCTGAACCTCTATTATCAAGCCTAACTCCTGCTTCTATCACCATGAGACTCTGAGTTGTTTTAAACGTGTTCCAACAGGGAGTCTTTATTTTACTTGAAAGCCATGAAACTGGTTACAATTGTATTACAAGATACAGTACATTATGATTTCATTACTTGGTAGAGATAAAGATGGTGTTAAGAATCATAAAAAGACAAGTTACTTGCCAAAAATCATATATTATTCCCCCCTCCACAACACTTAAGATATCCAACTAATCCTTCTGCAAGTACAGAGGCACTTTTTATCTTTTATGACCACGCTGTATGAAGTATTTTTACACTGCCCCAGAAATAGACCAAAATCCATTTGAATTGCTGAGAATTCATGTAAACAGTACATAGGTCTAAAAAAAGAGTTCCTATTACAGTAGTCTAAAGATAAGTAAACCTTTTTAAAAGTATCCTTGAGGTCTAACTGACATAAGATACAACCAGAAAGAATAGACAAGTCGTGTCCAAACTGGAGCTAGATTTCTTACAAGGCTTAAATAATTAGCCAGACAAACTGTAAGGCAACATTAAAAGAGGTCCCTGTATGTTGATGCCAAGTCCTTAAACTACACAGTCCACATCATAAAAACTTACGAGAAATCTATACGAAATTGTCAACTTCAGAATTACACTGTCACTTACCGCAGCGCGTTCCCACACAGCAAGGACCCAGCAAGGGCACCTCAAAGCTGAAACGTGCCCTGAGGCACTGAAACGCCGCGGCCAGGAGAGCTCGCTTCCATCCCGGACGCTTCTGCACGTGTCAAAAGGGCAGAACACGAGCAGTTCCATAAAGACTCAAAAAACCTTATCAACTAATATATACGATAGGCAAATACGGGCTACAAACACCAGGGCACTATAGGAAACCGCTGAAGTGCATCACCGAGACTAAATCACAACAAAATCAGTTTCTCTCTGAAAAAGCTCTCTAGGACGTGTGCATCTGAAAGCCTTTTCTCCCCTAGGAATTAGAGATCGGTTTTGCAACACCAGGATGCTTCAGATTGGAACTAGGCTTCGGAGGAGTCCTTTAAAAAAGAAAAAAGAGCCCGAACACCTCAGTTCTGCGCAGGCAGCTGCCGGGACGGTGCGGGAAGCGCTCGGGAGCCCGGTGCGCCTCGGAGGGAGCTCGGCCGTCGCCCGCGCCCTGGCCGGCCCCGCCGAGCTCCAGGCTCTGCGCGCTCCGTCGCCTCCGGCCCCGGCGCCGCCACCGCTCACACTTCAAAGCCCCGCAGGACTCCGGCAGAAGTCAAACACAACAGCACCCCCACGCACCTGCCGCCCCCCGCTGCTCGGCTTCTCCGACGTAGTCCCGTGCCGCTGACAGCTGGGGGCGGCCGGCGGGGCAGCCCCAGCCCGGCGGGCACCCCTCCCTCACCCCCACACCGGGTGCCCACCGCGGGATGGCGGCGGGCGAGGGCTGCCCCGCCAAGCCCCAGCCCTGCGCTCCGCCGGGCTGCTCCCACCGCCCCCGCATCCGCTGCCGGCCCGCGACCAAGCGACGGCCGGGCGCACGCGGAAGGGAACAGAGTGCCTGAGCCCAGCCCGAGCCCTGCCCGCGGTAACAGCCTCGCTGTCACCCGCCGCCGCCCGGGGTTCAGCCCTGCCCGCCCACATTCCCCCCTCCAGACGCCCCCTCACCTCGTGGGGGAGGACGGCTCCATCCTCCGCTCCGCGACAGGGTCACTCCCTGCCAGCAGCGGCTCCAGGAGCTCGGCGCAGCGGCCGGGGGAGGCAGCCGGGCTGGCGGGGCTGGAGCGCGGAGGCCCGGGCAGGCAGTGAAACAGCAGCGTCCCGGGGGACTCCGGCGAGGAGAAGGAGGAGGAGGAGGCGGTGGCCGGGGCGGCGGCGAGGAAGAGGGGCGCCTCGGGAAGCCGGTCCAGCTCCACGCTCCGCACTTTGCGCAGCTGCTTCCGTCTCCAGTCAGAGCGCTGCTCCCGGCAGCCGCCGCCCGCCTGCCGGAGGACCNGGACAGGGCCCGGCCCGGGGCCGGCCGCCCACCGACGGGATTGACAGGGTAGGGAGGGCCGCGCCCGGGACCCGGCGGAGGCGCCGCCGGGAGGACAGGACGTCTCCGCCCCCACGCGGCCCTCCCCGTATGTGGGAGAGCGGCGGGGGGTNTGGCCGGGGCGGCGGCGAGGAAGAGGGGCGCCTCGGGAAGCCGGTCCAGCTCCACGCTCCGCACTTTGCGCAGCTGCTTCCGTCTCCAGTCAGAGCGCTGCTCCCGGCAGCCGCCGCCCGCCTGCCGGAGGACCTCCTCGCCGCTCCCGGCGACGCCCCCCGCGGCCGCGCCACCCTTCAGGCTCCTGCAAGTGGCGACGGCCGCCTCCCCGCCGCTGTCTGAGGGTAATCCCGACGACGAGGTGCGATTCCCCGCCGCCGCCGCCATTTTCTCTGGCGGGTCACATCGGGCCCCCGGGGATCGGGGGCAGCCAGCACTGCGACCTGCTGCGGAAACAGCGCTGCCTGCGCAAACGGCGTAAAGAAGGGGCGGGCGGCAGGCGCGGATTGGCGGCGGCAGGCGGCACGGGGCGGGGCAGCTGCCTGTAGGTGCAGCGGGGCGGGGCCGCGTAGCGCCCCGCCCNCGGGGAACTCGCGCTGGGTCCGGTCGGCGCCGCACTTTGTCCCGTCCCGTCCCGTCCTGTCTCGTCCGTGTGCTCCCCGGAAGCTTCCCCGGTCTCCGTGCTTCCCGGGAGCGAAACTCTTGCGGGGCGTCGCTGCGTAGCGGCGAGCCGCCGGGAAATGGCTGCTGTACGCGGGCTTACCTGCTCACTCGCTGCGGGGGTCGGTACGGGATCCAGCGCGCATCTCGCCCGCCGCCTTCCCGGGTCTAACCTCACTTGGAGGGCGCCGCTTGGCCTGTCCTCGAGTGCTGCCGCATGTCCGCAACTGCGTGGGAGCGTCAACGTCTGTTCGGAGCACACCCGTTTCCGTGTGTGCGCACGTAGGCGCATCGAGTGTAGATCACAGCCTGCCACACATACCCACCGCGGCGGCTGTTTCCCAAGAGACTGGGAGAGAGGAGAAAGGCAGGAGACATCACATGACCAAAACCCTGGGGAGGTCCAAGTGAAATTTACTCTTGGTCTAGATTTCCACTCGACCGCAATTGGGTGGTTCTGCTTTCAACCTACGAGCTGCAGAGAAGGGACTTCAGATTTTGCAAGAACAGACGGACGTAGGTTACTGTCAGAAAGGTGCTGTCTTGCTGCCGTTAAACAAGCCTACCTGTTTGAATGCCGATTTAATCTGAGATGGGGAAAGGAAAGCTAAATGTTGCCATGCGTTCCAGGTTGTTTCCAGGGTGGTATGGTTTTGAATGCAGCAGAAATCACACAATTCAAAGAACTTTTCTTAACTGATTATCTTAGGCTTGTTTCTCAGGATTTGGTATGTGTCCCCCAAGTGTAACACTAAGCATCTTGACGATTATTATTAGTATGGTCACTTTGCAGGGATCACGGCTTTGATCTAAAGCATTAGTTGAATGAGAAGTACCTTCTAATAGAAGCAGAGTCTTTCTTGCTTTACATATGTGATCAGGTGCTGACCTAAATGCAGACCCATTGTTGAAGGGTGTAAGGGGTAGATTAGAAGAGGTTTTTGATTCTAGACCTGTGAGGGCGAAAGCCGGAGGAGACTGTAGTCCATATAACTGCAGAATAGTATCAGTCTGCGTGTAGCCTCAAGGTCACACTAAGTGAATAACGTAGGTGGTCTGTCAAGATGCAATGTTGTAACTGCCCTTATGAAGGTTTTTTTTTAGTGAAGGATGTGTGAGAAAGTTGTGTTCATTGTAATCTTGTAAATAGGGTACCTTTGAGATAAGCAGGTCATCTAAATACAGTTTTGTAATGTACAACTCAAGGATATATATTTAAAGAGAAATTAACTCTGAATTTCCTAAAGATAGTTTTTGACACTTATTTAAAGCCTCTATTATAAATTGGGAGCAATTTTCTGCAAGATTCCTAAAGCAAGCCTCATTGTCAAAGTGGGGATCTTACTAAATGCAGGGAAGAACAGAGTGAAGTATGTGCTTTGTAGAAGCAGCATGAGGTTAGTTGTATGCCAATTCTGAAGCAGATGGTTGAAATGAACTACCAGTTGTTATCAGTGTAACCTCCATGTACACAGGATCCTCTAGTCTTCAATAGGAAAAAATCCCCAACAAATGGTGCACTATTCTATCTTCCTCCGCAATAAAATCACATTCATAGAAAAAAGTTTAAATCCCTGTGCTTTTAAAGTAAAAAAAAGAATCCCTATGCTTCTTCTAAACAGAATAAGAAAACAGCTTTAGGAATTTACCAAACACTTGTCACGTGGAGGAGGAATACTGCTTTTAATAGCAATTGGCTAGAAAAAGATACAGAGGAGAAAAAGCAAATCTCTAATAAAAATAAATTTGGGTGATAAGAGTGCATACACATCTTCTCAGTCTGACAGGGTTCTAGGGGACACCTCTCCTAGAGTGCCCAGGCTCCAACAAAGCTCAGAGAGGAGGGAAACTTGGGAAATTGAAGGCAAAATGTCAGAGTGGTAATGAGGCACTGAGGAATGTGCATGTGCACGGAAGGGAAATGCTTTCTGGAAAGCAGCTCAGAACAGGACAAATGTGAAATCCAGGAAGAGTGGGAGGCACCAGCATAAGAAATAATTAAGCATGGACAAGTACTATCACCATCCCTGTTAAGGCATGACTTTGCCTTTTGAGTAAGGTAACTCAAGGTTTTGGGTTACTTTTGGATAAAATGAAAGTGGAAAAAGTGGAAAAACCCCTCACTGTTTAGTCTTTGAAGGATACATGACATGCCTTACAAAGGCTGTTTATCCCCTGATCGTTGGCTGAAATTCAAGTCTAATAAACTAGTCTCATACATTTTGCCTATGATCCTTCTTCACTCTGCCTTGACCAGGGCAGCGCAGCAGCAAGCAAGGGAACACCTGCCATGCCTCACTCCAGAATGCTAGGCAGGGCAACGCCGGTGTGCAACGTAGATTTGTGCACAATAGAGAGCCTCTGCTAGAGGTACTGAGTTCTGCAACCAGTAGCTGACCATGCTGGCTAATCTCTGTGTTTGCTTGTGATCTGCTCTTAACAATGCTATTGCACTTAATCAATGTCGGTTGACCTGATTGTAAAAAGCATGAAACTTGCTGAAGAGCTCAGAAACATATTCAGTTGCCTCTTGCACAGATTATTTCTCAGTCTATCTAAAGTACAGCTCTGGATGGTAACATGAGACTTAGTAGTTTTCAGTTGGCCTGTTTCCCCTAAGTCATGAGTAGCGGCACCCAGGGTTTGTTATGAAACAGAAGCCTTTGGTCTCAAATTAGCATCGTGCAACATTTGGAACATCAACTGTTGTACACAAAGAAACTTCTGTTTGGGAACGCACTAAGTTTTTGCAAGCCAAGGAGTTTCCTTGTTGCACAAAACCTGTAAGAGTGTCATGAATAACCAACGATTTTCAACATGCTAGAGACAGGAATCTGCCATGCCCCTGAGTACATAACCTAGGCATCATCATCCACAAACAGAATAAATCTGAGAGATAACACAATCTGTAGCTTCTGGTCTTGACTAAACATGCAAAAAGTGCTATAATAGTGTTTACAACTGGATTCTCTCGGTCTTGTTCTTCTGTGTAGAAAGACTTATCCCTACCTTGATCTTCCATTCATTCTTTCCACTGAGAGAAAGGGAAAAACAAACCTGGTCCTAAGATAAAATCCTTTCCTGTTTGCTCCTCTGTGTAATGGAAAAGTCAAGCTACTAAATGAGGTCCTTTTCATTCTTGTTTCCTCGGACCTGTTGAAAATCTACTGGTGTCTCTGTTGCCTGTAGAAATACTTTGCCATCTTGCTGACGCTCAGTGCTTACTTCATAGTGTAACAGGTATGCCTTTAAGAAGGAATTCCACCTCAGAAAATCAGGATGCCGTATCATTTTTCAGGAAAGAAAGAGCCACGTTAAAGCAGCATCTGTTACAGAGAATTCTATGGGTTTAGTTCAGACACTGGCAATGTCTAGTCTCATTGTTTAAGTATCTTTCTTACTGGTTTACCTGTTAATTTCAGTATTGATTACCATGGAAAATGTGTTTAAAGAATTCTTCCCTCACATTTCAGTTCACACAGAACTGAACTTTCATTAACAATGAATTTTGGATCCACAAAATTTAAGATTATGTCTTGCCCTGGGTGTCACATTATATCAGAAAAGAGCTGTACTTAAACCTCCTTCTGCCAAAGCATGTAACAACAGCTCTCTGTTTCTTTTTTAAGAACTAACAGTACTGATGTTTCTTCTAGCAGCCCTGCACTGTCTAGTCACTTGCATCACAGATATAAATTTTTTTCCTGCATCATCTACTCATGAACTGGGGAACTTTTTGGTCTATCCACCATATGATCCGAAGCAAAAACATGATCTGTTCCTAAAGAGCTTGCAATCGAAGTATGAAAGACAGTGCTATATCAGCAAGCTAGATTGCAGTCTTTATACAGTGGAAGTCCATCTGCAACCTTATTTTTTCTTGTCACTTGTTTGTACATCTTACATTAAATTGTTTCAATTTGTGACCTCAAGTCTTTAAAAGGTCAATACTTCGATTTGTATCATCTGATTGTACATCTAATTTGGATGTTCTTCCTGGCTGTGCTACAGAGGATTTTTCTGACTTCAAATAAGTCACTGTCCTTTCATGGCTCAAATTTCCCAACTGTAACTGGGTAACAATTATATTTTCCTACATCAGGCCTGTCACAAGGGTAAGGGATTTAATATTAGTGATTTTCCAGGTGAACCCTTGCTCAAAGGAAGTATAGTAATGAAGTGAGCAAGACCTGTTAAACCTCTTTTCGTACATCACTCATAAATATCTACAAAAATTATCACAGCTGTCAGCTCTTTCTTATATTCTTCCAGACTACAAAATTGACAACATAGCTTTCACACAGATCAGCAGTTACATCTATTGTAAACACTACTATCTGTTCCCTCTCCAGGGTAAAGCAGCTGTACCATTTCAGACTCAGGAGACCAGCAACATCATGGTTTTCTTTTACTGCTGCCACTGGCTATTTCATCTCTTTCAGCCTAGGTGCTTTCTATTCCTTCTGTAAGACAAAGGCATGGGGAATAAGCACAGCTGTTAATAAAACTTTGGAAACTTTTCTCCACTGGAAGATATAGAGTTCCAAATTATAAGGGAATGGATGCAAAAGTTCAATCTTATTTTTGTCTCTAAGGACAGCATAGCAACGTACTGAAAGGGAGCATGAAGGGCCTGGGTGGAAGAAGAACTACTTCCTAACTCCCACCAAAGAGAACCCCACAGTTATTCTTTTCATCTGCCTCCTGCTCTGTCATTCTTCTGCCAGCAGCAGAATCATACAGCACCAGCAAGAAATGCAGTTACTAGAGGACAGTAACATGACAATAGCATAAACATTCAACCATTAGCAAAAATAAAAACAAGGCCAAGTTTTTTTGGTGTGTCTCAGCATGGCTGTGGGCTGCGAACCAACAGTCTTGCATGATTGGTATGTCCAGCACATACCACGCAAGCCTTATGAGGATCTTGTAGAAGAGGAACTGACAAGAGTGACACAATTTGACAGCTACCTCTGGATAACTGCCTCCCTAAATAATCATCAGACAAGCAAGGAACTGGCAAGAACACCCTCCACAGAATACCTACTTGCTTTCTCCAGAGCCAGTGCATATCTGAATAACCATTGCTGGGTGCAGTAATGGCATCCAGCCTGACACATTCTCTCCTTCCTTTTTATTTCTATTCCTCCCACCCTGCTGCTCTAGTAATACTGTCTGTATGCTTTCATTCATGATGGCTAGCTGTGGTGGCAGTCCTGTTCCTCTTCCTAAGTGCAGCAGGCAGACCCGCCAAGGCCTTTGCAGCTGTCAGAAGGAATAAGAAAACTCAGCAGTGACATTAGTGCCTAGTTCATCCTATGATCCCTTTATGCCAGGCCTGTCGATTTTATGGCACAATGGCAAAATTGAATCAAATAGCTTTTTGCTGTAGTGATGGGAAGGAGTCCACAGATCTTAAAAATAGTTATAACATATTTTCTGTTCAGACAGATCTTTATCATATCTACTTTTTTAGAAAAGGCTGCATAATTTTTTTCCTAAGCTCTTTTTAGTACCTCCGGCAATGATAGTAGGTGCCACACTACTTTATTACTTGTGTGACAATGACAGTCCTTTAGAATGGTGTTTCCAAAGCTACTTAATCACAATGTCCCAAGCTATCATCTAAACTAAACATCCTCCAAAGTCAGGTGATCTAGGCATGAGTAGTAGGCATTTGCCTATACTGAGACAAAATATTTTCGACATTGTGTTGCTTCAACAGTCTTCGCTTTTGTGCATGTATAAAAGAACCCAGCAGTCATAAAAATGTTTCCTGAACAGTTTCTGGAAAAAGAAAAATTGCACTGAAGAATTCTGAGGAAAGTAACTTTTCAGTCTTAGTGTTTGGTTGGCATTAAAACCAAATGCTTTATCTTTATATTGCATGAGTAGCTGTCTCCAAAAGAAATACAATGAAATAAAGCACAATATATCTTTGCAAAATAAATTTCTTACCTTTCTTGAGCTCAGGTTTACTGATAAAAAGGTATTTTGAAAAATATCCTATGTATTCTACAGTATAAACTACTTCTTGAATTTGGTTTCTGTTCCTGGGCTTTATTTATCATTCATAAAGCTCTTGCTGCTCTATATCATAGCTTCCTTTGCTATACCTCATTCATTTACACTTTTTATGTTTTTAGAGACTAATGAATCTCACCTATCAAGAAATCATCAGTAGATGATATCCTCTGCTTTCTGTTTCCCTCTCTTTGACTCTGAAATCACAGAAAATAAATGTATTCGTTGACCATCTTTGACATTTGCGAAATTAATGTGCATGTAATATAAGCACATTTATATACTATAAATGTATGTATAATATATAAGTTGTTTCTTTAATAGATTGGATTTATATTTTGCAATTGTAGTTTTGATGATTTAATTTCATCCTCCTGATGTAGCCTAAAAATATTGTCAGGTTACAAAACTGAGCTGACTTCACATACTCTACATGTTTGCACTATGAAAGGCCTTGAGAAGTAAAGAATGACCTTGACAGATGATGTTTGTGTAGATTTGGGGAAGGGCACTAATTTAATGCTTCCCAAGGTAAGATACATAATTTAATTTGACAGATTGCCTGTGTTCCTTGTTCTTTGTGGTTTAAGCCAAAACTTTTCAGATTTTGAACATAGGCTTGCAAGTCTCAGGAGCATAACTGACCAGTTACTCTTGAAGGTGTTAACCATGCAATCCACTTCCAGTGCCTTGTGTAACTGCTTTTCAAGGATGGTGCCTTGGTCAAGTTTATCATGCATAATATTAACGGTGCAAGTCTGATGAATTCAAAAATATATGTCACTATTTTCTCTTTGATATAACAAATGAACACTACTGAGCTGCTGCTCTTAGTTTCTTGTCCTCTAGGCACAAGATTTAGAGGTGATTTTATTTACAAATGTTGACACCAATCTCATTACGCTAACTTCTTTAGGTAGTTTCTAACATCTTAATCATAAAGCTGCATGAACTGTCTGCTTTATGTTGAAAGGAACAATCTTCCTTTTAATTTCTATCCAAGATAAGAATGTGTATTAACATATTTATGTATTAGTCACAGAAGTCTTGAGATTATAACTATTTGTTTACTCTGTTTAACCGGAACAATGGATCCTTCTCAGGGTGGTAACATACATTTTAGTCTACAGTAAAAGCTACTACAGGCTCCTTTCTAATAAATTCTTTTACCCTCTGGATCATACCCATGTATATTTTAAGTACAGAGAGATACCAAATGTAAGAATAAAATGGAAGGTGAAGAAGCTAAATGGAGAAAATAGCGCCTCCTGTTATTTTTAAGTTCCTAAACCTCAAACTTACTGAGTTATTCCCAAATTCTTTTGTATATTCTAACTCCCCATTTTTACTATGAGTAGTGATAACATATATTCCTTATTTTTCACAGAGAACTCATATTATTTAGGTTAAGTTCAGTGGAAGCACTTGCACATAATTGCAGCAACATTTAATTTGAGGGAAGCCCAGCTCTCCACATCAGTTAGGTACAGGCAGACATTAAACTCATTAAACCCTAAGAAAAGGTACTTTTCTCCTCATATGTTAAAACAGCCTCATAGTTCAGGTTAATCCTTTATTCTTTTATCCTGCCAACTAGATTTCAATAGAATAGATTGCCATTCACTGCAACATTAATCAGTACATAGCTCACTTCTCTCCCTAACTAATAGAGTCCCTGTTCTTTTCCACAAATCAAAAAATCCCCCCAGATTTTTAAAATTCAACTTTGTTTTGGGGAATCTTCAGTCTCAACACAATGGTTGGATATATGCTTCTATAGAGCACTGTATATATCCAGCAGAGGCTTCAGCTTCAGATTTTGAAGGAATTGGGGAAGTATATACATTACTATGTGAGAGTCTAGATATCAAATTATATCACAGCTCATCTTTTCACCATTCTCAGTCATCCAGTGTTTGAAGGAAGCTGAAAAGCACCAGAAAAGTGTTACTTGAGAAAGTCATGTAAGAAGAATGTGACCAATTGGAAATGCCTGCAGAAAAACAAAACTTCTATTTTTTAACCCCAGAATTTCCCCTAATATAAGTGATATAAAGTAACTTATTTATGCCTAAACCAAACCATGATTATTTCTCAAACTCGTGAACATGTGTGTTAATCAGTCAATAAATGCAAAATTATTTCTATGTATTTTTTTTTTCCCTCAAAATTGTCTTTGGTTCTTATTTTTCATTCTCAAATTATTACCCATTATGGTGTACTAGAGAGGTATGTAACATAAACTCCTGTCTCCTTCCTCCTTCCCTCTTTTTTTAAAGTACTGGAAGATGAGAAGCTAAATTCTGATGCATTTTGATGATGTCATGAAAGCCAAAGTTGTAGCTATAAAAAGAAAATATTTCTATTTCCCCTACCCACAAGAAATCATGAGATAAATAGCTACTATTTGGAATAATAATTCATATCTGCAACTTAGACTAGCTTTATAAGCCTGTCAATTTGTTTAAAACCGTAACCAAAAGCAGATTTTATACCAGTTGCATGTTATAGAACTTCATGAGGATGTTTGTAGTCTGTGTTGGTACCTCGAAAGGCATTCCAACCATCTTATTTTAGTAATTGTATCATACCAACGACAACAAAAGCTGTCCTGAGATTGAAGTGTATGATGCTTTCAAAGTGGGTTCATTGTGAATATTCGGAAGGTCGTAGGTCTGAATTCCACTGATGCCTCACATTCTAGTCTTGTTGCAGAAGATGGGAAAGTAGGAAAGAAAATTTTGCTAGTAAGTCCAAGCTTACCGTATGATTTTCTGAGTATTTTGGCATTCATTGGTCTACAAGAGGATATGTGGAGGCTCCAAAATTAGAAAAAAAGAGATGAAATCTGTCCAGTTCTCCTTTGCAATCTCAACTAAGGTTTTTGTCCTGGTTCAGCCAGGATAGGGTTAATTTTCACCAGGAGTTGCTATTCGATACCATGCTGACATCATGTCCGGTACTCAAGGCGCGGGCAGAGCAGTCCCGGCTTTGTCTCAGCCGGGCTTCCTCGCTCTGTGTCTGTAGCTGTATCCACGCAGTCTGTACCTTTATACCTCTTGTTTTGTACATTGTTATCCCTGTTGCTGTTACTGTTGTTGTGATTGTTGCTTTTGCATCGTTGTATTAAATACTCCTTATCTCAACCCGCAGGGTTTGTATTTTGCTACCTCTCCCGTTCCTGTCCGGGGGGTGGGGGGGCAGCGGCCACGTGGTGCCAGGTCCCGGCAGGGTTTAAACCACCACAGTTTTGTAGAGCACCAGTCATGGTCCAGATGGTTCAACTCCAGTGATGGGGGAAGGATGCTGTTACCATTCCTGCTAGGGTCGCTGGGCCCAGTGAAAGTAATATCTGCCTGAAGTTGTCTCTTGCCCAGAGTCCAACACTAAGGATTCTGGATCTTTTCCCTATGACAAGTTCAAGTGTAGAAGAACATCTTAAAAAATGAAAGGTATTTTTATCTATATAAGCCAAAGATAAATCAAAATATTATGTGTAATCCTCCCATGTGTCTAATGAAAGGTGTTTGGTATATTGTGTTAATAATGATGTAAAGATCTCTTTAAACAAAGCATTTGTTGCAAAGTAGGTCGTTACAGTTGCCCCACACCTTTAACTCTGTTATCCTCTGAATATCCAGACTTTATTTGTATAACAGCAGTTCCTAAAGCAGAGACAAGTGAAACAACTTACCATCATACGGAAGACTCATGACCTGAGCTGGAAGCAAAATTGGATGTGACCATCTGCTCTGATCTCTAGGCACAGATACATCTCCCTGTGGAAAGATAGACTTACAGGGCTTCCATGCCATGGATGGGGCTTCCTCTTTGCCTCAGCAACAAATGTTTTGAAGAGGGAGATCTAGTTCTCCATTCAGTGCTTCTTAGTCTAAATGTCATTTGCAATTAAGATAGTAGGTTGACTAGATACTGTTTTTCTTACATTCAAGCACCAAAATACTCTTACTGAAATCCTTACAGACTTGTCTAAGGCAGAATATGTTTAACTCTCTTTGCTGCAAAGACATGTGCTTCTCCCACAAATTAATACTAAGTCATCTAGGATTGAATGAATTCATCTAGGCCATTACATTCTATGTCACTTATTCCCTCTTCTTGTTACAGTCAAAAAGCCCCACATTAATGTTTTTAAGATCTAGTAATTTTTTTATAACATGAGTCAGATAAAGGGATTTGTGTCAGGATCATAGTGAATAACAGCTTTTTTTTCACTTTAAAAACATGGACAAAAATTACAGTTCCTTCCAAGACACACTGGACAATGGACATGGTTCAATTTTCATTAGGTCCAGGTAGCAGAAACCACATCAAAGGGGCCAGGAAGTCTGCAGAATAAAGAGCCTGCAGTGGTCACACCCTCCTCTTTGCCTGCACTGGGCTCAGCAAAAAGCAGACTGATCTGGCCAAGAATGAGTTGATTCAGCATGCTCTGCTGAAAAGGCTCTTAAGCTGTTCCAGACAAAACTATGAGGAAGGATGACAGCGACAACACCATCTATCCTTCAGGCTAAGTCATGTCCATCCCTTCATGTGTCCTCCCCCCCACCTTTGGACTGCTGCCAAAATGAATTTTCTCCACTTTAAAATATACTAGGAAGTCCATGTCTGGCACAGGTTGTTCCTTAGTTTTTTTCAATTGTACTCTGTGGCTGCGTGATCTGCTGAAAGTTGCAAGTACTGCAGCACAGAATAACATGTGGTTAAACTTCAGGTAGAAGGGCTGGATCTTGTTTGCCGTTACGTTCATTTGTATATACCCGGAGTTAAAACAGGAGGAGGTGAAAGCTAGTGAGAACTGGTTGCTGCTGAAGTGCTTGCTTCAGAGAATTTTGCTCTGCACTGCTTGACCTACAAATGCATTCTCTTTCCCCTGTACTTACAGCTTCAGGCTTTTTCTTTGGTCTTGTCTGTACTGCAGAAGTTGCGGTAATTAAACCGAATCAGTTTGTAAAGGAATATATTATATCAGAGCAATCCTCTTGTGGGAAGACTCAGAGGCTTCCTGAGTAATTCCCTGAGATAAGAATGTTTCTTTACCCTCAAAGTCTCTCATTTATTTTTTTTTATCAATGGGTCTCAGAGCACTTTATTAAGTAGGTCACTGCCATTTACTCTGTTTTGCAGATGGTGAACAGATGAAATGATTTGCCTACTGTGGGCAAGTAGAAAGCTGGGAATAAATACCTGAATCTGCCCAATTCAGTGTTTCAGCCACAAAGCCACATGAAGTTTCCAAGTTTTCCTGCCATGAATGTGCTTTGAGGATCACATTTCTGCTATCCTTGTAATGACATACAAGTAATTTCATGGTAATCATATTAAACTTGTAAAAATACAAAATAATAGGTCTTATTTGCTGTACTTTAAAGTGGTTTTTATACAATGTTAGCTCCTAACAGAGCCCCCCTCTCTTAGAACATACTTTTTGCCATGCAAAGTATATTGGAAGCATCTGTAAAATGTCTAGAGCCTCTTTTCCTACGTCAAGGCCAAGGCACAGAAAATTTGCTCCAAAATTATGTTCAGATGATAAATAAACCATCTAACAGACAAAATACAGTGCTATAGCAGAATATAAATCAGCCAAAGTGTGAGCATGCAACTAATTTGACAAGGAACAAGAAGTAATAAAAATTATTCTATTGAAACACCACCTCATTTTCCATCCAGCCTTCCGGATGCAGAGATAAACTTAGCTTATGTTTTCAGTAAGGCTGTCCTAAGACAGAGATATCAGGTAGTGGGCTGCTAGTGAATATTTTTTCTATTAAACGTTCTTCTCTCAGTGGAACCTGAAGGATGTGGTAATATCTCCATCCTTTGAGGTTTCCAAGGCTCAGTTAGACACTGATGTATTGATGGCAATAGTCTTGCTTTGAGCAGGAGGTTGGACTAAGTAATCTCAAGAGAGCCCTTCCAAACAACATTTCATCAGTCCAGCAGTTTTAAGCTTGATGCGAGTGCAATGGATATTATATCTGGATTGTCATGTGGTATCTGAAAAAAAAAGTATGAGAATGGATGAGCTCTTGCAGAATTACCAAGTTAGTAGAATTCTTCATCTCAGAAAAATGGAAGTACTTGATTTGCGTTTATACACTGTCTGTTATGGTATAAGAGGAGTTAATGAGGCTTTTATATTGCTTAAATCTTGTATTATATATGAAGAGATGCTGAAGCATTTTATTAATAGATCACAGTCATTAACTCAGTTTTACAGATGAATAAGAAGATGAGTTCCAGTTATGGATGATAATCAGCCTTTTTCTGTATTCTGGCATTTGTCTTTCCATTTGCAATAAAAAGAAAATTGCAGATCAGCATAGGTATTGTGATCTGAAAACTTTTTCTTTTATATTAACATTTTGCCCAGTACTTCTAAAGGCTACTAACTTGCAAGAAGGATCTGATTATGGGAAAGGTACCACAGTCTTATTTTACAATCAATGCCTTATTAGAACTGGGAAGACACTTACCTCTTTTGTCATAGGGAAAAAGCTAAAGGAAGAAAAGTCCAAGTATCCATGTTATATGCTATGTAGAGCGTAACTAATCCAAAGCTACCACTTTCACATACATGCTATGCATTGCCACTAACGAGAGTCAGGCAGAAAGGGTTAAGGGAGCCATTTTCTACCTAGAAATCTCAAACAGTGTTTGTCATGTAGTTGTTTGGTTAAATTTTGTTTGAGTAAAGAAGGTCTTACCTTTAAATAAGGTCTAAATGCCCTGTTCTGCTGTTTTCTAATTAATTTTTTGGTTCATTTTAAGTTATTTATTTCACATTATAGTATATAAATTGATCATATATCAGTTGGACCTGAAATGAAATGCCTTATTAGAAGAAAATATTTGATTTGGTTTCAGCTGATTTTTTTTTCTTCAGATTTTTCACTTGGAGTGTTAATTTTAAGAGAATTCAAAAGAAAGCCAGATTTTGAAATGAAGAACTCCTTCTGCTGATGAACTCCTGTGCTCAGTTCTGTTACTAGTCACATTTGCAAGATTCTGGAGAGCTTACAAACAAGTCAAATCTTGGCTTCCTTTAAGTCAATGGGAGTCTTTACTCTGACTGCAGTGGTAACATTTGGGTAGAAGTACTATTTATTTTTTTTTTAACAAATGAGATGCTTATGTTCAAGGCCTTTCTTTGGGAACACCTAAAATATATTGGGTTTCTAATGTTTCTATATATTGCTATACAACTGCAAACAATCTTTGTATACTGCTGAGTTTTCCCAGAGCAGTTGATGATGAACAGTTGCTCAAGCAACAGTAAAACAAGGTTAGGATGGGCATTTGTCAAAGCTATCAGAGTTATTTTGTGTAGAGTGCAAGTTAGTGGTATTTATTTTGTGTCTCCTGCTAAACTCATTCAAAGAATAGCATCTTACTAGAAGAAATATGCATAAATCAAGAAAAAATCAGAGGCAGACAGTATCAACATAAGTACATTGGAGTTCTTGTTAAGCATAGATTAATTGTGGTTATTTTACAACTCTAGAAAAATCACTTCAGATGTAGAAAAGTGTCATGGTGCTAGGAAGACATATTCAAAATCCTGTTTGGTTTGGGTTCTTTTTCCAAATGTTTTTTCTTGTCCTGAAAAATGAAATTATGTACATAGCAACAGATACATATTTTAAGATGTCAAGTCAAGGGTCCTGCTGATTTTTGTTGCTACAAAAAATCATATGTCATCCTTTTACTTAACTTCTCACTAGTTAAGTACCATCAAATGAAGAACAGCTGACAAACTGTCAGCTTGTACATCTGACATGACTTGATATATCTAAAAAGATGGATATGCAATAAAGTAACTGAAGTTTCAAGTTCAATAATCTTATTTTTGTTGGAAATTCTGAAAAATACTTTAAAGTACTTTCAGAAGGGAAGAGTATGTGCAAGTTTGCGGCAATATATTTTTAAAGAAGAATGCACTACAGGAAATTAAGATATACATGTGGAAGAACTTGATGCAAATAAAAATTTGCCGGAATAAGCCATGGCTTTCTAACTGTTCACATTTAACAGTTCCTAAAGTGTTGGTGTGTGAAGAAAGCTCTTCCCTTGCTTCATTTTAAATTAAATAAACTTATGGGTTTTATTAGTTTTTTGTTGGTTTTGGGGGTTTTTTTCATCCCATAAAACCCAGAATGTTTTGGGAGCCTAAACCTCCAAATACTTTCACTGGAGAATACATATATTCTCCTTTTATAGCCTTCTGAATCACAAGCTATGTCACACTCAAATCCTGCACTCTGATCTGGGTTATCTCTGCATCCAAACTGGATTCCCATTACACATGACTAATCTTTTGGGACCAAATCTGTTCAAGACATTACCAAACTTCTGAGCCCAGCAGCTTGGTCTCAGCATCCCAAAAGTTTTTATCCTCACAGTTGTGTCTCTTCTGTTTCTTATATGGTCTGTCTAAACAGAAGTTGTGCGACGACCCTGCTTAAAAACCCAACAAACTCTGCCAAGAGTGCTGACTCCTGATCAGACACAGCATGGCTGAGGCTGTCGACTCAGGACACTGCACTCTGTGCATGGGCAGCTGAGAGGGTCACAGATCAGCTGCCAAAATACTGCAGGTTAAACATGACATTTGCCTTCAAATTCTGCTGTAAACTGCACTGGTTCAGCAGCTTTTTGTATATATCTCAACCATGAAGGAAACTGGGGAATGGCAAATGAAATTGCCAGTAACAATCTTGTCAGCTATCTGGAGGTATGCTTTCCCCTCTGGTCAATTAAAACCCTTTTAAAAGCCACTCTGTTTGTTTGCTGTTTTTTGGGGTCAGATTTGAGCATATCCAGTTTAAAGAGCAGCCACAGCAACAACTATTGGCACAACAGAGGACATGACAGTTTCTAGCCTGATAGGAAGAAACAAGGGGCCATGGCTGATAACCTTGAAAACCATATTCCATCTCAACAGAATCCCAGTGTACAGCCACACCCTTGCTTTAATATGGCAATTTGATCTGCATATTACAAGTATACATATGCAGTCATTGTTATTTACAGCAAGATATACCCTGCTGTCCCCAGCCTGATAACATCACCCTCTGTCAGTTGGGCCTTACAAGCATTCTTATCCTCTGCAGTAGTTGTTCCTCACTGGTACCCATGGCACACGTGTGATAGACAGCAGCCACAGGAAAGCCTGGCATGACCAAGTCCCAGCAGAGTTCAGCAAAGAAGTTGGTGGGACAAGGCCTGGGGGACTTGGGAATTTTCTGGAGCTGTGCATTAGCTTACCCACCACCTCACCTTGATGTGTTTCCAGGGAGGGACTGTCTCCCCCATGTTGATACTACATGCTAGGGAAATTTTAATGAGCAGGGTTTGAAAGCAGCTGAGAGCAGGGTGTGCAGGCATGGAGCATATTAAGCAGCCAGGTTTCTTCTGTCTGAAGATGAACTAACACAGGCTGGAAAAAGGGCTGGACACAGCCCAGCCTGCCCTGCAATGGAGGATTGGGACACTGAGACATCACCCTCGTTTCTGTCAAAACCACTTCTAAACCTCCTTCTACCCAGCCACTATAACCAGTAAACAGAGGTGAGAACAGAGAATCTGTTTGCATTTTATGAGCCAGTCACATAAAAACCATATGTGCAGAGTTTTAATAGTCCAGTGGCAGAGCCTTCAAGATCAGAAGCATAATTTTTTCCCTAACATCCAAACTATGTATATAAAGGCCATGACTACATGCATTTAAATGTAGATCAAAGTCTCACTGACTTGAAGATATGATGCACAAAATAACTTATCTGGGACTGGTACATCAAAGACCTTGAAGTAGGCAATACAGAAGACTGCCATCACAGCACCATTCATATTTGTGACTTCTAATGTTTCCCTCTGTAAATAAAAAGAATGAGAAAATGATCCAGTTTAATGTCTACAGACAAAGAAATCACCATACCTGCTTACTTTGGAGTGACAGGAATTCCCCTAACCGTGGCAGTGGCAGTATGCTAAGGGCCAGCATGGCTCACTGCCAAGGATGGACAGGTCCTTGTTCTAAATATCCTGATAGCTACAAACATACTCCACTGCAGGCCTATCACAGAATCACAGAATCACAGAATGCTAGGGATTGAAAGGGACCTTGAAAGATCATCTAGTCCAATCTCCCCGCTGGAGCAGGATCACCTCAACCAAGTTGCACAGGAACGACACCAGCGCTGGCAGCAAAACACAACAAGGTTTCTTTTGCTGTTGGAAACCATGAGACAAAGGCAGCCACCTGACAGGCTAGTTGCAATGGCCAGAGAATATGTGTTTTCCAGCAGCACCTCCCCTTCTTTGGTGTTTCTACTCAGTGATATGGTCCAAGTCACCTAAGCCAATGTTCATCACCTGAGCTATCCTGTCTACCTCCTGCAAGGTGACAAAACCCAAGCAATCTCCTGTACTTGCTGAGAAAAAGTTTTGAGACATTTTGAAGTCACACCAAGATTTATCAATTATGCCTTATATGGAGTTCTTGCAATTATAGTCAGAGATAAGCATTAGTCTCATATATAACTCTGTGGCAGTGGTACTAAAATGTATTTTTGTAGCAACCTTCCTCTTTCCTAATTTTCCAGCGATATTTAAAAGGAAATGTAAATTGATACTAATGCCTGTTGCCAAAGCAGACCAGTTTGTCTGTTGCCTCAGGATTGTGAAACTGATGTTGTGAAACAGCAGCTGAAAGAAGCTGAGCCAAAGACAAAAAAGGGGTGATTTGTGCTACTAACTTGAGAGAGAAAATTGTCCAGACACTTTAAAAATAAATAACGCACTGGTATCTTTTAACTTATTTCTGTAATCATTGCCAACTGCACACTGATTTCAAATCTTTATACTGTACAAAACTGCCAGCAGTTAAACTTGGCAAGGAGTTAACAGCTGAGAAAGGCAGAGAAGATGAATCACACTTATATATAGTACTGCACGTACTTAGCACTAAAAATTGTATATTTTGTAAAAGCAGAATAACCATGCAAAATTTCAGCATTCTTTCAATCACAATGCATTCACATATTTTAGCAACCTCTAATATAAGAGCAGTTTTACCAAAGCCATTTTGGAGATCAAATTCAAAGATCTGAAAGAGAATGTGCATTATAGTGTCCCTTAGAACAATCATCTTGTAAGTAACATACAAAGGAAACATCCTGTGTTTAGACAAGCTGAGCTGATTTCAACAAGGATGAAATTGATTTAAAGGTATGCACCTGCTGGGTCCATGCTGCTTACAATTAGGTCAGTTTTAAAGCCTACTAAGATCTATATGATCTGTACAAACACTCGTCAACTAGGTGCTGTCCCTCCCAGAAGTGTAATATGATGGCAAAACATGCTTTTAAAAACATATGAGAATGAAGCTGTGTCTACATATGATACTTTCTTTACTGCATGTAAGAAATGGTCAGGGAGGTTGAGAATGTATCCTTTGTTCACATGAATCACTCAAGACTATGTCGTTAGAAAAATCAAGCTCAAAACATGTCTTTAGCATCATATTCCTCTAAAAGAACATGGAAGATTATTGACACAAGAGTGGTAAGTGTTCTTTTGATTTAATTTCTTTTTACCATTTAAAGCTCTGTAATTTTTATGCCCTGGTCAGAAGGTTCATGGAAATCTGGCCTCTAATACTTGTAATAAGAAGAGGGGTGGGGGGGGTGGAATTAAAAAACATTCCTTGCATGGATTTGAATTATTATTTGTTTTCTTATTTTATAGCTTCGTGTAGAGGTACTCAATTAAGTAAACTGTTAGACAAAAGTCAGCCCATGCCTGAAAATAAATAAAAAGTATCGGTCGTGGTTAGATTGGGTTAGAATAATGAGATTGGTTAGAATATTGTCTATTTCAGCTCTGGGGTAGATCACTGTACTAATTATAAAAGACTGCAATCTGGTCTTTCAAGACCAGGTTGAAAGGGGTTTTGAGCAACGTGATCTAGTAGAAGGCGTCCCTGCCAATGGCAGGGGGGTTGGAACTAGATGATCTTTAAGGTCCCATTCAACCCAAATAGTTCTTTGATTCTATGACTTCTAAATGCGAGTCTTCTTCCATTTCTTAAGGGCTACATATCCTCATCTCTACTGCTACATAGCTGACAGTCTGAGACTGAGGAATGATCATGAGAAGAGAGATCTTTCTAAATAAGTGGTCAAGAGGCTTTCAGGTCAGGAAAGGATTGCAGCAGCACCACTGTATTCAGAAATTGGTACTATTGTCATGTAATTTGTGATGTACATCTTAGATAAGAGAGCTTCATAGTCCACAACAGTATAGCACTTTTATTAAATCATGAAATGGTTTGTAGAAAATAAACTTGGAGACTAATTTAAGTAGTTTATTTTCTGCCAAGCATGTATGGCTTATAGCAGGGAAAATTTCAGGCTTAATGCATATCTTCTCAACCTGTTTCTCATTTTACCAATTACACTAACAGAAAATTGTGGGGGGGAGTAGTTAACTTTGTGTCTAGAAAAACAAAATAATCAAAGAAAGGCTTTTTCTTTTTTTGCCTCCAGGAAAACACTTGAAAATGCTTTCTTTTTGAGGCAGTTTGATGCACAAGAAAGCATTATGCTCAAGGAAAGGAATTTACAATTTATATAAGATCAGACTGTTCTTACAGCACATTGCTGCTACACTACATGTGGTGCCTTGTCTGAACTCTATTGTAGACCATACTGGCTTCAGCTCTGCTCCTCTTTCATACCAGATACTGTTAGGGACAGATAGACAGATTAGGGAATATCTGTCTTCATTATGAAGTTTGGAATAAAATTTTCATTAGAACAAATGTGAAAACATATTCCTATGGAAAAGGAAGGTTAATTTTCCTTTAAAAACATAAAGTAACACATGGATATAGACATGGGAGAAGGCAGCAGTTTTTAATCTAAGAATAAGTCTTTTTAATATTAATGTGATCTTTCAAGGTGAAACATACTTTTCTTGTCTCAGAAAGAGATTAGAAAGTTTGGAATCTTCTATTTGGCCAAGATGTATTTTGCAAAATGCTAAGATGGCTTACAAAAGTTTTCTCACTGCCTTGTGTTGTTAGAATGTGCTAAATTAGCTGGCACTCATGGTAATATCTGTGCTGGAATGCCTTCTGATGTCCTATTTTGGGGGAACATTGGATAGGTTACAGACTGGCCATGAAAGTTGTCATATCAGAGTTACTTAGGAAGTACTTACTACATGAGCATGTGCAAAGTTTAACATGACTCTGAAAAACCCTTACAACTGTCTATGAATTAGTTATGGGACTTAGATCATCAGGTCCTGAAGGATTACAGAGCACATTACATCTGGATTTGTTTAACATAAGTTGAAGGCTCTCTGTTTAGCTGAAATTTCGGTGCAACAGACTATTTTATTTTTCAGGAAGCTCATCACTCTCATCAGGTTGAACCTGCTCTGCTGAAAGCACAGCTGAGAACAGAAGATACATCCATGCATAGCATGCTCCTAGCAGCTGTGAACCAAGGGTATCAGAGTTTTCTCCTAGACTTTAACTTACCTGATGTACATGCATGATTAAGCATCACTAATCTTTTCGTTGACTTGAAGTAAAAACCTATGCATTTGCATTTCAATAAATACAATGAAAATCTGGAAGCACATTTGTGTATATCTACTACAAAATAACACTTCAGATTATATTCTTGCAGGCTTTTGGACCTGAGCACTGGAAAATTTGATTCAAGATGTGCATGAAATACAGTCATGCTGCTGTGGATGCAAGGCTGTAGCAAGGACATCATGTATGCTTACTAGGGTGTTGTTCACTGATCACAGGGAAGATGGGATAGCCCTACAAATCAGAGGCTTGCGTTGACCTGTAGGATCACATGCCTATGCTGTGTTCTGCAGTTCATCTTATTCTGTCCTTAGACAAGAAGTTACCTTGGGGCCTTCAATGCCCTAAGCCACCCAGGAACAAACTAATACTTCTGGGAGAAAGAAAGGAGGAGAAAACACAGCATAGATAAACACAACTTTGAGGCAATAAAATGCTGAGAAATTGCTGAGAAAAGCAAAAATACTTGACCGGAGACAGAAAGCAGGCAGACAAAGGTCTGAGCTACATCTTTTATAAGTGAACATGTATTTCTGCATAGTTTGAACCTGTGTGCTATGATCGCAA
>VYZX01023430.1:42804-52807 GCA_013401335.1 Brachypteracias leptosomus
AAATAATATTGGAGTCTAAAATCCCTCCAAAATATGAAATAATCATCCTGGAAGTCTGGTTCTCTAAATACAAAGGAGTAGAAATACAAACTGATCAACACTCTTCCTTGAGCAAGAAATGGTTATACATAGGTGATATTTTGATTATCATCTATGTCACCTATCTCTGAGAGAATTATACATCTGTTTTCAGATATGCAGAGGGATGAAATGTAGATGAATCTTTATAGATAGAGTTGGAGGGAACGAATGGAGACAGAAGCTGACATTATTTCCCCTTNACATTATTTCCCCTTTTATTTTAAAAATCAAAATCTATACCAATGCTGTAGTTTAGCAGATACTCTTCTAAAGGGATTGTGAAAGATAAACGAAACACAAGTACATTAGCAAGTAACTTTTTTTTTTCACTGAAAAGTGGTTTGCACCCACTTGTAGACTTTTAGGGGCTTCCAAACAGAAAGAGATTGAAAAGCCTTGCTTCAGTTAATTTCCCACTACGTAATTAACATTCTTCTGACTTTAACCATCCCCAGTTTCCACCATGTTTCCTGCTCCCTGTCACAATGAATGGTGGTGTGTTGAAGGGAATTACTTTTAAGGATGAGATTTTCTTGTATATCTTGTACACAAAAAGAACCAAATCACAATGGAAAAANCCAAATCATAATGGAAAAAAAGTTTTTTCCTGCCATATTTCAAAGGAATGCACAGGTCAGCTACTTACACAAAGCTCACACAAGATAATGAAATTAAATCCTAATAGCACAGCCTATTACAGTAACAAACTACTGCAGTTACCAGAGATGTCAGAACGTAGAAGCTTAGTCACAAGTACTGATTTTTGAAACAGCTTTTAAGAGCCATCTTGATTCATACAGAGCACCCCAAGATGATATACTGAAACTCAAGTGGGAAGAAATTCTGTCAGTTAAAGGAATAGTATCCCATAACTGTAAACTAAATGCCTGGGTCAGTTTAAAACACAGAGGAAACCATTATTTTATGTTTTAAATTTTTTCTTTCTGGTGAAAGGCTAAGGAGAATCAACATCAATCCTTCTGACCTGGTAATGTTAGCCATTCCACCGAGTCACTGGGGCTAGTTACAGAGACGAAACAATGCTTAAGACTCTGAGCAAGATGAGGCCACTCAGTATCTCATAAGGTTTGGCCCTTAGACTCCAGATTTCTATATGTACTCCTGTTAACCTTATTAGTCTTGATATAGAGCCATTGTCAATTATTTTTCTTAGAACAGAGTGTATTTCTATTTGATCTATTTAATGACATAATACATTCTATTTAATGTAGTAGTACAACATTGTCTAAAACGCCTCATTATTATAAGGTTTTTTCTTTCAGCATCAAATATGAAGAAAGGAACAGTGTACAACACATCTTCCTTTTATGGCTGATGGAAGTGGCTCCTGGACTCCAGGTGATGTATATGGCATTTCATTTGGGCAGTAATTATACATCAACTAAAGAAAGTATTACATGCTGATGCTTTCCATGGGAATTTGGACTGCATCAACTTTTTGGCAGTGGTATGAGACTATTTTTGGTAGCTTTATTTAAAAGAATCCAGGAAATCAGTTTCATTTTAGTAACAACGTCTGTTAACGAAATACAAGGGATTTCACTTTGCTTAGCTATCTACATGAACACCAAATTTGAAAGCTTTTCAGGAGGTGTCCAGTTTTCATCAAACCTAGCTGTCAGAGTTAGCTTTTCACAGACAGGCAATAGGTCTGTCTCCATGTAAGTAAGGCATTTCTCCTTCAAAAACTGCCAGGCTCTATTCATTACTTCTCTTTTCCCTGTAACCATAAACAAGAATATCTTCTTGGGCCAGGAGGTCAGGACACAGGAGTAACTTTATATAAAACACAGAGTAATGGCCTACAGGGTCTGCTTTCTCTCCTAGGTTTGACCTTAGTCAAGCTACAGGTCTATCAAATTCTTACCTACTGTTAGAAAATTTACAAGTGGGCTTTTCTGCACTCCCCCATTTTTTCATATTTTCTAGTCTTTTATGAAAGATCTTTTTATAAGAGAGACAGCTATCTTCTGTGCTTGCACATCTGAGATCTGTCTGCAAGGATGGGCACAAAAACGAGCAGTACTATCAAGAATATCCGCAACTGTAATCATAATAAAATTATCTTGGGTCTTTATTTTAGGATTGGACAAATGACTTGTCTTTCTGCCCTGTATTTTTTCTCATTTGTGAGAGTGGAGAAAGTCAGTTTAGTCTGCTTATATCCTTTCATACTCTGAGAAAGATTGCCCTGTAATTTACAGAGAGCTGTGTTTAGCTTTGCCTGAGAGTTTGTTTGTCCTTACAGCATTAAAATAGTTTGCTTGAGGTTATGTTTCCTTCCATAAGAGTTTCTACTAAAACTTCAATTGGAATTAAAAGCAGACCAGAAGGTACCTTGCATTTCAACGTGTTTGTTTCAGGGTATGCTTACAATTGCTAATACTAACATGTTTAAACTACTGACAAATTAAGATTGAAATGCTGTACAAGAAAGAAAAATCTTGATTACTTACTATAAGAGGAAACAATACAACCAAGTGCCAGTCTTGTATTTAGCCAGAATAAATAAATAAATAAACCTAATTTTAAATTCTGCCCCAATCCCTAAGACTTACCCCTAGGAAGTCATCCTGGGAAACAAGTGTCCTTTATATATATAAAAGGAAGAAAAACACAACCATTTTTTTTTTAAAAAAAAGATCAGAAAATGTTTTGGTGAATACCTTGAGGTTTTCATATAGCAATTTTTAGTATTTGTTTTTATAGTAGTCTACTCTAAAATGAAATATGTTTTGCTTACTATGCTGTGGGACATAACAGTGTTTTCCTTTTCCCACAAGTAAGTAACTAGGACTTACTAGAAGCTACTGTATAGCTATAGCATTTTTAGATTTGTATGGAGGACTTAACTATAGTACCTCACACCTAGAAGAGGGCCTTCTGACTACTTGTGACTAGCCAGACATCTGAAGAATTTGGAAAAAAAAAAGTTCTTTTTATCTCTTCCATTTTCATAGACTTCTGCTGGGTGTGTTGCCTAGATGCACCAGGAAATCCAGGTATGCAAGGTTATGGTAAAATGTATCCAAGCTAACTGGAGGCTAGATTCGCAAGCTACTCTCAAGTGTCAAAAAAGTAGTTTCAGTGTATGAATAGTATTAGTGCACTCATTGCTCCAGAGTTGGCCCAGGCTCTTTCCAAGGGACAAGCAGCACCCAAAATGAAACCTGAGAAGGTCAGCATGCTGTATTTTTGAGTCTGTAGGAGGAAGAGCTGAGGAGCATTGCTTATAGTATAAGTTAGCTGCTGGTATGTAGTGTTTTCCACCTGAAGCTCCTTATCTGAAGCAATCTAAATGATCCACTTTCTTTCGCCTTGTCTGTCTTTTTCTGTTTTTCACATTTCACCCCACTGCCAAGATGTGATAACCAGTTGTAGGCTGCTTACAGGAGAGCCTTCAGTTCAGGTCCTCTTGCTGGCCGATTCAGGTGGATAACCTGACCTTCCATTTTCCATGTCTTTGGCATACTGACCATGGCTGGTGGATCCCTCTGAACTGTACTGTTTTGTGTAAAGAATAAAATGTTCTTTTTTGGGTGAGACCCTAATGCCAACACTTGTCATCTCAGTCCACAGCTATAATCATTCAGACTCTTAGGTCTTAGCTGTGAAGACTTATCACTTTGTAGCAGGGCAGTGGTGGGAAGTGAGGTGTCCAGAGAGGCTCATGCTTATGCATCTGCCTGGAGGTGGTGAGAGGTAGATATAGATGCAAAGCAACAGTAGTAGCCTGTGAGCAGGATCACAACAGTATTTCTGTACCTCAGGGAGACTCGTGTCCTGTGATGACCGTTCAGGGAAAGCATTTGTCTTCTCTTTATTTGTGCAGAGCTTCCATGAAATTGTACATCTTTTTACCTAAATAATAGTAAAATACCTCTTCTCAGCAACTGATCTTCAGCCACCACAAGGAAAAATTGCTAGGCTTGTTTCAAAGATGGCGAAACAGAAGTTTTAGGAGGCAAAAGGCTTTGTGTAAGGTGACCCAGACAGCTTCAGACTAAGTTACCTGTGAAGAAAGCTTAGGTTTCTTGAGCTGCAACCCACCACTAGACTGTGCAAAGGATGAATTAACATGGTAGGACTTAGTCTATTACAAAGGACCTGATCTCACAAGTTATCTCCTGATCTCAGACAGTGAGATGGTGTTATTGTGATGTTTCTTTCAGTCTAAAGCTGAGAAGTGCACTGAAGGGAAGCTTCTGTCTTATATGTGTGCTATGCTAATTATGCTGTTTCCTAAAAGAGACATTTAGTTGCATGGAAACCTCATGTGCAGTATTTTGAGGTGTGTTACATATTGCTCATTGTTTGGCTATCTCTGTTCTGTATGAGCAACTCAGTCCTGACTCTTTCCCTGTTGCTTTCAAGGGAAGTTTAAGTTAAGAAAGTTTTATATTACTAGATGTAGTATTCCCATACAGGCTGGAGGAGGAAATATGACATAGCATGGAACTGGGCTGCAGTCAGGGAAAAGGATGCTGAAGTCACAACAATTCTTGCAGATAAAAATGTGTCAGGCAAAATCCAGGGGAGATTTGATTTGAAGAGCGGGGCTAACTATTCTGAAGCATGGTCTGAAGTACGTTTGGCAACAGAGTGTGACCAATCACACAGAAATTTCTCTACTGAGTGAAGGTGCTTATCAGGGGCCAGATATTCATTAGCAAATTCCTTGCAACTGACCTGAGGAAATATTAGATGTCAGTGGAGCCATTGCAAGTCTGCATATATAGGTGATATATGATGCCATCTACTGAGATGCACACATGAAAATACAGAAAATGAAAATGAAATGTGTAATTAGCTCTACTGAGATCTTTGTGAGAAAAACTAGTGCTGCCAAGTACAGGAAAATATCTTCTGTGCAGTATCAACTCAGTGACCCAAAGGTTAGACTCTCAGCCAACATACTAAACAAAAGTAATGTGTCAAGATGCACGTACTATTGATTGGAGGCAAAAGCTGTGGCTTCTTTTAAGGACTATATGCCTGCACAAGCTGCATGACATGAGTGCAGTATCTGTCACGTCAGTACAATGTGACAAGTAAAACTGTGTCCTCTCAAATATCTAAACACAGGAAGAGCTTAACCTTGAAAACGTGAATGTCCTAAGCCTGCAACAATTATTTTTTTCTCTATCACTGCATGGCTGTTAGACATGATTCATCAGGTAGATATGATTTCCTCAACGTATTTCCATTATGAACCCATTCCAATATAATGACTTCCAGAGCAATGAATGTTTACAGTACTCTATGTAAAGATATATTGCTTGATGCTTACATGTGCTCTTTGACAGTCACCATATTTTCTGTTTTCCCTATGCAGTGGGCCAAATTTTTAAAGTAGGTCTTGCTCTCTCATACTCAGCCCTCAGACACAACTGGAAAGCACTTCCAGAAGCACTTACTCAACACCTAACCACTCTCACAGTGGTTAGCTGATGGCCACATTCCAAAAAACTCCTGACATACAACATTTTGGGCTGTCCTGAAGATCTGAAAGCAAATGCTAATGTGCATTTGAGAGCTAAACTTATTGAAAATAGGTTTCTAAGCTCTTGAAAACATTTATACCTGTAGCAGTACACCTCAACAGGCATTTTCTTAACTATTTCGCTGATGTCTAGGGTTTAACACCATTCTATGTCTATACTGAGCAATTCAGGATTTTATTTAGAAAGAAATTTTAATTATGGGTGCTAAACCAAAAGAGAAGAAAGCATTTCATCTGAAATGATCCACAGACATAGGAGTACTATAAGTAAGGAAGTAAAGCTAAGTGTTGTTGATGAAGTGAAAACTTTCTGGCTTCCTATTTCTGTTTGATAGTCACCTAAATCTGCAATGTGAGTACTCCTTCCTATCCATGTGATCACATCTTTTTAATGACAATTATTCTTAGCTGTTCTTGGGCTTCAAAGATTCCTTTTTTCTATATTTGGTAGCATAGGGTGAGTTCATATCTGCATATTCTCCCTTGACTACTAATTCATGCTCAGAAAAAGTAATGCATCTTTAGACCTCTCTAAGTGCTTAGAAGTGATTTTTGAAATCTGAAAAGCAGATTTGTAGTGTGAAAGACTGGTCCACAAATCAGGTCATATTCTTACAACACCTTGTATTGTATTCTTACAATACCTTGGTTTGAAAACATAACCACAAAAGTAAGTAACATTAAAACTGGAGACAAAGTGTTCAATTCAAAGCTTTTTTAAATTAACTGGAATAAAATTAGACATGGGTCAATTTAGAGCATCAGAGGTCTAAAGTATATTTTGAGTCTCTGAATTTATTTTTAGATCTTTTCTTCATAGTAAATATAGAGGAAAAAAACATATTTCAAAACTGTGTGTTAAGGTCTGGGTCATATGTTCAAAACAATATTATTTCAATGTTTTAAGTAGTATCTGGGAAACCTGGTAAATATTGTTTTCTTTTGTATTGTCCCCGTGATATAAACAAGTGTATTTGATTTTAGATGTGAAGAACAAGCTGGTAATAACAGTCCACACCAATGTATTTCAAATAAATTCACCAGTATTTTGGAAGGAATTCAAAGCCCCCTCTGAGTTATGTGCCTAGGCCTGGGGCTGCAGTCAGGGATCTCATGGTAGATGTGCACTGAGTCAGGAGGCAGCTCTCAGCTCCTTGTCTTCCCTTGTAAAGGGCCCAGGACACTGCCACCATGTCCACAAGGTGCAAGCAGCCAGGGCTGTTGTGGCTGGTTATGCCAGCCCATCACATCCACACTGCACTAAGCCTCATTCCACCTTTTGCTGATAATTTGCAGAGTCACCATCTCCTAGGCCAACCAAGCAGTGATGAGGACTTGCTGTTTAGCTGTAGGGGTGTTTGCTGTCCCTGTACCTTCTGCTCAGCAAGTCAGGAGGCAAATTGGAAGTATTTGGGAGAGGCCATATGACGGTGGTATCTCTCTGGTGGACTATCTATGTTTTACTAGACCTTGTTCAGGTGCTCCTGAGAATTTGTCTGTACAATATTTGTCTTTTTTTTTCCTTAACTCCAGAAAAGGTTGGATAATGCCTTGTAATGTGAAGGTTTCTCTTCTGTTGTCTGTGAATGTCAAGTACAATTAGAAGTTTGCAGGAGCAGTACAAAAGCTAATCCATTTGGCATCCTCTTGAGCACTTGACCTCCTTTTATCTTGGGGCACTGAGCTTCACAAATTAATGAAGTGTTTCTAGGCTGTCACTCTTCAGCATCACTGGCTGACAGCTTCCTTGAAGGCAGACCATCAGGACCACCTTGTTCATGTTCTGAAGACCCTTCTTGAGTGAGTGTGGTCTAGATGCAAGGCAGCACCACTGGGCTTGTAGGCTAGAATCACTGGTAGGTTATGCAATCTGTCTGACCTGGGTAAAAGGCAACTACTGCTGGAGAAATTTTATTCAGTAGCATTTTGGGCCAACTTTGCACTGGAGCAAATAAGATGAACAGTCCAGAGAGAATCAGAAATCTATAATATTCAAAGCGTTTGAGGTCACATTTCATTCACCTCTGCATGAATTCTGATTTGGCTACATGAGGAAAGCCCATGTCATACTCTGGCAGCCTCAAGTTATTCTAGTTATGACCCACAAAATGCAAGAAATGCAGAAGCAAGTCACTAACATCAGTGAAAAGAAACAACCCCGCAAAAATCATTCATTTCTGAGCCCAATCACTGATTGTGCATCTGAAGCCTCCCCAAAAGTCCGGACTAATAAATGGGCTGATTATAATATGCCTGAAGGTCAAGAAATTGAAGATATTTCTGGCCACAGGGGAGGAATAGTGAATTCCAAATCCCAAGAGCTCTTACATCATGTGGCCTTCCAAGAGTCCTTCTTCGGCTGGAGATGCACCACAGTTTCAGCTTCCCCCTCAGCTGGTTATTAAAAACTTGGGGATCTCCAACTTCATAGATGAGCAGTGAGATTTTTCCTCAGAGTTGTCTTGCTTTTACATCAGGAGCTGGGTCGTGCTCTCAGCCAGCCTGTGTTTAGGGCTATACTTGGGCTGAGCAATGGCATTGACACAACATTTTTGCATTTTCTGTTGTATTTAACTGAGTGTTTGCTCTGTGCTGTTTGAGCACCTTTAGGGTGAGGGAGGTTGGCTAAAGAAAGCAGTGAACAAGTTTGAACAAATCCAGCCATCTAATATTTCCACCTAGGAGTTATTAATGAATAATCATCATATTCCAGTAATACCAAACTTGAAAATCAGTTGAACTAAACAGTAAAAGATTCAGTGGGATATTATTATTACTATTAATTACCAGTCTGAATTAGTCTTTAAGTGTAAGTGTAATGGGCTAAAGCACAGAATGGCCCCTTTTGAGATATATTCAAGCACAAGCACTTGAGGTGTCCATAGCAGGTGCTGGATTTGCTATAAATGGACAATTTATAAACAAAGCTGACAACTGGATAAACAGAGCAGTGAGAGCACAGCATTCCTGAGCCTGTAGTGCCTTGCCCATCAGATGCTCCTTGGTGCAGAGTTTGGGAGAGTGACCCTGCTCAAAGTGGTCCAGCTGGCATATAAGCAAAGCAGTGGTACCTTGGGGCATCTGGCAGTACTGCTAGGTATTTTCAACAGGCCAGTGCAAATCAGTTTTTTACTTCTGACCTTCCTAAATCAACATTATATATTGTTTAATTCTTGCATTAACTGGTCTTTACTGTCTGTCTCATGTTGTAAAGAGAGAAATTCCAAAATGGTTTTACTCAGGCTTGCTTTTAAATATTATTTAGGGTTTTGCTATTTTCTGCATAAGCAGCTTGACACACCATATGTTTGCACCTCACATGTTTTTGAAACTAACTAATTGTCTTCACTAAACATTCCTCAAATTAAACTAAAGTCTTGAATAATTATAGAGCGTTCTTGAAAGAGGCAGTGCTTGTGAGGACTTTTTACAACAGATGTAGCTGAAAGGAAGGCACCAATGCTGCACAGTAGTTGGCTGGGAGGCTGGCCCCGGCCCTTTGTTCCATTAAACCTCACACTTCATGGATTAGATGATCCATGTTTTCATTTTGCTTTCTGAGGCCAAGCAGATTCATCAGGAACAGAGGCATCTTACTACTCCTTCCACAGGTTTTGATCTGTTTTCTTCAATCTAAAACAAGCTAAGGAACAGAAGAGAAAAGAAAGAATATTCTTAAATCTTTTCCCACCTTCTTGTTTTGAGCAAGGATCCAATTCCTCTTGAGAAGAAACTCCAGAGTTTCAGCCCCTCAGACCCCTGCCTCAAAGCACAGGTAGTATTGCACATGCTCTTTCTTATGCTGTGGTTGCAAACTCACTGTTTAATTAGTTTGGTCAGGGCTACATCTGCTTCTGCTTTGCAGGCACCTCACCTCCATTCTGCTCTTCTACATTCATCAAGAGGTTGGATACACATAGAGATAGGCGTTTGGAGCATGTCCAGAGAAGGGCAACAAAGCTGGTGAGAGGTCGAGAGCACAAATCTTCGGAGGAGCAGATGAAGGAACTAGGGTTGTTTAGCCTGGAGAAAAGGAGGCTGAGGGGAGATCTTATTGCTCTCTGCAACTACTTGAAAGGATGCTGCAGTGACATTGAGTTTGGTCTCTACTCCCAGGTAACAAGCGATAAGACAAGAGGAAACAGCCTCATAATGTGCCAGGGACAGTTTACATTGAATGTTAGGAAAAATTTCTTCACAGAAAGGGCCGTAAAGCACTGGAACAGGCTGCCTAGGGAAGTAATGGAGTCGTCATCCCTGGGCATATTTAAAAGACGTGTACATGTGCTGCTGAGGGACATAGTTTAGTGGTGACTTAGCAGTCCTGGGTTAACAGTTGGACTTGATAACCTTAAAGATCTCTTCTGGCCAAAACAATTCTATGATTTTGTGATTCTA
>VYZX01023430.1:54534-96973 GCA_013401335.1 Brachypteracias leptosomus
CTGGAGAAAAGGAGGCTGAGGGGAGATCTTATTGCTCTCTGCAACTACTTGAAAGGATGCTGCAGTGACATTGAGTTTGGTCTCTACTCCCAGGTAACAAGCGATAAGACAAGAGGAAACAGCCTCATAATGTGCCAGGGACAGTTTACATTGAATGTTAGGAAAAATTTCTTCACAGAAAGGGCCGTAAAGCACTGGAACAGGCTGCCTAGGGAAGTAATGGAGTCGTCATCCCTGGGCATATTTAAAAGACGTGTACATGTGCTGCTGAGGGACATAGTTTAGTGGTGACTTAGCAGTCCTGGGTTAACAGTTGGACTTGATAACCTTAAAGATCTCTTCTGGCCAAAACAATTCTATGATTTTGTGATTCTATATAAGCCTTTTTTTTTTTTTTTTTTATAGTCCTGCCCTTTAATGCTGTGACAAAGGGGCTTCACATGTTAATCTTAACACTTCTTTTAATGTTTTTCCTTCCTTAGCCAGAAATGGGAGGCAAAACCTATCTCTGATTGTTGTCAACACCAGTATAGTAACTCACTCGCTCATCAAGGCACTCTTTTAGGGCATTGGAGACAGGTTCAAATCCTTGCTCCATCTGATTTTTACTGGGCATTTGCTTAAGAGACAGTTTCTCCTGCTGCTGTTGATTCACATTGTGTAAGTAATTAAATATTCACTGGGCTAGAAAGCCGAGTTTTGCCCTGGGCAGTAAATCACTCACAGCAGGAGGCTTTTTCCTTCTCCAGGTGAAGCTAGACTCTGAACATTGGATCACCCTATCCACAATTCTGTGACAGGGTTTGTATTGCACTCTCTATGCCCTTCTTCTCTAGAAACTCATTCCAGGAGCCAAGGAGCACTGATCGATGCAGCTGATGCTGCATCAGATCTGATGCTATTTTTGATTTCTGCAAAGGCACTTTTTCAGTGAGTAACTGTTTCAATACAAGACTTGCAAAGCAGTTGAGATGTGCTAGCCAGGACACTGATGAGCTCTGACAGGCACTGCTTCAGAAGAGTGATGGCAGGCTTTAGTTATGGAGATTTGGATGGTTAGTACTTGCAGTGTTACTCTGCTATTTATAGCTCTAAAATAGTAAGGCCTTTAAACAGCAGTAGCTGTATGATTGAGTGGGATCATGTACTGCCCTCATTTCTGAAGATCTCCAAGCACTTTGGTAGATCAAGGCTGTGGAGGGTAGACCACAAGCATTTCATTTACAAATTCATAGGTGTAACCACTGTGAGAGATAGATATATTTGACCTCTTAATTAGCCATGGATGTTATCTTGTACTATGTAGCAAGTTGTAGTCTGAATACACCTGCTGCAGGGTAGCAGTGATTTTAAGTGTATGCTTAATTAAAAAAATCTGGATAATCTCTACTAACAGCAATTGCCCTTTATCTATTTTTGTGACTTTTTTTTCAGGTGGGTGCTAGAGGTATCAAGAAATAATTTTTAAATGGGCCTAAATTCAGTCTCATTCTGTAAACTACTTCAGCCTAACAACTTTCCAGGGAAGATATTTTCCAGAATTGATAAAATTCCACTAAACAAGGAAAATGACAGCCTGTGTTGTAGGGATCTGTGATCTCTTGTTGACTTTTTGGTGGTCTCATGCTGTCAGTGTTTCAGTGTCCCTGGAATTTTAAGAATGCTTCAAAACACGTTATATCCAACCCAAGAAATTCTGCATCTCATATTATCAGATAAAGAGAATTTGCCTGCAAATATACAAGTTAATGTTTGTTTAGAAAAAAAGTGATAAGAACACATGATTTTGTCATTTTATGCTTAAACAAATATGTATATATTTGTTATGGTTTGCATATATATAGGACTTTTCCAAGGAACTACTTCTCAAACTTGAAAACAGTTGTAAGTCAAATCAATCAGAGCAATAAATAGGAAACTGTGACTAACAACAGAGATTTATTTACAAATATATGTAGCTTAAAACCAGCAGTTTATAATCAGAACAGAAATTTACATTGTTAAAAAAAGAGCATTAAAAAAGTGCAAGACAAAAAAAAAAGAAATAAGAAATAAGCAGGGAAATTTGATAACAATGAATATAAAGAGGAAGCCAGATGCTGTAAAAGACAGCATCTTTTCAAAGGGAGGAAAAGAGCACAAGAGAGAATCAAATGCACCCAATATTTAGGAACAAGAGTAACTTATAGAATTTTAGATTGAAATAGAGGAACTATCAATAACAATGATGGAATGTCACAGCTGGTCAGTGCATTTATTTTTTTTTAATATTCATTACCGTTAAAAACTGTTCATTGAAAAGATATTAAATGATAATACTTGATAGAAGCTGACAGAAAGTCTTTAGTAAATCAATAAATCAAGTTAACTTACATCTGAACACTAAAAAAAAGCTTATGAATCCACACTACTTGTTTTTAATACCTTCTGGAATCCTAGAGAAGTTCCAGAAAACAAGAAGACAGCTGTTCTGGAACTATTACTTAAAAAGTGAAAACAACTAAATAAGTCTAGGACCTATCTTGATGTTAGGAAAAGTGGTGTTAAGATAGGTTTCAATTAACAACAACAATTAAAAAAAAAAACCAAAACAGAGAGATGGCAATATAATTTAAGCCAAGATACACAGAGTTCTGGTAAATTACTCTTCCCACAGTAGGCTGCTGGGGTTTTTGAGATTGTATGCTTAGTGCTCTTAGTACAAATGTTGACATAAAAAGACATTTAATTTGGTCCTATCTGACATTTTTATTTAAACATCAATAACACATCAATGTATTATATAGATTAAATACTCTACTTAATATATCACAAATGTTATTCCATGTTAGAATTTACCAATTACATTTACTTCCACTGCAGAATGTGGAACTCCCTCTGTGCCACTTTATAATTTGATAATTGGCTTGAAAAAAGTGTAATACTATTGTGAACAGAATTTGCAATTGACATAAAGACAGAGAAGTGGAAGAGGGACAGGCTGCTGATACACAGTGCTCTGGAGGCCTCTCAGGGGTTGGCAGTGGGCATTTCAGAAAGTGCATTTTCATGACAGTGCATTTCAGAAAAGCCAGCTGCAAGATCAATGTCCTGGGCCCAAATGCAAACCAGACTTACAGGACAGGAAAGCAAACACTGGAAGAAGGAGCTGGAAAGTGTGGTAGATAATTTGGTACAAGGCAAGAGGACCCAAAAGTTCTGTAGTCAAGGCCAAAGGCCATGGAGGTACAGCAAAATCTGCAACCTTCCTGGTGAGTGAGGTCTCCCCATCTTCTTTCAGCACGTGGTTCCCTCTTGGCTGTGTGGAGGGGCAGATGTTGTCTGCAGGCCACTTGTGAGGGTTAAGGGAGGCAATGGAAGGAGGTGCCAAACTGTCATCTGCAGACTGTGCCTTTGTCTATATTTGATGCACGTGTGTAGATTCTTCAAGTTTTTGGATAGCCATACACCCAAAGTGCTGCTGAAGTAGTGAGGGTGACTCAGAGAAGAGGACTGAGAGTGACTAAGGACCAGAGAGGATTCCATGCAGGGAGAGGCCCAAGGTATTACTTCCACCCAGGCCACTGAAGAGGATTGCATCTCCTGTCTGTCCTTCTCCACCCTCCTTTGGAAGCTCTGCTCTCTCTAAGTGGTATTCCAAAATGTTTTCTTGGTTTTCTAGTCCTTTCTGCACTGCAGCCTTGTTTCCACAGGCTGCTGGCATGGTCTTCCAGTCAACCCACTTGCATCCCATGCACCTCAGGCCCTCATTAAGCTCTGGCATTAATAGCACTCCTGTACCGTTTTGGAGCCTCCTCATGTGCTTTCTGTGAACTGGAATGCTCTCTGAGCTTTCCACATTCTTTTTTTTTAGTCTACATATTTTTTATTTTTCAAGAGTTCTAAATTATGTAGGAAAAAAATTCTCCACAAAACCTTGCAAATGAACCCATTTACGAAAGAAGCAGCTGCATGTGACAGTAATGGTAAGTGACTCTGCCATGAAGGAAGTCAAGCGAGATAAAAAATGAGTGTAGCTAGGTCACAGTTGAAACTCAGTCACAAAAATCTGTTGTCTTGTTTTCAAGTGGAGATAGCATCAATCACCAGTGGTGATGAGAAACTATGAGAACCAAGGCAGTGATAGCTCTAAAGTGTGTTTTTTTTAAAGATTCATAACCAACAATAGCAAATTACCATATTGCTTCCTATTTGGAATTTGGATGAAATAAAACATCATTTGTTTCATGTCAAAAAGAGTCCCCACTGGGGCAACAAACCAATTACTATCCCACAACATCAGCCTTTGGAGGCACAGAAAGGATAATATGATCCCTAAGTGAGTTTCTGGTAGAACCATGTAGCACCTGGTAGAAACATTAAGCATTTGGTTTTAGCCAGTACACTATACCTCTCAGCATTTTGATATGCATGTGAGAAGAGATGGTCTGTTGACATTCTGAGTATGGGTTTCTAAGTATGGCATTCTGAGCAACTTTGATCCTAGCAGCTTAATTGATTGTGTATCTACATTAACTTAATCTGTAAGCTCAGGACTGAGAATAAAATAACTTTGTATCTTCTAGGGTGACAGACTTCTAAGGTGCTGCTGATCACAACCCACTAGGCTCTGTTGTTTAGCCAGTTCTCAATCCATCTCACAGTCCACTTGTCTAACCCATGCTTCCTGAGCTTCCCCATGAGGATGTTGTATGAGACAGTATCAAAAGCCTTGCTGAAGTCAAGGTAGACAACACCCACTGCTCTCCCCTCATCCACCCAGCTGGTCTTGCCATCATAGAAAGCTATCAGATTAGTTAAGCATGATTTCCTGTTGGTGAATCCCTGCTGACTATTCCTGATAACCTTTTTTTCCTCCATGTGCTTGATGATGATCTCCAGAATGAGCTGTTCCATCACCTTTCCAGAGGTGGAGGTAAGGCTGACTGGCCTGTAATTGTCTGGGTCCTCCTTCTTGCCCTTTTTGAAGACTGGAGTGACATTGGCTTTCCTCCAGTCCTCAGGCACCTCTCCTGTTCTCCGTGATCATGATAACACTGAGCCTGCACTTACAGATGTCTGCTGAAGGGACATCTCTATTGGTCAACATACAGAACTGTAAATGCTCAAGCAGGGACTCACCCTCCTATCTCTGTAAGCCAGGTTCCTGCTACTAGCTTTCCTATGCTTGTTGCCATCTTCATTAAGCCTTGCATGTGAGCTGCCAGTAAAAACAGCATGCCTGATGTCTCATTTATGTTGCTTCATTAATATGCTAGCCCCTGGCTAGGAAGGCTCAGATACTCTGTGCAGAAAGAAAGCCCTAATGGCTCCGAATCAACAAGTAGAATTCATAGGATTTCTTGGCTCAGCAAATGCAACTGTCAGAGCATGCCCAATCCCTGTTGTTCAGTTGCAGGAGGAGTGGATGAGACAGCTTGGAGCATGTCTCAGTTAGAGTGTTCCTACCCTGGGAAGAAAAGAGCGATCCATGTCTCAGAAAAATCCTGGAAGAAGCTGAGATGAAAGCTGAAGTAAAATTGATTAGGTAGGGGTGCCCTAGCCCAGACTTTCCCAAGGTGAATATGTATTGCTGCCTGGTTGGTGATGGTTATATGTGAGGACTGCTGTTTGTTCAAGACTGTTTGGAAATGCTGATATATTTATAAGCAGGCTTTTCCTGTCACAGGTCTGAACAAGCCCATGGAATATAATCACCTGACAGTTTGAAACTGCCACACATGGTGTCAGAAAGAAAGCTGGTCATGGTTTCAGAGACTAGTTGCTGTGCCTCTCTCTTTGTCCCACTGCTTCTTAAAATGTTGCACACACACTTTCTCTCTCTGAGCTTGAAGAAGTGCTGTGGTTACTGGCAGGACTTTATCTGTGTGCACTGAACTCTGCTTAAAATCCGTCTCTGCACATGCAAATGGGACACAGACATTGGGTTTTTGACAACATGCCAACAAGGTCCTCTGGTTCCACAGATGATGCCCCAGAATCTTAAACTATGCTGTGTCCTACTAGGCCACCAGGACTTGAAGGACAGGCCTTGTTTTAGGGTTTTGCCTTGTGAATAGTAATTTGTTCTGTGGTGACTTCTCAGCTGTTTTCCAATGGGCTGGTGTGTGACAATGTGGTGTCTCTGGTCAGACTAAGGCCTCCCAAACCTCCAGCCTTGACAAGAGAATATTTATATCTCACACGTACAGCAAGCCAACATTTTCTAAGTAATCTTGGCTCTTTTTTCCACTCCAAAGTGTTCTGTATCCATTGTCTCTTTCCAGGCTGAGGGCAATAGGGACTGACACGAACTCAGTTGGTTGTCCTTTCATGTCCAGCATCTTGCATCTGAGAGAGGCTAGGGGTAAGTACTGCAAAGGAAGAAGCAAGCAATCTTGCCAGTGAAAAATATGTCTATTAACTAACCACCCCTTGTATTCTTAGCTGATGATTTGTATCATGAATCCTGGAAGTTTGACTCTATTCATATTTCTTTTCCTAGATAAATAAGAAGTACTAAATACCTGCTAGTTCTTGATCACAATACTCTCTTCCAGTTGTGAGTTTCACAGGATAACACTAAGGGAAAAGTCAGATTCCCATTCCTACATTTAAAATTGGTTGCCCTTCCATTTCTTTGTATGATTTCCATTATAAGAAATGTCAACAGGCAGCTATTTATTTACATGTCCAGTTTCTTCCCTTGAACTAACAGTCTGTAACCTTTCAAATGTCTCCCATGCCTTTAACCCCCATTTTTCTTTGAAGATTTCTTTGGTTTCCAACATATTGCTTCTGTTCTCTCTGACTAATATGTTGATGAATTAGATATTAATTTCAATGCAGTTTCAGTGTTTCTATTACTGTGTTATGTATATTGCCCTCATGAATACACTATCTATCATATAACCAAAATTAAATGCAGTATGAGCCTATCTAAGATCAAGCACTCTCTTCTGCTATCATTTATTCAATGAGTTTGTTGGACTCAGATCTTCTCTATTTCAAAATAGCAGTTAATGAATAAAATATATATTTTAATAAGATTTCATGTACAGCTACAGAAGCATCTCACAGGAGGAGATCTTTCAGCAAAATTTTCCCAGTGTGTTCAGCAGCATAAAAATTTGCCCCTTTTTTTTTCATTCCTGAAATTAACCACTGAAATTGATATTAACTAAAGCCTTATTTCACTGAAGAAAGGACTCTTCTGTAGAGATTCACAAGGCAGCTTCTGTAAAGCGAGGAAACACCCTTCCTTCAAGTGATACTACCAAAGCTCATTAAGCTTTGAACAGTACAATGATACTTATTATGAAGAAGTTGAAGCAAATGCTCAAGGTCATCGTCCTTGGACTTTCTAGCCAATGTATTATGAACTCTTTTAAGAAAGGAGTTATTGCTGTGCCTAAACTACCTCTGCAGCAGAGTCAGAAATTACAGATTTTGTGTTTCTGTACTTCAGTGGGAGTATACCAGTATACCTTTTACAAAGGGCGTAAAAGGATGAAGAACTGAATTTTCAATTTGTGTTTTAAATGTGGCACAGGAAAAATGACCTGTTGAAAGATTGTAAGGTTTACACACATTTAAATCTTATGAAATTAAGCTATATTTCAAGTATAGTTTGTTTAAAAAATGAACAATGTTCCTTTTTGTTTTTTTCATTATGGGAAGCTTTCCCATAACCCATCTTTGGACTCAAATCTTATCAACTAGTTTTGGTTATCAAATAATTGCCAAGCTGCCTTCTCTTTGTTTTTAGTAGCATTATTGGCATAACAATGTGCACCAGAGCTTCCAAGGATCATCAGCTATGCTAAATACTTCAGTATTGAGGACACTTCACAGTAGTAACAGGGTTTCACATAACAGATTCATCTTTCATTCAGGTTATTTCTGAGGAGGAGCTAGAACTCTCTATAACTCATTAATGCTGTGTCTATTACGAGTTTTTGCCTTGGCAATCATGCTGATAAATGGAGAGGAATAGATGTAAGGCAGGTCAACCTGAAATGGAGTTTTTCTTTTTTCCTGAAAAAATAATCTCCACTTAATACTTCGCTTCTTTTAACTCAAAGTATTTCGTTTTGTTTCAAGATACATATTTATTCCCTGATATTCTCCTTAGTACTTAAGTCTATCTTAAAAGGACCTCTATGAAATAAAAAGTGGAAAAACAAAGCTTCCATGATTTGAAAAAACAGTGCTTGACTTTTTCGGAAAGAATAAGGGCAATTCAAAATCTTCAAAGCACTTTAACTTTTTATATAATCACCATCTTTTTTATAAATGAAGGTGATTGGTGAATTCAGCCATAATTTGCAAACTGTTTCTTCCTGATACTACAACTTTCAATGAATTTGCTGTTAACTGGAATGATTTCACTCCTCTCATTCTTCAATATTTGAAGCAATTTTTGAAGCATTTAATCTTTCACCCAGTTAAATGCTTGTATATTCTTTGCCTCCTAGTCTCTTAAGTTCCCAAATTCTTTCTTACGTAGCCTGCAAAATATTCATTTCCTTTTGGGAACATGGAAGCCTTAATCACTGCGGGTTGTGCAACAAAGACCTCCAGGAAAAGCCTTAGTTCACCAGAAGAACCTACAGCTCTCAGGCAACGCTCTCAGATCTCCCACCTCCGTGAGGCTCCTGGCATGCCAGGATAGCACTGCCTCCCCGAAGTGCACCCTGGAGAGCCGCATTGTGTAGACCCACCGATACTTTGGCTGACCTGTGCTGATATGACTGAATTAGAGTGTGCAGCTGTGTCCAAGGCAGGGGGGAATGAGGCTCAGCAGCACATGATACAGAGAAGTCAGTAACTAGCAAACAGGGATAATCTGACTGTACTAGTGAAATGTCCTGAAAGATGGAAGAAAAAGATTATTCCTATTAGCCCTCTTAACCACATTCCATTTTAATATATAATGTGACACAGCAGTAAAGCATAGAGGTAGCTGACAAAGTGGAGTCACTTTTAGAGTAGCTCAAATTTTATGTCCACTGACAGTGTGCTCCAAGGGCCCTCTCAGAGCAGAGGCTATATTGCTACCTATATGTCTAGACATATTATTTTGAGGGTATGTAAGTCCTCAGGGAGTAAGGCACTCAGTGTGAAACGGAATGGAAGTAGGCTATTCTAGAAAAAGCAGACTGCCCCATGGCCTAATTCATCCAAAATTTGGGGCCCCTGTTTTGAGATTTAAGGCACCATATAAGAAAATAGTGACTCATGAATTCTTTTAATGACTCCACATTGCTCAATGGCCACAGAGGCACACGAACCTCAGGACAGTGTCATTCATCCCTCTCAAAATGTGTGGTACCAACCCTAGTGAGACCAGTGCCCAGCAGCAACCTAATGCTATGGAGGATGTGGTGCCTACTGGAGCTGCAAACCACAGGACGCTAACACCATTTTTCAAGTTCAGGACCATGTAGCACACATCTGCCTGAATCACTAAAAGGCAAACACATGATCTAATGGCAACAACACACATGCATGCTCCCAGCAATGCAGTCCAAGCAGCATGGTGTTTATGAAAGATATTTGTTTAAGAACTGCTGACTATTTTTTTCCCTAACAACTTCCGCACTCAGTTTGGCAACCTACCATCCTTTCAGTTTTGTCCTCAGACTCAGCAGTATTTCTCTGGTTAACTGCTAAGCCCAGGGAGAAGTGGCAGACACCTTGTGCGGTGCCTGTCAGCAGCAGCACCTGCACCGTGGGCAGTCCCACCACCCTGGCTGCCAGCACCAGCTCCTTTCCAGGCCCTTATTTGGAGATCAGCCCACGCTGACCTTGCGCAACTTGCTTTATCTCAAAACAAGGAATAAATGGTGCTGGCACAGAGAAGTGGCTGCCAGAGCTCGAGCTTTATGCACATGCATGCATGCATGCATGAGCTCATTTTGCCTCTGCACCCATTGGTGCAGTTTTCTTCTGTGTCTGAGAGCACTAATGTCTCTCCTGTCCCCAGGACCTCCATATTCAGCTGTTTTGCTGTGCTCACCCCTCACTGCTTTTCCCCATTCACCCTCAGCCACATCCCCTCTTGCTGATAGTCTTACTCTGCTGGTCACCTGACAGGAGTGCTATGAATCTCCCAAATGTGTCACTCATGTTTGTTCCCTCTCCTGTTTCTAGCTACTCTCCTCATTTCTGCCTCTTCTGCTTTTCATATTTGGCAGAGTTGTGTTTTTTTTTCACCTGAAGCATCTTAAAACACCTTTCCCTTCCATCTGCCTTTTGACCTTATCTCCTAGCCAGGATGTTAAAACACAGACACATAAGCTTTGGTTCGTGTCTGCCATTTGTCTGACAACTTCTCTTTCTCATTCTGTCTTCCTAACACATTTTTTTCTCTCTCCCTCTCTTTCAAGCCAAGTGATTGAGTGCATCCTTTAGGAAGGAGCAGGTTGCTTCTCCACTCTTCCTGCAAGCCAGGAGTGGGACTTCATCAGCAAAAGGCAATGGATGACCTGCTCTAGCTGCAGAACAAGAAGAAATAACAAATAAATACTTGCATAAAAAAGCTTTTTCTTCACAAATGTGTAAACTCTGGCTTCTTTTTTTTTCCTGGCTCTTGAGTGCCCTGCTCCCACAAAGGAAGCCATCTTCAAGCCCACTTCTCATCTCATCATGAATCATTCCTAATCATAAGGAAGTTACTTTCCCTCCTTCTTGTTTCTGTCCTTTTGTTTTCTTATCCTCGCACCCCTTCCTTAACCCTCCGCAGCTGGAATATCACTGCTGTTGCTTCTCAACGTAAATGGCTGAAAGCAGAGCTCACAAAGGTGGGCTTTTATAACTCTGCCCAAACTGAGGTTATTCCTTAATTCAGGCTGTTGTTGAAGGGTGTCTGTTGTAACTGCTATGCAGAACAGTGTGAAACAGAGCAGGACCCAAAAACATTACTATGAACCCCTCCTTATCCCTCAGGTTGGACCCTCAAGCAGTTTGTTGTTCAAGTAGACCAGGGAGCAACCAATCTCTGTAGGGTTCAAAGTATTCATAGACCTTCCCAGGAATGATGTGAAGGGCAAGGACTTCCAGAGCTGGCCCTTGGTCCTTGAAACAGATCAGGAAATCAAAATCCTTTCTAGACAGGATCCCATTTCATAATTCTTTTTCCTGAGCTTAAGTAACAGAGATGTCTTGTGGAGGCTACATGAGTTGGTAGCTTGCAATAGTTTGAGAAAAATGACTCTTACTTTATCCTGTGGGGAATGAGCATAGCCCATTTCAGCATATTCCTGTAGTTTTAATCTGTCTGTGAATGGGAAAAAAAACCCAACAGAATTTAGAAGATGAAATTACTGCTAAGCAGCCATGGTAGCCTTGGCAGGAAGCAATGGGAAGCTGGTCAGGGAGCTGTGGGGACAATTTACCCATCATAAGTGCTGTCCTCCATTTACTTCCATCTGCACTGCAAAAATCAAAGTCTGAATATCCAGACTCTACCTCAAATCTGACCTTTTTTTTTTTTTCTGTTTATATTTGAGATCATGGAAATAGGATCTGAAATGAAATTGTATTTCTCCACATCACTATAGAGTGCTTCCAGCCTCCCAATCTGGAGCAGAAGCATCCCAATATATGAGTCTTTCAGGACAGAGGATCTGTACAAATAAACAGGACTAGAAACAGATCTGAGCAGCAGTTGGCAACTGTCCATAATGCTGACCCATTAGCAGTGTCTTAGCAGGGTTCTGGCCCTTGAGAGCCCAGGCTGCAGCAGGCAAGGGGCAGAAGCAGCAGGGTTAGGTTATGCCATCCACTTTCCCAGGAGACCTTGAACATGGCCACCCATCTTTGGCAGAGAGTGGGATGAAGCTGTATGAATTCACGCTGTGCCATGCTATCTGCCCTGGGGGCTACAGAAACCATGTTCTTTACTAGAATAGATGTGGCCTCTTGGTTTGTTTTAGGTGTGTTCTGGTATGCATAAGGAATCATACTCTTCAGGGGTTTTAGGCATAGGGGCACTTAATTTCTGAAACCTAAGGAGACATAGGCAGGGAGATAATTACCTAGATAGTCACACCAGTCAAGAGAGTGGTGCTATTGGACATTCAAGATAGCACAGCTTCTGTTGCCTAAGGATGTTTTTGCCAGAAACTGTAAGTGCTTTTGGCATTTCAAGTGCCTCAGCAGGTTAGACGGGTTTTTTCTAAATCTGTTTTCTTGTAGATAGGCACCTGAAACTGGTGTATGCAGCACTGAAGTTCTTTAACACTATTTTGGGTCTCATTTGGGTCTTATCTTTGTTTAATGGATCGATGAGTTCACATTTAGATCTAACTTGAAATTCTGCTTGCAGTGTGTTTTGCACACAGTGTCGGACTGGCATGTTGGCAGGTTGTCTCCCATGCTGGCATTAAACTGGTGCCCGTTTAATCTCAAGGGAATCTGTAGAGCAGATCTGCATGCTGCAGGAATGGACAGTAAGTGATATTTCCCAAAATGTCCACGGCAAGTTTTGCAGCAGCAGTGAGCCTCTGGGCCTCACCCGTTCCCTCTCTGCACTAGTGTGGCCACATTTGCAGGACAGAGCTCACTAGGCACCTCCATCTGCGGATTCATAAAGCAGTTGCTGCTCTTAATGGTTTACCTCACTTCATCCAGTTGCTGGCTGTGACTGGATAGGGTTCATTGCTTTTCTAAAAGGCAGAACTAAATAAATCTCAGAAATCTTGTGAACTGTTAACATGACATACTATCTGTATGCAGATTTTTTCTCCACAGTTGACCCCTGACCTATCCAGTTATCCTGATTCCTGGAGACCATTGTAAAATGTCTGATTGATTTGAGCATTGTCAACATCTACTTCTGACTTCCTGATATGTGGTGGTTTTAAATACACTATTATACGCCACAGAGGATTTTGTTAAGATAATTTTTCCCCCCAGTTTTCTTAGGGGAATTTGAAACCAATAGCCATGTCTCAGTTACAAGGAATGTTTAAAATCTTACTGGGTGAAACTCAGAGGGATGCCTTGTCATCTTAAGCAGAAATCAGGAGAAAAGAGAAGCCCTGCCATGCAAACAGAAATCAGAGAAGGAAAAAACCCCACATTTCTCCTGGAAGTGTTGACTCTACCTCTCTTAAGGCTAACAAAAGTTTTTCCACTGCCTGGAGGGGGATCAAGCTCCTAGATGAGAGACAATACTTTTTTACATTAAGGTTTTCTAACAGCACTTTTCAAATAACAACATGGCTATGATTTTAAAGTGTACTCTACATTTGTGTTGAGCAACCTTGATGAAAATCAAACAGGAGACATTTCTTTGTTGATAATGCCCTTGTGGGTAAGTGTGCAGAATACAGACCTTCTCTATACATTTTGGCTGCACAAAACTAGTCATGGGGAAGAGGAGGAGACACACTGGATTATCGGGGGAAAGCCAAGAGAATTGAAGTTGATATTCATGAATAACCCATACATTAAATATTTAAATAATTTAAATATTTATGTAGTTCAGTTGTGAGGCTCTCATGGACAACATCTCACACGTGAAATTGGTTTATGGAAAACACCCTGATTTAACCTGACACCATGTCAGAGCATATCAGTGGTTTATGAAATATTCCTTTTTCAGGGAAGCAAATTATCAGGTTCCTACTCCAGATACGTGTCTACCCTACTCATGTCAGAAAAGTGTTATAAGGTAAGAGTTGCCATTGTTTTTTACACGGCAACATAGTGGTCTTACATTTCCAGATACACAAATCTGAATGAGATTGCACTGTACAACATGGGTAAAATTATTTTCTGAACATATCTCATATACCTCTGTCTTCTTCATCTCAAATCAAAAAAGTCTGAGCAGGATTAAAGCAGAAGAGAATTTAGCTTTCTGAAATTTCCTATTTTTACCTTACATAATCTTTGTATGCTACCTTTTCAAGTGCGAGCAGCTAAAAAGGGTAGTGGGTTTGGTTTGCCTCCTTAAATTTTGCTAATTCTCTTAAGGGAGAGAGGAAACAGTGCAGTGCATTAATACAAAGCAACTTAAACTGTACATTTCAGTATGGACAGGTATAAGCATTCAGGAGCTTGATGAATGGTCTGTGGAGATGTGTTGCCTAAGTTCATCCTTTCATTTGGATATAGGATAATATATCAGGTGCAATATAAACTTTATCCCCTTAGAAAAAGGAGTGTTATAACAGTCAAGAGAAAAGATATTGTCTTTCTTTAATAGAGGAGGCCAAAGGAAATAAATAATCCTCTCTAAACAGTCACAACAATTATACAGCAGGTGTAAGATGATAAGCAGAGCTGGTTAGATGAGATCTTCTTTAGTGACATAATATTATAGAAATAATGGGATTTTATATTATTTATTAAGAGAAGCAGAATCCTGCACCCCACAGATCTCTGGAGAGTTGTTGGTAATAAGTACAATATTCTCTCCATAGCGATGTTCTGCTTTATTATTAATGGGCATTCTCATGAATTAATCACATCTATAAGTGCATGCAGCACAACTGCCTTTAGAAAGTTACTTCTTTATTCACAGAATTGGGAACCGTGAGGCTGGAAGGAGTCTGGGAGATAATATCCTTGCTTTCTCTGCCAGTGACATCTCAACATATTCAAAGAGTCGAGCTTCTCCACCAATGGCAAAATTATTGGTTTAAAATAGCTGTGATACATCTGCTGTGATTGATGGTAAAGTGCTTCTATTTTCCTCTACCTTCCTCATTAAACAACTGTAATAACTAAACCATCTGAAAAGGAGATCAAGTGTGCAAGAAGCACAAGTAGCAAAACCAAAAGCTTGTTATCCTTATCATAAACTATGACCAGAGCTTATTGATTTGTCAGCTTTTGTAGGTGTCTCTTAGTGAGTGAAATTAATTACACGCTACAGGCTTAACAGCCACATGGAGGTCAACTGAAAGCTGGGAAATGCACAAGGTGCTCTTTGCAGCAACAGGACTAGAGGGAGAAATGCGGTCAAGAGAAGTTTTTTAAGCAGCCTAATGGTGACTTTCACACAGGGCAAAACGTTTGCATCTACCAACTGGCGCTTCCCCAGTCAGCTGACTGGCTTCCATGTGGGATGTGCTTGTACTAAAGTCAAATTTTGCACATCTGCAACTAGCAAACCACTTGAAAATACTGTTTTGCTGTTCCTCTTGTCCTTGCAAGAACTTTGATCTGCAGCAGCATCCAAAGTGAAGCAACTGCAGAGCAGAAAAGGTGTTTGAGAGCAGACTTTGTGTTAATGTGGCACGTGAGCGTAGGAGAGCCCTGTGGTGCAAGGACACTCAGGCTCCAGACCATGAGTATTGCAACAGTTCCACATGATAACTGAAAAGCAGCCACTCCTCTGTTCCAAAGTTGTCTTTCCAAGGGGAGTGTCTAGCTTGTCTGCTTCATGGTGCTCACTTTTTATGCAGACGAAGAGCCAGCTGTAGTTTACTGTATGGCTAAGAGTGGGAAGCCTGCAGAAACTGGATTCCATAGGCTGGAATCGATTGCTCCATGCGTTGGCTTGGGCAACTGCCTGCAAAAGAATAAGCCTATTTGAGAAGACATTACTGACTCAGCTGCAATGTTCAGAAAGTCTTCAGCAGAGGCACAGCAGCATTTAACCTTCATGTGGTATCCAAAAACAGCTTGCACTGTTGTTTTCTCTAGGTGTGTCTTTCTTCTTTGTAACCAGGGAAGGACCAAAGAGCTGAATATCCACTTGTCTAGTGCTAGCAGCTCAGCATGGAAATATGATGATTACACTTGATGTGTTCTAAGCTGCCCTGTACCTACCACATTAAGACTGTGACACTTTTTAGCACTGTTGTCAGATGGTACAGTTTTGGAGGAGACCTTCATTCTTCAGTGCCTCCACCAGTTGTAAAATCAGTGTAGAACAGGAGTCAATTCTGCCATTCAGGTGTTTTACACACCTCTTTTCAAAAGGACAAAGGCAAGTGAATGGTTTTAGCTGGATTTTAGGGTGGCTAGGTGTAGGCACAAACCACATTAACACTACAAGGGAAAAATGACTGTCCTGACAAGTTGACTTTCTCTGCTCGTGCCTCTGTCACCAGTGAAGTTTCTCTGCTTGTACAGACACATAACTCCTGCACTTGTGAGGATGGACAGGTTAGTTGATAGAGTATGTGCCCCAGAGCCAGCAGTTGTCTCCAGCTCCAACACTGCCATGCTGTAGGACTGTGGCTCTGTAATGCAAAGTGCACCCAGTGGGAGCAAAGAGACACCCACAGGTTTTTGAAATGGGATAGACTGGGAAGTTTGACTTGGGCTCACATTTTTGACAATGTGAAGCTCCACCTGCTGCTGCTGAAGATGCTACTGTTTGCACTGGCACTGTTTGCGCTCACAATCACAATCAGGTAAGTCTGAGTCTTGCTGAAGAGAGACGTGGATGTGGAAAGCATTTTCTTCCCTGCCCAGCACTGGCACCCAGCCCCGGGATGAATGGGGCACCTGACAACACTCTACCGTACTAGGGGATACACAACTAGAGGAGGTTTCCTTCCTCTGTAAGTGTGAGCTGTTTGCTGTGGTAATGTCTATAAATTTTAATGTTGCTATTATGAAAAGCCTGATTTGGCATCAATGCTGTCACAGCTCTCAAAGGAACATCTTGCAAGGCAGCTGTGCAAGGCTGAGACTGTGAGGAAAATGCATTGGCAAGGGAGAAGCTGGTGCCCTCGGAGTGAAGGATGAGCTACAATATTTGGCTATAATGGAGTGGAGATGGGAACATGGTCACCTAAACAGTCCAGGAGAGACAGAAAGAGGTTAAAACACACCTAGCCCTGAACTGGGGCCGTACTAAATCCAGAGGCATACTATATAAAAAATTAATTGAAACACACATTCATAAAAATGAACTTAAAAATTCAGTGGCTGTGAAAGTACTGGGCACTACAGCACAAGATCTTTGTAATTAAGTATACAAACAGTAATGGATTACTTCAACTCTGTTAATTTCTGCCTTTCTTTAAGGTTCAAATATGATTAAAATATAATTAAAATAGTCCTTATTTTCAACATAGTAATAACTTTCATTAAAGAACTATTATTCTATGTCTCATGCCAGTATATTTTTCTTCTTCATAATGAGCAGATTAAGGACATATGATGTACATTATGTCTGATTCACAATTAGCCAAAAAGTTGTATTCAGAAAGGTGCCAACAATAATTTGATGTTCTATTGATGTCTACAGTGGTCTGTACTCCAACACTCCCTTTATATGGTATTTTCAGTTATAACTTTGCTGAGGGAATAAATGGTATACCCACAAAATTGGCTGAAAAAGATTGCCTATTTTTTGGAGGACAGGGTAAGAAAAAAGCAAGGTCTTTCTGTATTGGAAAAAGGACTAAAAATGAGAAAATGACATTTAATAAAGACAGATGTGATATACTACAGTTATGAAACAGAGGTCTGTAAATGTGTAAAATGCAAAATGGGTAGGCTGTTGGTCCTGCTACAGGACATGAGTATTGTAGTGGAGCCAACAATGCAAGGCTATTGCAAAAATGGCAAACATTATGTCATTAAATATGAGCAGGATGTCATGTGAAAGTCATAGGAAGTAACATTGTTACGTTTGCTTGGGTAAGGCTTCTCAGCTGGAGTGAATTTTCTACACTTGGACTCAGCACTTCAAGTTGTAAATGAATAAGAGAAAGTCCAAAGAAGCTCAGAGATAACAACTGAGAGAAAATGCAGCTTGTGAGGAGCTGGATTTACTCTGACTTTAAAAAAGAGGGCTGAAAAGGGACATGCAAGCTATACCTGGAACAAAAGACAAAAATAAATCGCTTGCCAAATTCAGTAAGAGTAGGATAAGATTTAATTAACTAAAAGTCAGCACAATTAGGAGGAAAACTTTCCTACCTACAGAGGAGGGTAGTGTCTGAATAGATTGCTTAGGATCATTGTGGCAACCATGTCTTCCCTATCTCTATGTCCCTGTTCCTGTCCAAATACTGTCTGAGATGCTGTGGTTATGCTTGACAGCATGGGAATGTAACTGATGTACTTTCCAGCTCTACTTTTCTATGATTTTTATGTCAATTGAATTTTTACTGTGCATAACCTTGTCTACCATGTGATCCAGAACATTTCATCTACTAAATCCTTTATTTAGAAATTTCCTTCCTGTATATATTGCAACCATTTTATTTAGTAATAACAGTGATAATCAATAGGACGAACACCTTTTACTCATTGCTTTCCAAACTCCTTATGAGGCAGAAGTTATTATTGGTCTTATTAATAATGCAGGAGGCAGAGGCACAGGAAGGTTGTGGGATTTTTGAGTGTTTGTAAAGTATGCTGGTAGTAAAAATGGGCACATAACCCAGAAGATATGTGTCCCAGGCCTTTTTCTAGTTGCCAGACCACAGTATTTATCCGACAAATCACGCTGATGGAAATGGTACCCAATTCACAGCTTTGACACAGCTTGATTTTCTGGTAACATGAAGAAACCATAACACTCTGAATGCAGAGGAAGTCCAGGCTGTAAAATCCATTCCATGAACCTCTCATTACTGAGAGATTATCTCTCAGTGTGAATGTTAATACAACCTGAGAGATGGGGCCACAATGTTAAAACATAATTGCCTATTTTCTCCTCTGCTAAGAAACATGTCCTGGTTGTGAAACTGTCTATGATTTGACTTGGTAAAGTAAGAATACTTGATGTCAACAGAAACTAATATTGTATAATTAAACCACCTCATGATGCAATATAGTATGTTTTCTCACAATATTGTGTTTTCACAGAGCTGTCACTCACTGTAAAGGTTACTATTTTTCTTTTCAGTACAAACGCTAACCGTAAAACTTGAAACCTTTCTGGGAAATTGCTTGGATACCCAAAGAACTTATCTGTTTTTCAATTTTCAGTGCTTTCTGAGCTTCATATAAAGAGGTTTTTGTCAGCTCCCTCAGATAGATGTGCAGAACCGGGTCCTCCAGGGTTGTGGTTTATTTTGCAGCTTTCTCACAACACTTATAAATGCAGATGTACTTTTAAGATAAAGCATCAGCTAATTGGCAAGAGTCTGTTATTGTGTTGCTCAGTATGCTGTTCTGTAAAGAGTGTTGTCTGCTCAAGAGCAAACCAGGTGAATGCCATGAAAGTGCTGCCTTTTCAAGGTGTTCTTGCTATCTGTATTTTTTCAGTGCTGTGTAAACAGTTATGTTGCACTTTACAAATGAGTGAGGAGGAAATAGCTTGGCTACCTTGATTAATTATTGTTGATTCGTTGTAAATATCAGTGTTTGTATTGGAAAAATATCTGAAAGTCATATGAGTAGATGAATGCTTCGTCATGCTGGATATTCTTCACATATCCAAAAGCTTAGTTTCTGCTCCAGTGACCTTACCATGCCATTTTCCCTCCCTTCTATCTTCTTCTTCCCTTCTTTATGCATCAATTGCAAGCAGCTTGTGCTTGGCAAAATTAAGAAAATAGACATATACTACAGTCCAGACAAAGTAATTGAAGAGACTCCAAAGATTAATTTCTTCAGTCTTCTAGTCACGATTAGATGCTCAATGCTTCAGGAAAAATGTCTGTAAGAGAAGATGGTAATACAGTATGCTATTGAGCAACCTGGCAGAACCTGCCTGCACCCAGAACCCTGCCTTCTCAGAAGTGCCAGAAGAGACAGCAACAGCTAAAACCAAACGACTTAGCCAGGATAAACAGTCTCTGGAATAGCCACACAACTGTGTTAATACCTCTTACTTCTGTCAACCAGCTAATTGCAAGATTAGCATAAACATGGATCAATATAGTGTGGAGGAAAAGAGAAATTTAGATTGATTTGACAACGTTGATTGTGTTAATGGCAGCAGGAGACGGTGTGCCATGCAGATGGCATGTATGTTGTGGTGGGTTTACCTTGGCTGGGTGCCTGGTGCCCACCCCTAGTCCCTCTATCACTCACCCCCCNTGTGTACCGGGGTACACAGGGCAGTAGTTTGTTTGACAGCCATGGACGTGCCCGCAGCAGAAGAGCTTCAGTGCTGGACATAAATATGTTTAAGAAGCAAATGATATGTTTGTGTACTGTTTAACTGTGGTCAAATAATATCCTTAATTTGGCACTCAAGTTGTTCGAGTAATATTTTTTTCATGTTCTAGATCCAGTTCTATAGATTAGCCAAAAAGCATTTGTTTAATAATTTAAATCCCCCAGTGTTTCAGGGAATCACTGGTTAAATTATTGATTGTTATTTCTACATTATTCACTCGGCCTTAATAAAGCACCCAAAGTGGTGGCCTGACTAACTTTGCTCCCACTGGTGTTGTAGGAGTGTACTATACGTGCCTCCATCCTGTTTGATGCACCTTCCTGATGGTATTTGGTTCACAACATACCCACTGGTGCCCCTGTTGCCAAGTGCCTTGACTTCTTAGACTTCCCCTTCCCTGGTTTGTAGTTAGTACTTTATGAGCAACACTCTTGCTTTCTGTACTCATTTATGAATTTTTACACATGATCTAACCATTAGCAAGAACTAAATGTGATGTAAGTGTGAAACCACCCATGGTTTACACAGAGCCTGATCACAACAAGACAGTCTAATATCAGGCCAATTTAAAGTGTGAAACTGCCTGCCACTGCTTAGATCAGCTTCATTTATTTATTTAGTGAAGAGAAATGTCCCTGTGCTTTCAATAGGTATCTATCTACATTTATTTAGATGTCTTCCTCCTGCAGCATACCCCATCACTTCCTAAGCCTTCAAAGTAGCTGGGTTTGCTCAGGGGATGCCAAGGAGCAGGGAGGGGATGGCACAGGGCTGGGGCAGGATGCTGTGCCCTGGGGCGGGGTGGCCCCACAGAAGATACTGCTAGGTCAAGGCATAACAAAGGCATATGCTGGGGCCAAGGTGCCAAAGGACATCCCAAGTCTGGCTGTATCTGGGCACACATGTCCTGGCAGATACGCTCCTGCCAGTCCTGCTGCTGGATGCATGAGGGTGGGTTTGCTCAGAGAGAGGGTGCAGGGAGTGACCCTGAGGGTAAGGGAGATGGTTATAATAAACTCTCACAGAGATAGGTCTCACTCCTTCCTCCATGCAGGCCGGGCTTCCATACAGGCAGAGGGATGGGGACAGGTGGTGGTTTCACTGTATGTGTCTCCTGTCAGCAGGAGTAGCCACCTGCATCTGTTTTTCTGCTGCCTAGCAGCTGCAGGAGGACATGGTCACAGTTTCCATCACTGTCTTATCTCTTGCAGTTTCTGCAAGCCATTGGGAAGGAACCAAAACAGGAAATATTTTCTTGAGTGCAAGGTGCATTTTAGCAGCAGAACTGAAACTGCCAATGTCAAGTCTTAAAAACAGATGGCTGATAAAAGTAAAATATAGTTAATTCAGGAAGCACATAAATTGATGCAGCATGTTAATATTTCAGTGGTTCAGGCAGCTGCACTATTTCTGGTACAGTAAGACCACCACTTTCCTCTGGAGCACAAGCTGAGACACAGCTCTTGTGAGCTCTGAAAGGGTCAGGTTGTTCTTCTTAACCTCTTCATCTGTAATCTGTAGGTACCTTGGAAGGCTGGGTGTTGGCCAGCACTGGGAAAGGAAACACTGAATTTGTGAGGAAAACTGATTTTGACACAGGCATCTTTACATAACCAATAGTAGGAATAGGACTTCTCTGGCCTGATCCTGTTTATGTCACTCATGTGAACAGTTGATTAAAATCAGTAAGTCTGTCTGGCTACTTGCACAGCTCTGGGAGAGGTTGTCCCCAGAATACCCTGGAGCATGATGCCCTCTTGGGCTTCTCATTGAGGTGCAAGGGGTATTCCAGCCCCTCTCAGAAAGCTGGCACCATAGTGTAGTAGCTCTGGGTGGGGAGTGCTGTGAAACGCTGCCAGACACATGCATCCTAGAGGGCACCATCCGACCTTACTACCACGGAGATGAATCTCATCTCAAAGTAAGCCCTGAAGCTGCCCTTACCACAGAGTACCCACCTAAGCTGTGACTCCCTCATCTCTAAGCTTGTACATAAAGGTTTGCTTTTCAGATTTTTCCAGTAAAAAACTGATCAATTTTTGACAAAGCAGTTTTTTAAAAAGTGGTTTATTTTTCAGTTGAAGGGAATTTTCTCTTAAGGGAAATATCATTTCCCAATGTGTTCTGCTAAGCAACAGAGACGTGCAGAGCACAGCAGAGATCTGCAAAGCAGGAGCATGGTCAGCAGCTTCCTGCATCAAAGTCAAAGCACCAATAGTTAAAATGTGAGAACTAGGCCCGGAAGCAAAAGTATCTTCCCATGTTCATGTGAAAAATCCTCACACCACATAACAGGGCCCATTAAAAAAAACGTCTACAGAGAATCACAAATTTGATGCAGCTTCTGTAATTAGGAAATGCATGAGTATAAAATATCTCAGATTTAAAGGATGAATAATAATCCAAATTCCTGCAAGTAACTACAAGTTCAAATTCTTCAGCAGTCTCTGAGCAGTTGCAGCCTGCTTTGAACATGCCTTGCTCCGGATGATGAAACCAGGGAGGTTTACAGCAAATCTGACCAAGAAAAAAAAAAAAGTAGATGTGAACAAACACCACATTTGTTTGGATCTGTTTTTAGACACGAGACTTTCCAAAGTTGGGGATGAACGTGGCCCATTGGGATTCACTGCTGACAAATGCTCTCTGAGCACTGGGCTGTGACTCTCAACCACCCAGGGGATGCACAGAGGTAGGGGCTGGGGTTCTGCAGGTGATTGCTCCAGCCCTCCCTTGCCTGCTTCTCGGGGCTTGTTTGATTTGGTTTTGCTAAGCACTGCTGCTTTCGGTTCCTCTACAATAGCGGAGCTTGTGTACTGAAAGGTCAACCTCAGGTCAAGCCAGGATCTTTTATCTTTTTTCAAACCTGGTATGCAGACAAGCCTTATCCTGTAGAGATAAAACAAATCTAGACATTTTGAAAAAGATACTGGAAAATGTTAGAAATAATTACTGGACCACAGCCTTTGGATCCCTTCTTTTCATATGAACATCATTAATGTGTTCTAAATGCAGAAAAAATGCCCATCATCCCTGAAAAGAACACAGTAACATACCACATCTGGATCAGAGTGAGTTTATAAAAAGCATTATTAAAATGAGCTGACAGGATTAACTGCTGTAACTGAAGAAAATAAAATCCACATTTTCCCACTGAATGCAAGCTTCACTTTTACCATATAGGGCAGTATGAGTCTCTCTTCAGTTGCTATCAAGAATCGATACAAACATTTCTTTTCTGATTTTAACTTCAAGGATAATCAATATAATCATCTTCTGTGATGACCCAGAGAGCTCCATGGTGGTGATGATTGTTGTTTTGCTGAACACTTCCCTGAGAAATAGATTTGGGCCAGAGGCAATGTCAGTCATGTGTCATCCCCCCTCCTGTGCCTCATTGTTGTGTATCTAAAGTCTGTGCCCAAGGGCAACTCCTTTCTCCCTGGATATCTGATATTTCTCTGTGTCTTTCATGCTGGGCAAAAGGTATTAAACAATTCTGACTGCTGCTGCTATGCCCTGATTAGGCAGCTAAAAAGGGTTGTAGCAACAGCAAGGAGGATTTATTTCAGCTGCCTGCACGTTCACTGGGGAGCTCTCTTGGTCAGTCTTCTCAAGTATGTTACAGAAAGCTCTGTAGACTAAATTGTGGTGGGCACCATGCAAGTACACAACAAGGGTGCTTGTCCTGAGGATCTTTGGTTCTGCAGAGGAAAAACAGACAGGAGCTGAAGTGTGTTCAGATACATGCTGATTTAAGTTAATTTACCCCAGACAGTGAGTATCAGTATGGCAGTTCCAGATGGTGTCAGGTTCACTGGGCCATGTTGGGCTGCAGTAAGACCACTGCCCTGGGAGGCTGGGGTGGGAGGTTAGGACATAGACCCTGAATACAGAAATACTTCCAGCAGGACACCCATTTTGTTGTCCAACTTACCACAACCAAGCTCATCAGCTAAGAGGTTCTTCAGGAACAAGGGACATATATGAGAGGTGTGTGCAGCCCGAGCCCACAAGCCCTCCCAGCTGTCTATGATCCCACCAGCCCAGTGATGCCTTTGGTCTTCTGGTGGGGTTTGGTGCGGTAGGCAGAAGTCTTGTGGGGACTCTTCTGCCTGCCTCACTCCTTGTGGCAGCCCATCTTGCAGATGGCAAAGCAACCTTACTGAAGTCCAGGTCCACCATGGGAAAACAAAGTGACAATCTTTCAGCTGCAGAAGGTGATGTCATTGTGCTCCAGGAAAGGAGGCTCCAGAGAATCGGTAAGGACTCCCATTTCAGCAGCCAAAAAAAAGGTAAATTATTTCACTGATGAACCACCATGCTTTACTTTTTCCCAGTTATTATAGATTTTTAAAAAGAGAAGACAGCTGCCTGCACTGCCAGGCAGGACAGGGTATATTTGTTCCCTGCCCATGACCCCCTCAGCCTCAAAACGTGGAGGGTTTTCTGAGGAAGGAAAATGGTGAGGTGCTACACATTTACCCCTCCCAAATCCCCTCCCTCCCCACCCTTTGATCTCCCCAGATGCTGTGCCGTGTTTCACCAAGACAGTATTTGACTCCTCCGATAAGCATGAGCATATCCATGGAAGTGCAGTGAGTCAAACCCACTATCCATCTTCTTTTGTAATTAACTTGATCTTCTGAATCTCCAGCATGTCTGAGCACCTGCTTATACACTGCCAGAATGTGGCATGGGAGTGTAAAATGATGGATCCCTTCTATATCTCTGAGCTTCTTTACAAAGTGCAGGGAATCTGTGCAAAATGAGATCATTCATGCAGAGACAGTGCAAGAGACAGCTGAAGTAAAGGATATACACCTGAACCAGGCAGTTCAGCAGCAAAAAATGAATAATAACCTCTATCTCTGCTGATTATCTGCCACTGACATGATGTTCAAGAGGGACAAGGGGAATATTTCTTTCTGAAGGTTGTTGGTAGCCTCTGATGACTGCAGATAAGGTAAGAAGCAAAGAAAAACCTTGCTGTCCTAGACATCAGAAAAGTTTCCTTTGGATCAGCCCTCTTTGTAAAAGCACCATGATGCCTTTGATCTGCTGAATTGCAGGCACCAACAAACCTGTATAGTAGGTTTGGAGTGTAAAACATTGAAAAAAAAAACTTTGTGAGCCAAAAGTCTAGTTGTCTTCGTTGTAACTTAGCAGAGCTACATGGGGAGAGGGTGGAGGCTGTGAATTTCATCAGTCTGAGAGATCTCTTTGAATCTCTCACATTTTCATCGTAGAAAAAAATAACATCTGGATATATTGTGCAAGGGCCACATTCTGCTTTCAGTTGTGTTGAGGCAAACCCAGAGTTGTCCCAATGGGACAATTCAAGATTTACCCCAGGATAAACAAGAGCAGGATCTGTCACCATAGATTTTGGCATTACTGCTTTGTTCTCTGTGCTTAACCTGTTTGTGTTCAGCTTGCACTCATTTTCTGAATTTTCCTATTCCTGAATGACACACTGGAACAGGAAGGGAAGTCTAAGAAGTCTCTAGTGTTTCATTCAAGTGAACTTTTCATTGTTTTTAGCATTCCTCAAAATCCCCTGTCCTGTATCAATCTTTCTGAACATCTTTTCTCCCTCTGGAGACTTGGCAATTTGTAAATTACTCCTGCTACCTTCCTCCCCATCTACATTGCTTATTCTTCTTTACTTTTCACTTCCAGTAAAGAAGAATGAACAACTAAGAGTTTTGTTGTTTTGCTTTTCCCACTGGCTCCAAAGGCCTCAGCTAAGAAAACAAAACAAGGCAGCTTGCTCAGGGCCGTGCTGGGAATTGTACTTTTCAACTGTCTCCACTGTGCTTCTGACACTCCTCAGACTACGAAGAGTTTAGGGAACAGGAAGAGGCTGTCAAATGCAGCAGCCTTTGTGCCTGTTTGATTTATCTCTAATTCCTCTTCCTTCTCTCTGACTAGACCTTCAATTCTGTTTTCTTTTGGCCAGAATGAAATCTGAAGCTGTGATTTTTTGTAACAAGTGATATCAGGTGCTCAAGCAAGACTCACATACAGGGCATGATTTTTGGGGATTCACTCTGAACACCTGAGGAAGTCCAAGGTCCTTCAGCAGGGCGGCTCAAACTCTTTGTGAAACCAGTGCCTCAGTGCAAACATTTCAAAAGGAAAGCACCAAAAAACCCTATGAGCATCTTTGTATCTGGAGATGCTCAGAAGCCAGAGCCAGCCTTGCTACGTCCTGGTTGCTGCACATGGGTGCTGCCTTCTGCATTTTGCTGTGACATGTGGAGGCTCAGATTGTGCCTGTTCTGCTTTTCCTTCTTGCACAACTAACCTAAGTGCTGTAACACCTTTTTTCCACTGCTAACATTTATAATGAGGATGAAAGAAGATGCTGCAGAAGTCCCTAGAAAAGAGTCTGTGAATAATACAGTCAACAGCTGTTCCTACTTACTCTTGCCTTACCATCAGCTCACTGTGCTGCTTTCCCAGGAGGCACCTGTAAGCATGTAACATGCTGTGCTTGATACCACTGCAATTTGAAGACAACTGTTTTTAACCCTGCGAGAGAAATGTTCTTGCCCTAATAGACATGAAAAAGTATCTCCATGCAGACATTTCCTGATACTTCTCTTTGCCAAAACTAGAACAGTGAAACAGGAGTTGATGCTCAAATAGCCTTGGCATAAGGACAGGCTGATGCATGTAATGCATATAATTAAAAATAGTTAGCACAAAGAAATGGTTGTTATTTTGCTTAAATCAAGCTGGATTCAGTAGCTCATTAAGTACAGACTTTTTCCATGGTTATATGCAGTTTTCAAATTCCTATAACACAAACTGTTTTAGAGGAAAGTTAAATACAGAATGCATTGAGTTTGGTAGAGAAAGTTTAAAGGTCTGCATTTTCCCACCAAAGCTATTTGATATCAGCTACAGAGTGGGGGTGTGTGTGTGTGGAGGGGTTATGACCTCTTTTATTTTTACAACCATTGCCATGATTTCATAATACTGGCAGCAGTCACTTCAAGTGAGGGACTAGACTTTATTACTATAATTATATGCTAGTATGTGGGCATAAAACAGAAAAACTTTTCTATAGATAAATGCCAGTAGCAAAATCCTTTTGTCCAACAAACAGTCCTTTAGCAGTGTTATGAATATTATATTAACCTCAATAAAAGCTATGCCAGAAATGTCTACTGTACATGGTGCAAGTTCTGGGTTCTTACATCAGCTTTGTTCTAAGAAATGAATATACTCAGTGCCGAGAGCATGCAGAGCCTTTCCTTTGCAAAGTATGTCAGAGATTTTCACTCATTAATCACAACAGCCCATTGTGGGAGGTAGTAACGCCATTTTAAATGAGGGGGAAAACTAAGACAGGGAGAGTACAGTTGATTGTAGTAAATGTAATTTTGAGTGCCTCCACTGCAATGCTGTGGGTATATCTGAGTAGTGTCATGCAGGTGCAGGGCAACACTAGATGAGCCTTGGGTCTCCATCCAGGCCAACAGCCATGAGCGTACTTTGCCATTTGAGTTTCTGGGGAGCTATGAAAGGGAAAGATGAATGCTGCAGGGGAGATGAGGCACCAAGCCCCATCCCCACTGCCCCTGATGAACCCCTTGTGCTGGCAAGGCAGGGCACTGCCCTCAGATCCCACCCATGTGGGAGCTCCATCAGCAAAGATGAAGGAGGGAATGAGGGACTAAAGAAGGCCAGAAAGTTTTGTTGAGGTCCATCACTCTTCAAATCAACTCCTAAGGCATTTCAGCCAGGAAAGTTGTGAAGCCACTGGCCTGCCAGCTGGCTGAGCCTGACTTGCTTGATGGGATTCCAGTGATGCATGAGAATAAAACGCAGCCTGGGTAGTTAACAGTCTCAGCTGGGACATCAGTGCCCAGACAGGATGGCCCTTGAAGCACAAAATGAGCTACAAGTGCTGTGGGCAGGTGCTCTCCAAATTTAAGAAGATTACAGGGAGAAAATTTTTAGCCTAAGCAAGAGGTGACTTTGCCAGCAGAAGTGATTTCAGACTCGATGGTTCTCCTTTCCCAAACCCACAGCACTCTCAAGCAGAGCAGGGCTGACAGCTGGTGGGGCAGGGGCCTCAGCAAAAAGGCTCAGCAAGACTTGCTAGCAATTTAGCTAATAGAATTATACATCTAATAAAATGAATATAAAACCCAACAAATTATTGACCTTGAGATTTTTTTTCACTTTATTTCCCTGTCCACATTTTCAAGTAAGCTGATGGAGGGGTACATAGTATATCCATCTCTGTGCACATTCAGTGTTTTTCTCCACTGTCTTTTATTTCACTTGTATTGATTTTTCCAACAGGAAAGAAAAATGGCCAATTATAAACCAGCATATTAGAATGGAAAATTAGATTGTCTTGGTTATCATGTTAGCATGGAATTAGTAAAATTACTTTTTGTGAATATTTCACAATGTCATTTTGAGTACTTTTCCTTATTTGTTAGTGATGTGATTTTGACAGGTAAAATTATTTTTATGTAGTTGCTTGATAGCATATGGAAGCAATGTTGATGTACAGCTGATTCTATCAGTTCTATAAGTTATACAGTATCCATCCATATTTCTGTTTGACTGAAACTTTTATAAAGAGAGAATAATATATAACAAATATAGTGTTTTTTGATACCCATTTTCAGTATAACTGGTTTTGCTATAAGCTAAAAATTAGAATTATACTTACAGATTAAAAAAATGTTAAATGGTCACAAGTAATGAATGGTATGAACCTGCCATCCTAAATTGTATTGTTTATAGCCACATAAATATTCACAGAACAAATCCAAACACATGCAGATATTGCATATCTTTAGTGACAAATGCCTGCAACAACTTATATTTCAAAAAGATTCATATATATAAACATGTAGCAGTAGTCAGGCCTGCAGTAATGTAACTTTTTCAATGTTTGAAGACCAGGAACTAGTAATAATTCCAACCAACATGAACATACATGTTAGCTGGCTGTTCTTAAAATGAAAGGTCAGGTGGAAAACAAGCACAACCACAAGGAGCAGGGATATTTGGAATGGTAGAAGAAATTAGAGAGTAAAACCAGAGACTCATCCAAAGCAAGGGATGTCATCTCATTACTGCTGATCAAGAGTGACTGGTAGGCAATTGAGACACAAAGTCTTAGTGCTTTGTGCTTTATTTACTGTGCTTTGAGTAACAGCATGAGGCCCTCAGACTTCTGAAACAAATCCACGTCTTTGACAGGAAAATCTTCCACGGAGAGGCTGCAGCTCAAGCAGTCCTTGAAGTGAGGAGGTAGCAGAGAGATGCCCTGCAGGCTCCTCCATCCCCACTGCAGCACCCTTGTCAAAAGGACAAAGCCGGGGAGGTCCCTGTTCCCTGCAATGTGTGCAGGTGTTGCTGCTTCTCAGCTGCCTTTGGACACCCTGGTAGCATGGCTAGAAGCTGTGGTTGGCTTGTGACTGCCATGACAGGGAGGTTTCATATCAACATTTATTTATGTCAGAATTTTATGGTGATGGCAATAGAGTTGGTAGTGCACCACTGCTGATGACTTGCATTGCCTCTTCTCAATGACAGTGCAAATTATTTTGCTTATAAGATTCATTGTCTGGTTATTGTTTCCATTTTTCCAATAGTGTGATGTGCAATACAAGACAATAGAGCTGAAGAATTTACACCCAATGGCCTGATTCTGCCATGCTGATTTTCAGAGCAATACTCTGTTTTCAGTATGGTAGTTTTGGTATTGGCAGGTATTGACAACCTGTAATGGTGTTGAACCTTGAATAAAAAATTAAAGCTACTACATGCAAAAGTGTGCCTGCTGCTTAAGTACATCAGAATCACCAAAGCTGATCTGGGTTACTCCTGGCACCAGGTACATTTTAGAGAAGTAGGTGGAACATTTAACATGTTCATGGGTAAAAAAAAGGAGGCAGAGAGTGAGAGTACCAGAAGTGGCCAAATACAATGTTGTTCAACCCAGGGCTCAGACAAGGGTACTGAATTTCTCATCTGCTTACCTCAGGTATTTTTTTTATTGCTTCCCTCTACAGATACAGTCTTTTCCAGGTGCAATGTTCATTCTCACCAGGATCAGTGATAGGACTTACTCAATGATTGTGACAGATCTTCACTTCTCACTCAGCAAGATTAATAAGCAAAGACTGCCAGTGGTCTAGGAGACCACATCTGGATTGTTGGCTTGAAGTACTCAACATGAAACTTCAAAGTTCACTAAGGAGAAAAGGTTTAAGATAATTTTATTGTATTTATGTTTTAATAGCTATTGTTCTCAAACTACCACCCAACTTGTCTGTCTCATGGCATACAGATAAAAATAAACATAAAAACTTCCCAGCTTGGTCTCTTTTTTGATATATGGGGCCTTAACAGGATGGGGAGAACAGAGGGAGCATAGGGCTGATCTGGGGATTTATATAGCCACCCCAGACTGTCTAGTCCTTGGCTGGAAATTGGAAACATATTTGGGAGAAGACAAGACCTCAATGTGTGTCCCCAAATAAGCAAATATTAAGCCTTTTGCTGCATAATCTTGAGATTATGAGCCTACATTGGTCATGTTATTCTGTTGAAAGAATAACCCAAGTTGGAGACCTTTTTCAGCAATTAAAACATCCGAGTTTGACTGAGCAAAAAAGACATCCACCTCTGAATTTCTTTCATAACATGCACACAGCAGGAAAAAGCATGCCTGGTGTATCAGTAAGGGGAATAAAAGTGCTTTCCCTTTCCCAATAGAGTTCCAGTGACTGCAGAATGGATGTAAGCCTCTTGACTCAATTTTCGTGGCTTGGTTTTGGTGTAGCACTCAACTTATGTGTGTGAAACCTTGGCAGGCCATGAACTCCATACTAACACTGATAGGAGCCAAACTTATGTGCAAGGTGGGCATGGGGACTGCAGGAGGGGCAGGTGCTGGGGGCAGCCATGGGCAGGGTATCAGGAGAGACAGCAGGGGAAACAAACCATATACTTCAAAATCCATCAAAATATATAAAAACTAGTGGTGTATCAATTCCTGCAGGCAATTCAATGATTTTCCTAAAAACTGTCTTGAATAGGACAGACTAGTACTTGCTGATATAAATTTAATATTTTTCATCAATTTATTACTGTCTCTACCTGAATTTTTTTTGCATCTTCCCTTTTTTCCTCCTAGATGATTTGTTTCCTTTCCCCAGAAACAAACACACCTTTATGTGAAAACATTCACTCATGGCAGGAAGTTTTGTTTCTCTGCCCCATTTCTGTGCTTCCAATAAACTTCAGTCTCCAGGTCTAGCATTGCAGCTCAAGGTCAAAGTCTTTTGTTTCCCAATTCTGCAAGGAAAGTGTGAACTTTACAATATGTGTCCAGAATTTATCAGAAAAAACCCCCATAAAATTGTGTAATATAATTTATTGTAATATCATACTTTGCAGAAACTGTTTATTATTTTATTTTTTAACTTATGCAGAGAGGGGGGAACCCAACATACCCCACATGGGCCACTTCTCCGTTTGGACGTGGTGGATACCAAATGGGACCATTTACATTTGCAGCTGCTGGTACATACACTAAAATTAGACTAAATAAAAAATAGCAGCTGCATGGGTAGAAACAAACCAAAGCTGATTCACAGATGAGAGGCAGCTTGGGGAACTCAAGCATTGCAGCTAGATTTAACACAAAGGCTGGTCCAGTGTAAGAGCCCTGTGCCTATGAAGCCACAATAGCCCATAATACTAAGCCAAAGCTATATTCTGCTCGACCCCCCCTGCTGGGGAAATCCTTTCACCACCCTAGACTTTTTTTTTTCTTCTTTTCCTTTTTTTTTTTTTATACATATGTTACAATGTCTCATTATGTAGGAACACGCTTCCCTTTAAAATGCCTGTCTTCTATCCCCTCAGCCTCCCCCACAAACTTTCCTTGGACAACAACACTCATTGTGCCCAATGTCAAGAAAAGCCCACTCTCTGCTTGGGTCCAGTGTCGTACTCCCTGCTAACTCCATGCCATGACACTGACAGAGTGAAGGATCTTTCTCTTCAGCCACATCACGAGCTATTTTTTTTCATAGGATTCCCTTTTGAAATGCTAGTGTATTGGAACTTCATGGCATCTTCCACCAGCAGCTCCAACTCATGTTGCCCCATGCATCATATTCAGATGAAAGGACATACTGTGGGTTTTAAGGCACAGTTTGCATTAAGGGGAGGAGGATGCAGAAGGGGCAGACTGCACAGTCCACAGTCTCTGAACAGCCAAACTGGACTTTGTCAGAAAACGCCAAAAATTCTGATTGATTTTCATAGGAAATGTCGCCAAAATTATTTCCAGTAGCATTTAACTAAAAATACACACTCTTGTTATGAAGGTTTACGGTGGGCACTCTCCTGTTCATGGCAATAGAAGATAATAAGAGGGTATGCAGTATTTGTGAGCAGTGTGTTGCAGAGTTCCCTGTGACTTAAAACAGAGTCAATGAAGGCTTATTGCCCACATCTCAGCCTCTGCATTCATAGAATCATAAAATGGTTTGGGTTGGAAGGGACCTCCAAAGGTCATCTAGTCCAACCCCCCTACAATAAGCAGGGACATCTCTAACTAGGTCAGGTTGCTCAGAGCCCCATCAGGCCTGATATTGAATGTCTCCAGGGATGGGGCCTCCACCACCTCTCTGAGCAACCTGTTCCAGTGATCAGTCACTCTCATATTAAAGAACCTAAATCTACCCTTTTCTAGCTTAAATCCATTACCCTTTTTTCACAGGGCTGTTCTCTAACGTGTCTTCTACCAGCCTATATTGATAGTCCTGGTTGCTGCAGCCCAGGTGCAGGACCCTGCACTTAACTCTGTTGAACCTCATGAGTTTGACCTGGGCCCACCTCTCCAGCTTGTCCAGATCCCTCTGAATGGCATCCTGTCCCTCTGGCATATCCGCCGCACCTCTCAGCTTGGTGTCATCAGAAAACTTGCTGAGGGTACACTCAATGTCACTGTCAATATCACTAATGAAGATATTAAACAACACTGGTCCCAGTACGGATCCCTGAGGGACACCACTTGTCACTGTTCTCCATCTGAATATCAGTGGATATGCCAGAGGGATGGAATGCCATTCCCAAACACCCTTGTTTCCAGGCAGGTTTTTTAGCAAAGACTCCTGACAAGCACAGCGCTGCAGGCCCTAGGAGCAGTTCCAGCCCTTCAGCACTCCTGAAGTGCAAAGCAGATCTTTTATCCTGAGGTGATGGAGACAACATGGCACAAGCAGCAGTCTGGTTGCAAGTTAATAGACAGCTTTACTTCCACACTTATGCAAAGTCAAACAGAGACTTCACCAGCCTTAAAAGGTTCATTGACTTCTCCAGCTCTTCCCTGCTTCCATTCCAAGGCCCTACCAGCGCACTACCTGACATCCATCTCACCTCTCCTAGGCTGCTTCAGCAGCAATGTCTTATCACTTACTCGTATGGGACTGTGCCAGCTACAGACACACACGGATCCATGCACTTCAGCCCAAATTCCTCCTTGGACCATAAGGATGAAAAAGCAAGGCAAAGGTTTTGCTCTGGAACAGATTACCAGCATCTGAGTATGTTGGTCTGTCACTGCTGAAGGGCAGAGGTGTTGGTGTGCCTCTGTGGCACTCCCCTACAAGCCTGCTCCCTGCCCCAGGGGTCATTTCCAGCAGAGCCTTGTGGCTGCCTGGCAGGCATTCTGCCTTTGCAGCACTGCCAGGGTCCCAGCATAAGCTCAAAGCCTTAGAGGACTAATTGAGGGCTTTTCCTGGCAAAAGGCTGACCTCTGTAGCTGAGGCAGCAGCGCTCAGACCCAGGCTGAATCCCTCCTCCCTGAAAGCCTTATTTAAGCCTTGTCTCCTAACAACTACAGACTCATCCACTCTCTTCTATAAAATTATGGGTCTTAATCTTATTTTCAGGTCTTGGATCCAGCTTCAGCCAGAAGATAGGACAATATCTTCCTGGACACTCCCTAGGAAAATGGCAAATATACAGTAAACTTCCTTGGGCTGAAGATGGAGCTGAACCTGAGTCTCTTCTTTTGCAAGAGAAGGAAAAGCTACTGGCTGCACACATTAGGGACCGCTTGATGCTCATCAAGCCTGGCCATGTAAAAGAGCAGAGCTTGATATACCTCGGGAGTGCTCAGCCAAGCAATAGAGGCAGCTGTATTTAAGAACAGGGCCTTTTTGGATTGCAGTTTTGTTCCAAGGCATCACAATCCCACTTAAGCCTTCCTTTAGGTGAATCCTCCCCTTACTGAGGCTTAAGTGCCCTCCTTAATGGTAGGATGCCATAGCCACGGACAGAGTGAGGGTCTTAAAGCTCTCACCCTGGGCCAGTTGTGGACCATGCTGCAAACCCATTTGGTAGCCCTTTTGTGAATGAGGCCTTTGTTAACAACTGATGGGTAGGATGTTCAAAGAACTTGGGAAAGTATGCTTGGCAAATAAACTTACCTAACTAATAATAAAAATGTTCTTCAAATTTGCCAGGCTTCTTTGCCTGAGGCAAGCACAATTAAAGTCAATGAATTGTTTAATGTGAGGAAATAACAAGAGAGGGAAGAAAAAAAGTATGCTATTCCCTGATGCTGTTTTGGAATTTATCTTGTGTAGATCCTCCTCTGGGTTGATGATAAAAGCCTTTGGCATGCATCCTGCAGAGAAATCAAGAAGCATAACAGAGATATGAGAGTCTGTTGAGAGCTATATACTACCTTAGCAGGGGGATGGACTCTCTGATCTAAGGCATTTTTCATCTCTATCTGGGATGATCCTCTATCTGGCAGGCACATATTTGATTTTGGATGTTTAAACAAGCCAGAATGCGTTCATGGGAGCACTCCCAATGCAATGGAGAACTGTTTCAAATATGCTGGCGAGCTGCAATCCTCCTCCACAAGAGGCCCAGAGCAGGCACTAATTATGGGATACACATACCCACCTCTAGTGGCAAAGAACCAAGCCTGAGAACTACATCTCCACACACCCGACCAATGCACTCTCCTCCATGTAGAACCAGGAGGTAGAAAATACTTTTAACACTCAAGAAGAGACATAATCCCTGCAGATAAGGCAGGAACTTGATTTAGAAATTGTCCTTCTTCTGACCTGGGCAACATTTCCATCATTTTTCCAACACTTTTCACTGTCACCTTTGATTTTAGGGCACAGCAGTCTTAAGCATTTTTAAGAGGCAGACATATACTAAGAGCTTGTAGATTAAAGCAAACACTAAATTTGTCAGATAAATATGGTGCTAATCCTGTGCTTTGGGGAGACTTCTTTAATTCTTTCAGTTCTGTGTCTTACTCTGATTCCTTGTATAACTTACTATGAATTTTCTACGTTTTCCTAAATAATGTATTGGTAGTTTTGGCTTGAATGAGAAGAACAAATTTCTACATGGTAATTTCTGTTACTCTGCAGTTCCTAGTTAACACAAATGGATTTTTTTTTTTCTTTTTCTAATAGCAAAGAAATAGATGAAGGAGAGCTATGCCTAACCTGTACTTTTGTATTTTGGTAAAAAACCCCAACAAACACAAAGACTAAATTTCCTTATTCTTTCCTTATTCTGTAGGCTATTCACTGGGATTTGGGAAGAATGGCTTTTTCTCCAGAGCATAAGGGTGCATTATCTCAACAGACCATTACAATGTGGAGTAAGGACACACTGCTTCATGCTGGAACAAGCCAAGGACCAAGTTATGTCCTGGTGGCTCTTCAGCTGCTGGTTATTTCCAAGACCAAAGATCTCAGCAACACTTTGATCTAGGTAGTGCTAAAGGTTGAAGAGCACAAGATGTGATGGGACATTGCATTGGCCAAAGCCTTGAGGTGTGGCTGTCACACAGTTGAGCATGCCAAAAGCTACCACAAGTTTCCAGTCTCATAGGTTAGCCTTATCAGAACATCACATTTTAAACCAAAGGAAGAAGATCTTTAAATGGAAAAATTCAGACCTGCTGTGTGAGAGAGATTAAAACACATATCCACTCTCTGCAGAGAGAGTCAAGCCTTGGGTCAGGCACAGCAATTTTCAGAGGCTTCCTGTGCTGCAACAAAGTCCACACTGTCCCCTTGCAGTCCCTAGAAAACCCAGGTTTTCTCTGTCTTCTTAAAGGCTCAGATGTGGGTCCAGTGAAACAAGGTCTCTGCTCTCCAGATCCTTCCGCTACCACTGTTTACAGTTTCTCTGCTCTGTCCTATTGTGCCTCCCAGGGTCACCTTCCAAAAAATCCCTCCTGTCTCCCTTTCTTCCTCCTGCTACACAGGGAAGGTGGCTGGTTCTAGAAGCAATATCACAGGAAAGCTGCAGCTGGTGCCTCCATGCACAAGGCAGGCTGCAAACTCCTTATCTCAGTGATTGCCATCAATAATGCATTCACAGGACAAGACAGAAGAGCTGGGCAGCTAACAGCACTCTCAGGGCTGCTTGATGACACTGCTGTCTCTACTCTTTGGTGATGTCTGTGTACATGTTGTATGCTCCCAACGAAGGTATGCCAATGGGCTTGCAGGTTGTCCTAAGATCAAGGCAGGCTCACCCTGAGTTGCCAGGTTTGCTTACAACAAAGAAAATCACATCTCTTCTTGCCTCCCCCTCTTGCCCTCTACTTAAATAGCCTCTTCTGTGGCTTGAGGAACAGGCTTAGATGGCAAACAGCTCCCAGCTGTGTTGCCTGGGGAAGAGCGCGAGGAAGAACAAGTCTCACATGACAGGAATAGCTCATGAGTCTATCAGAACTTGTGGAGAGCAGGACTCCTTTAACCACTCTTTCTTAAGTTAAACTGCATGCTCTCCTCTGGTTTCACTGTTTGTGTTCCCGTTTTTTCCCCTCCCGTTTGATGCAACTAGTGCAGCTCTGGTCTTAAGTCTTGAGCAAGACTTCTCACACTCATGGACTCCATTTGCAGACACGAAATATCATCAGGCATTTTCCCTTCTCCACTATGTCTTCAGACACTATTTCTAGACCATGTTCTACCTGATTATTAGTGTGCATATAAATATTTAGCCCCCAAAGTCTGTTGAAACCCCATTTCATGTGAATATACCTTAACTCAGTCATCAGCTGCACCCCACTTCTGGGGACTATTCATGTGAGCCAAGATGTGGGAGATCCACTCTGATCCTTCTTCATTCCTTTTCTGTTTCTGGAACATGTATACATAAATATAATATTCTTTGTCCTCAGTTTGCTAAAAACTTTCTTTAGTAGCAGAGCAGACAGGAAGCAAAGGGCTTATACAATAAGTGGTGGTGGTATGTTGAGGCTGCCCTGAGCAGCAGCTCTGGTTGTGGAGTAGCTGGGCAGATGTGAGCAAAGGAGGAGCTTGCTTCCTCCAAGCATCTACCATTGGGATGATTAAAGGGAAAAGATGGAAGTACAACATCATTTTATCACTTTGTAATATACAAAGGTCTTCTTGCCATGAAGAGAACTGGGAGCAAGGTGGGGCATGACACAAATCTGTGAGTTAAAGATATTTCACAGAGAATATGGCCTTAGACATCTTTTTTTTTCCTTTTCTTTTCTTTTTTTCATAAAGAGAGATGAGTTACAAAATGTATAAGGTTTGATGTCCTTTCAGGGAAGCAGGCTCAGTGCTTGAGGATAGGACAGATGTGGTACCTCCCACTGATGTGCAGCTCTCCTCCCTTTCCTTCCCATTGTCATGGCCCTGGAATTCAGCAATGGTGCAAAGATGGGATGTGTGCAATGGGCAAGTTGGGGCATTGCTCAAAGGGGACAGAAGCATGATGCTTAACATGTGTTCCGGTTTTCAGAAGTTTAAAGTTTTGCTGAGCTCCGTACTCTGAAGTACACAATCTTGACATTGCATTAATGTGCATCTTTGCCAGTAAATTTCTTAGCAATTAAAAGAATAAGAATTTTCTCCTTAATGTATATTTAGGCAGCTGTCATTACTCCCTGTTTGTGTCGGTGGCATGTTTTTGTGCCAAGCTATAGGTAAAGGACCTGCTGAAATTCTACGTCAATCTTCCAGATTTGCTTTATACTTCAAAGGACTAAAGCAAATGCTATTTACAGGGCACGAGCTGCTGGCAGGGCAGAAGAAACCGTAAGTACAGTTTTTAACCAAAACCCTCTGGCAGCTGCATTCTTGCTGGTCACAGTATCTCTTGTACAATTTTAAGACACAGCTTGCTCTATCTCATCGGTCCTGTCCCCACCACATCTTGCAACATATATCCATTAGCATAACTTCCATCTTAACTCTTCTGTAAGCCATTAACTCTCTAGAAGCCACAGTACGTACAGAACTGCTTGCTTGCTTTTGCTTATGTGTGTATAATGGCAAATGGAGGGAAAGACTCCTTTGTTTTCCTTGGCTGAGTTGCGCACTGAGCCAAATACTCTTCTCCTGCATCTTCAGCCAAGTTTTCTCTGCCCTGTCCATGGTTCCCTCAGCACAGTCCAGAATGTCTTCCTCCCCATTCCAGTGCAGCCATCCCCTAGTTCCTTACCTCTTGGAGGTGCTGTATGTCCTACCTTCATATTTCTTGCTTACTCAGAGTTGAAATTTGTGCTTTCTTTATCCATTGCTCACAGATTTCTGGAGATTCAGGTCTGTAATGTCATCACACCTCATCCAAGATTCTGCCTTTAATTATGAAGATAGGAAAGAGAGCATTCCACCCCAATCACAGTCATAGCTCTTCTTCCAGTCCAAGCACAGACATACCTGCACAAAAGTAAGGACTTCAGCCTCCTGACATTTCCTCTGCCACAGTACAACCCCCAGGAGACTAATGTGGTTTCAGGAGGGGACATGCTGTTTCCTTGCTGTGACAGAGTTCCCACCAGTGGTTTGCAATTGTTGACAATTTGGTGATTCTGTGAGCAATAAAACTGACTGGACCTGTTTGACTCTAAAACTCAAGAAATTCCTCTTGGGGCCTATGAAAACACAACAAACTCTACATTTAAATGGGGGAGCTTGGCAGCCAAAATTATGGATAGTCCAAGAATCATCAAATTAACAAGTGTGATGACACAGCTCTGTTTTGTAAAAAGAATGGATGCAGCTAAGCTCCCATGAAAAGCCACAAGACTGTGAAAACAGAAATGTTTATTCTTCCAATACATTCGAGTGCACTCATAAAAATAAAATAAAGTAGATAGACACTGAGACTAAAGTATTCCCAAATATCGAGTAAGGAAGCAAGCCTGCAAGTGGGAAAGAGAAAGAAATAGGGATTGTTGATCAAAGCTGTTTTCATTTGCAATTACCAATTTCCCCTCCTGCTACTTGTCAGGACACCAAAACTGCACATTTCAAGGAAGATTTCTATGCTGGAAAACCTCAAATGGCATGTCTAAAAACAAAACCTGCTGCTCATGGCAGCACACATTTTCCTTAGTCATGCTGGCTTCAGAAGAGATGGTGTGTGTTTTGAGAGAGGATATTCCCTCTTGCAGGCTGCCCTAATGACTCCTTCCAATGTGTTTACTGGATGAATCACACACAGAGTGCTAAGGGGACTGAGGAAGTTCCCTTGTAGATACATAGCCACCTCTGCTAAACATGCCCAGGTAGCAGAATACACACAGGCATATTCAGGCATCCCTTCAGGCAGTACATGACACAGGAGTGCCCAGTACCTTCACACTCCATCTTCCATTTTAAGAAGGAAGGGGAAGAAGGAGTGCAGATACAAGCTTATAAGCAGCCTGAGCAGCAGCTCTGATGTTTTTACAACCTCCCTTACTCTTCAGCTGCTTGCAGACTCCTATGATCTCAAGTTTTCAAACATCTTCCAAGTCCTGTGCAAGCCTTCTCACACCAAATCTTTTATTCCCTACTTTTTTTTCCTCAAAAGCTTTTTACTTCCTTTCTCAACCCTCATTCTGCCTTTTTTTTTGTTTGTTTTAAAAGTCTAGCACCCAAGGCTTTCTTTACAGCTCTGAGAAATCTGCACCTTTAGATGCTCCTTCATGCTCCTTCAGAAAGCTCCCTTCTCCTGGCAAAACCTCGTGCCTTCTCATCCTCCATAATCCCTACTTTTCTTATGACCTGAATTATGATCCCTGTAATTTGTCTTGTTTTTGTTTGACTTATCTACCTTTCATGGAGGCAGTGTGGAACAAGGAATGGGGCTTACTCTGTCTCTGGAAGTTTGCTACTCTCTGCATCCTCTTTAAAAAGCAATAAGTCTTGAATCTGCCTCGCTATGTCTCTGAGACAGCTTCAAACCTTTTTCAGTCTTGGTCTGATAGAAAAACCCTCTGGCACATTCGCATTGCAGGACTGGTCCCTCAGAAGCCCCAAGGGACCTGCACTGGACTTTCCCTAGGAGCACAGCTCTTCCAGCCTGCATTGAGGTCCAGGAACATGAAAGGTGCTCAGAGTGACCTAAGGTAGGGTTGTTTTCCCTGCTTAAAACCAAAATGAAAGAAAGGACAAAAATTGGGGAAAATATTACTATAAATGGACAGAGTCTTATTCCCTGCTGGCAGGGGTATTTTGTGAGTCATGGTTATTTTCTTTTGAATACAGAGCTTCTCTGAGCTGATTAAGTGGAATTAACAACACAGTCAGAATCCTCACAGTTCCCTGTTGCTCTGATCCCTGTGGCTCTTGTTTTACCTCTCCTGCCTTTGGAAACACTTGAGGAATTTGTTAATGAGGTCCAATTACAGAAAATTGTGGGTTTATAATCAACATTCTGGTTAATGCTGGAGAGGCTCTTTTAAGTCCTCAGGAAGTTAAAACAAACACCAGAACCCACCTTCCCAAGCATTTTTTGTTCCCCAAAAGACCCAGAATGAAAGCTGTCCTCAGAGCTGGCCAGTTATCCCCACCAGGTCATTGCAGCTACATCACCAGTTCAGTGGAGGCTCCTGAGCAGTGCGTTGCAGGCTCCAGATGCTTGTCAACAGGCTTAGATGTTGGGCAGGCCATGGGCAGGAAAGGGTTTTAATTAACTGACAATTATTGCCCAACATTGCATTTGTTTGATCAAATGATTTGTACTGTGTGTGAGGCAGGGACTCCTGGGTATACTCAATGCTAACTCTGAATGAGAGGTTGAGCTGAAAGACAGCCAGCAGGTCCTGGCACATCTTCTTGGGTTCAGAGGGTCTCCTTTGGCATTATCTTAATTTCAGCATTCAGGTTGAAGATTCTAGCTCTTTCTGCAGACAGAAAACTTTGAAAATGGCCAAGTGCTGCTAATGATGCTGCGAGTCCAAGATTGACAAGAGGTTCTCCACCATAGAGTGACTTCCTTGGGGTAATATGAGGTGTTCTGAAAAGCCAAAACAGTTTAATGACTCCAATGAGCAACAGAGCCAATGGGGGCTGGGTTTTGATGTATGACACTACTGAATAAAGTGAGACAGTGACAGATTCCTGGTCCTGAGTTCAAGTAAAGCAAAATGACTCACTTTACACCATCGGTTGCTTCTGGAGCAGAACTGTCATGCCAGCATAACATGGGGCCCCTAAGAATTATTATTCTTAATGTGTTGTGGGGGATTTTTTAAGTGTTTGAAAATACAGGTCAGACTTTGCTGCAGCTCACATAATTTATTTTTTTTTTATATTATAGAACAATATACACTTTGAATGCTGTAGGGTAAAGCATAAAGACAGTTATGATTCAATGCCTTTGGTATAGTGTTAAAGGACTCATAGACTGGGAGCAACCAAGTCTTGTGAGAAAAGCTTTTTCATGCCACCTCCTGGGAACAGCCTATGGGCAAACTATTTCCTAAGTCAAGTTTGGGCATTGTATTGGACAAAGCTGGCTGGGGCCATGTAAAGCAAAGCTAAGGGTTCAGCAAAGAAAAAAGCTATGTAATGCGTGGGCATCTAGAAGCTAAGCTCTTAACATGGACCTCTTTCAGCTATGTGGAAGAAGTGAGAATGTGTTTGTCGTGTAGCTTTCCACATATCTCATAAAAGCTCACAGTTGAGCCACGAATAAGCCTTTCCTCTCTGCACCAGAAGACCTAATTTCACAGAACTTGCAGGGCTTTTTTGATAAATTCACTATTTTGTCAAGGTTAATGCAACAGTTACTGAGATGAGACTGAGCTCTCAAGAAATGTGTACATGAGAGTGGTATGAACACATATGCCACATTTTCCTGAGGAATGTGGCTAAAATCAGATCACAACTCCACTTACTGTGTTTTACAGGAGTGCTACAATTTCTGAGCACTTCTGGCCCAGAAAAATTGACATCAGATTATCCTATAGCTAAGATGGAATGCAAAGATCAACATGATAGGTTTCCCTGATTCCTACCTATCAGCTAAGGCTGCACAATGACTTGTAGTCTTCTACTGTACCAAAATTTGAACAGTAGTTATTCTGTATTTCAAAAGGGAAAATATTCC